>OY720030.1:4217932-4816204 GCA_963082485.1 Eudonia mercurella | reverse complement strand
TTGACTAAGTTATGTCTCCGTCTTCGTAAGCGACTGAGGCTAATAGGAAACGACTGCCTTCTTTTGTTCGGAGCATCTTCCCGACAACAGTAACGTATTTACCTTTTTTGCTTATTATAATATAATTGGCTGGCCAGACGATCTTAACAAAGTAGCGGGAAGTGATTGGATGCTTAAGGCGAAGGACCAAGGTATGGTGGCGATCCATTGGAGATGCCTATGTTTAGCAGTGAACTTCTGTATGCTGAGAATGATGATGATGATGATTTGATAATATGTTTGTTAATGTTCTGTTAATCCTATAGGTTAATATTGGCAACAGCGTTGGCAAACGCGTCTATTTATCATATCCCCACTGCTGGGGCACGAGCCTTCCTTATAGGGAGAACGGGCCATAAACCACCACACGGGCCCAGTGCGGATTGGTGGTTATTAACGACTGCTAATGCAAGCGGGACCAACGGCATTATGTGCCTTCCGAAGCACAGAGGAGCTCGACATGATAAATTTTTGGTCACCCATCCGATTACCGGCCTTTGCGAAAGTTGCTTAACCTCAGCACTCGCAAGCCGGACGCGTTAACCACTGCACTGTCGAGCTCCTCACATCATATCTTAACGTGCATATAATAATATAATGTTTATCATTTTCATCTTCAAAGAGAAGCTATTTCAACGCTAGATTAAAGTGGAACATCCATCCACTATCGTTCTCAACGTGAGATGGATTTTACGCCGCTATACGTGGTTATACAGTGAAATGCATTTTTCTCAGGTGTGGGCTTTGAGGAGGATTGGAGGGATTGGTGGAACGTTGTACGAATTCTTATAATCTAGCTTGCATAGTATTTTGTTGCTATATTATGTTAGTTTCTGGTAAATTTGGAACATCGTGTGTTATATGCTTTAAAATATTAGCAAAGCTACCGCGATTTCACAAAAAAAAAATTGGGTTGGATGACTAGACCCTACTTGACAAACCTTGTAAGAGTAATTTATAATAAACGTAAGCATGTTATCCGAACGGAGCAAATAAGATATTCTACAAACCACTCAAAACGAGGTTTTTTTTTTAAATTACATTTTACGGGTAACCACAGTGCCTTGATCTCACTTGATGTTAAGTGATGATAAGGCCAATGATGGAAGCGCACTTCACCCGGGATCCTCATCTAGTGAGGAACTGGCTATCTTATCTATGCTACCGGAACACAACAATGCTACAAACATTGATGTTATGCTGACATTATTAGATAAGATAGTGGTAACTAGCCAGGCGGAAAAACAAGCCCTACCACCAACCAAACCGAGTACACAAACATAAACCCCCCGCTGGGAATCAAACCCGGGACCTCTGGGTCTTAACCGATGGTCTTAACCACTAGACCACAGAGGGGGTGAATGTATATGTATAGTAAAATTGCTGAGTATTGTAATGTCTCTGATCAAGATAAAACAATCGACGCACGTCCCTTACCGGCACAAACAACAGCGCCTGTGTTTTGTTTCTTCATTAACGCGTGTTTACGTTGAACGAGAAATCATCGTCATATCAGACAGCAGATAGATTAAAAGCGCCCCTATTGAAGCATTAACAAAGGGTAGCTTACACGAGCCGCCTGGTCTGACGTCACTGGCTCTATCTCTCGCACAATGGCCAATCAGTCTACGCCCGAGCGGCTAAAGCTAGCTTTTCTATTAGACTTTACAAATCGTGCAAACCAAGGCCTGGTGGTAGAATTCTGTTCAGATACCGATACCGACTTTATGGCGAACATAATACCTATGGCTGTCGTCAAGCAGCTTGTTTTGCAATTGCTGTGTACGGATTTGAAGGGTCGGTAGACGCGTGATAACCTTGGTTTTACAAGCTTCAATGGGCAGCAGGGCCGCTTTACATAAAGCAGGCCGCGGGCTCAGTAGTATAATAAGAAACAAGAATGTAACTTACCATTTTTAGAAAATTTTAGATCACCGTTCACCGTTCAGCATTGATACCCTAACTGACAACGTAATTGCTTGTCCAGTCACGAGCATACATAAATAAGTAATTATTAAAAGCCTGTTGTGTCCCACTGCAGGACAACGGCCTCTTTACCCTCTTTCCGTCTTGTTCTATTCGGAGCAACAAGTGACCAATCTTTTAGATTGGAGATAAGGTCGTCCCGCCTTCTCTTTTTTGGTCTGCCGCGACGTCGTTTTCGGTTTTGTAGGACCCATTCGGTAGTTACCTTGGCCCACCGTTCCTCCGACATGCGACAGACACGTCCTGCCTAGTCCCACTTTAGCATGGCAGCTTTTTGTGTGACATCAGCAATTTTTGTTTTTGGGCGCAGTATAGTTCCTGACGTGATCCGTAAGTTTCACGCCAAGTATACTGCGCTCCATGGCTCGTTGACAAACCTCGAGCGCAGACCTCTGACAAGTTTTCATGTCAAAGACCATGTTTGCGCTTCGTATGTCATAATGGGAAGAATGCACATGTCCATGAGTTTTCTTTTTAACCTTTTCACCGCCCAACTATCCTAAACGCGATGTCCCGCTGTACGCCAACATATAAATGTATAACAGATTCTATAGTACGAAAGCAAGGATGGCGGTAACGTCATATCGATAATAGAAAAATAGATGTGTAAATTTAAATTTGTATTTAAATTTACAATATAAATAAACACTGATAGATGGATAATGGTAGTTTGTTTTATTTTATGAACATTTTTAGTAAGAAAAATGAGTATCCATTATCAGAGACAAAAAGTCATGCATATACTTGCTAGAGATAATTATAATAGGCACTTCACTATTCATTTCATAACGTAGCCCGTTGACTTCATATCAAGTCTTTGGCGCTCGTAGCACGATAAATTTCTTAAGGAAAAGGGATGTCTATGCCTTTTACATTACAGAGTTTTGTTGGTCTATACTTAAAATAACCTATCGACGTATCATGTACATATTGTGTTCACGTTCAGTTTTAATGTTTATAGGTATACAGCGTATTTTGGTTAAGTGCCTGGCTTACAGACTTAACTATCGCTGAGTTACCGAGTATACGTTCTCGGTGTACGTTTGAGTACGTTTTGTTTTAAAATAAACATTTGAATAGTGTTTTAGTAGCCACTTTCTTGTTTATAAACGCACGAACGAGAATGGACAGTAAGTACCTTCCCTTTGTACGTCATAAATAAATATATGTACCTACTAAAATAATATAATAAAGTAATCCAATTCTAAATCAGGTTCCACACCTTCTGAAATCCGCAACAACTCATCAGAATAACATTCACTAATTTTGCACTGTTTAGGTATTACCCGAACCGGTAAAGAAACACAAATATGACACGATGACATTGACACCTGTGCGCTTATAACGTCACGGGGAAACTTGAAATAAAGTCGATGGCGCTGGTAGCACTTACATCTTGCCATTACGTAGAGATGGGTGTTGCTATATCGAAAGTCCTCAGTAAACTTAATTAATGTTAATCAAGTGATTTGATACGTACATTAATTTTAAAATTTATTATGTAATACGTTATTTACTAAACTAGAATTTACTTTCAATCATAGATAGAAAACAAAGTAAATATAGAGGATTGTAATGAATGCAACTTTCGCGTCACATCACTGGCCTACTTGATATGAAGTCGTTGGCGTGCGGGACATAAAAATATTTGAGGCGTTTTGGTTTTTATCCATTTTAAAACACAAAAAAGCCTGTTTTGCCTGGGAAAATAAAAAAATAGGGCTTCAATTGTGTCCATCTTACAAAATTACAAAAGAAACAAATGTTTTACGTATCGTAAATGTATTTTATTAAAGTAGGTACAATGAAGAACTTCTATAGAAGTTCTGGCGTGGAGGGCACGAAAATCTCGAACTTCTATAGAAGTTGTTGGCGGTGAAAAGGTTAAGGATAATGGTAGATTTCTCTTCATAAGATCTTTCATAGACCAAAAGCTCTTCCAGGCGTTCTCAGTGCGTCTTGCAACTTTTTTGTCCTGTCTCGCCTGGAAAGAGACAACTTGGCCCAAGTAAGTAATTTACATATTATGTTACTATGGACAAATCGACAACAGTAATATAGGTAACATATTGCAGCTAAATTATACCTACATTAACCCATAGGCGGATGTGTGTCTACACTCTAGCGTTTAAAATATTTGACAACTTGAACAAAAAAACAATTATGCGGACCACTTTTCCAATGTCCATATGAAATGGTAACATATTCATGCGCGTGCATTACAACAAAGTTACTCAGAAGCAATTTGTAAGCGACTACAATTTTCTTTTACACAAATAGCCTTTATAATTTCACAGTTTACTAAGCATCACGTCAAGCAGCGAACCGCCCGCCGGGGGTGCCTAATGCATGAACAATGGTTGGCATTATGTACATGAGCCGCTTGGCCTGGCGATCCCGGGCACAATGGCCAATCAGCCTTTCCCGGCCAACTGTACCTAGCTTCCCTATTAAACTGCGTAACCCACGCAATTCTAAAGGGAAACAAACATTATACGCTCCACTGTGTTATTTGTAAAGTTATCAGCTCTTTAATATTGAGGAGTTATCACAAAGTAACTTGATTGGCAGCTGTGTAAGTCACAACCTTTTTGTTATAGAATTGTGAGGTCTATTTGGAGATTTCGTGATTTAAGGTTAATAATTTCCTTGCTGATTTCATGTTCTTTGGTGGCTATTTATTTATAAGTGCGACAGCAGAACACTATATAAATGTAGCAGTGATAAAAATAACTATAATCTATCTTTATAAAATTGCCGCGCTTATAACGAGTATACATGTTTTATGTGTAGCTTTGATCAATTATGTACTAGATAAAGGACCCGGATCAAAAATGAATCTCGAAAGTAGGCCTGTTTGCTCATAACAACTGTGGCCCCAAAAGTCGCCTACCGTTTTTCAAGTGCTCATCAGGAATCTAGTACCTACATATTTGATCAAAGGTAGTTAGGCATTATATGATAGTCTGCCATTTCGGAACCATTGCAAGATTCAATGATCTCAGGGAGACTTAAGTGTTTGTCGTCTGAGCATCAATATGCGACATGCTACCCATGTTAGTTCTCTATTTGGAGATGGCGGGAGGACCTTGATAGTAACATGAGGAACTGATATTATGTTGCAAGGCGACCGGGAAGTTTGAAAAAAGTGTTGGGAGGTCTGAGACGCTTCGTGAATACAGCTAAGGTGAATCCACATTAAGTATTATTTTTACTTTATTATATTTTTACGTAACAACTTCAAACTTATTGACACTTATCGTTTATACTAATTAAACATGCTACATTATATAATGATATGAAACATGTTTTGTCATATAGTCTGAACGCACCTTTAATAAGTTATTAATTTTGATCGGCAATACAATGAACATCTTTATCCCTAAGCAAATACTAATGAAATTTCCCCATCAGACTTTTCTTCCGGTGTGTTAATTTATGGTACAGTTACTTTTTACCGACGACATCGTAGTTACTAAACATAATATGACTGTGCAGCTGTATCAATCCAATAAACTTCATTATTGACTGACATCACTGACTTACTCATCAACGCCTAGGATTAACTTTGTAAGGAGTTCTAAAAAGGTGTAAGACCGGATTTTTCATAGTCCTACATGGTCCTACCTATATAGTAAAAACTTTATGCATCTTAATTTTAATTTTTATTATTTTTCTTTGTATATTTTACGGGTAAGCACCTTGATCTCACCTTATGTTAAGTGATGATAAGGCCAATGATAGAAGCGCACTTCACCCAGGATTATCAACTAATGAGGCACTGGCTATCTTATCTCTAGCTGCCGGAACACAACAATGCTACAAACATTGATGTTATGACGACATATTCATTACAGAGAACCATTTTGGAAGCAAATATTGTTTTCGATATTATTGCAGGCTATGATGATATTGTATGGAGTGTGGACCTGGCGTTGCGGTTACTTGAATTCAGGCTCTAGGTATTGACAATTCACGCTTGACCTCTCCAGTGGCTTAGGTCTGAAGTGGAGCCCGGTTCGAGCCAATTCACAGCGGAAATACAAATATTCAATTTCTCTGTGATTCAGATGCCTTCGTTTATGTTGTGATATAAGGTATTCTTTTTCCTAAAAACCTGCAGCTTTGCAGCTTGCTTAGAGATCGTTAGGATTCTTAAACATTTCGATACCGCATACATTTTTTTAAAATATTTTTTTTGTGTTTACGCGGACAAAATAGCGAAAGTAAAAAGTACAATTCACCTTCATTTGTGCCTTTATATACAGATACTCATATTCATTTATTCAACTTGAATTTGTAACAAGAGGTACAATGACATATATATGTTGGTTGGTGTTAATCGATCTTTTGTTAGTTACAAATACACCTTTTCAAGATATTGTGTTTTTGGTAGGTAACTTTAATTAAGTAAGCAGATAATTCAATAATTACAACAATTAACATAAAAATCAAATTAAATTAAAATCACATTATTAAATTATAACATAGATATTTAAAACGTAAACAAATTAAGACAATTTTTTACTTTTTTATTTTTTAAGTGTTAATTGCTACACTTAAGCTGAATTAAATTAAACGCCCACCCGACCCAACCAGGCTTTAATTAGGGCGTTTAATTTTTTTCACTGTATTTTATATAAATATTAAATTAAGACAAAATATATTAAGTATTTTCATAAGAACTTAGTGGCTAACAATATTTTGTTCCCGATATTATTGCAAATTGTGTAGAGTGTAAACACTACTGGTGTTACGATGACTTGTATTCAGGCACTATTGGCTTTATTGGCAATTCACGCATGATCTCTCCAATGGCTTAGGTCGAGCGGAGCCCGGTTAGAGCCAATTTGCAGCTTCCGGGAAATACGAATATTCAGTTACTCTGTTGTTAAATATTGTATGTATTATTCTGCTATAGTGACGCTAATGAATAATCGATACTTAAATATAAATATTTACTATTTTAAATGCAAAGTATCGCTGAGTTACGACCTTTTGCACTGCTACATCACATACATACATGCCACATAATGTAGGCTTATTTTGAAAAATATGTTTTGCTTAATTTTTTTTTTTTATTATTTTATTGATGGATAAGCTTGCATTTGGCTACTATCTCACCTGATGGTAAGTGATGATGTAGCCTACGGTGTAGCATACTTGCCTAGAAGGTACTTATTCACTCGCGATTTAAAAACACAGACTGAGTCAAGGAGTTATATCCATTGTATTATTATTTTATGTGTGTGTGTCTGTGGTTTTTGAAATAAATGTTTTATGTATCTTTCTATTTATCTATCTATTTAAAACTTAGTAAAATCAGTACTTTCATTTGGAAGAATGTTTTTTGTTAGTGCTTTTATTTATTTTTTCTTTAAAGTGGTTGTATAAAATCTCTATATTTTTGTTAAGCATAAAAAGTTTAATTTAAACTGGTTTATTAGTTTAAACAATTGGAACTTTGATGATACGATGGAATATTGAAAAGAAATACTAGTATAATGACAAGCTCCAGAATCATAATATCATAATATCATATCAAGTAGAAGAACGAACAGGAGCTATGTTTAATGTTACCCTTCATTCAAAATTAACTTGCCGTTCTCACATATTTCCCTACTAAAACGTTTTGAATTTAACAAGTTAGACGAACGGCATTATTCACAGCAACGTAACACGGACGCAAAGTTATTCTACGTAGCCTCACAAAATGAGGATACTGCAGAAGCCGCCTCTTTGGTCTAGTAGCTAAGACCACCGGTTTAAACCCAGAGGTCCCGGGTTCGATTCCCAGCGGGAGGTACATGTTTGTGTACCCGGTTTGATTGGTGGTAAGGCTTGTTTGTCCGCCTGGCTAGCTACCACCATCTTATCTAAATATGTCGCCATTACATCAATGTCTGTAGCATTGTTGTGTTCCGGCAGCTAGAGATAAGATAGCCAGTGCCTCACTAGTTGAGGATCTCGGTTGAAATGCGCTTCCATCATTGGTTCTATCATCACTTAACATCAGGTGAGATCAAGGCACTGTGCTTACCCGTAAAATATTTAAAAATATATTTAAAAAAACTTGCCGTTCTCACATATTTGCATACAAAAACGTTTTGAATTTAACAAGTTAAACAACGAACGGCATTAATCACAGCAACGTAACGCGGACACAAAGTTATTCTACGTCGCGTCACAAAATAAGGATACTGCAGAAGGTAAGCTTCATACAAGCACGCTCGAGCAAAGCGCACACAACCTCTCACGGACACGAAATCTCGCAACAGCTGCGCTCGGACTGGTGTGCGATTAGAGTTGCCGGATGGCCGGGACCCACCGGGATTGTCCCGGAATACGAGCGTACGTACCGAGTCCCGGAATCCTCAAAATTGTCTCGCAAAAGCATAATCTATATTTATACTAATATTATTAAGAGGAAACCTTTGTGTTTTTGTATGTATGTATTTATATGTTTGCAACGAATAAATTCAAAAACTACTAGACCTATTTAAAAATTTTTTCACCATTAGAATGCTACTTTAGCGCTGAGTAACATAGCTGTAATATAACTGTATTAAAAAAAATACTAAAAACGACAATTAAATTTTCCAATACGAATTGATTTGTTTGTTTTGTTGTCATGAAAACCATTGATATATATTTAACTCAATGATGGAAACTGTCAAAGCGGTACGAAGTCCGCCGGGTCAGCTAGTTGTTTCTAAAATACCACCTAGTCGCAGCAAAACTCTCGGCGCCCCGCGCCGCCGGTTCCGAATTTATTCAGATGTTAAGTGGACCAGACGGCCAAAAAATGATTGCCGCTGCGAGAATCAATGGTAAGTATTACCATTGAGCAGGTTAATTTTATGTGTTATAATACTTATAATAGATAAATAAAGCTATGCTATTTCCAGTATTGGTTTTGTTTTTTTGTCCCGGAATTCACTTCAGCAAATCTGGCAACCCAGTCCCAGATTCCGTGTCCGTCAGAGAATCTATGTGTGTGTATTAAGTATTAAGATTACCTTCTGCTGTTTCCTTATTTTGTGGTCGCGTCTAGCTTTTGAATGCATTTTGCTTTGTTCAGAGCGACAACTTTCACAATTTCCACCTGCGTCAAACTATGTGTTAACTGTGGGGCTAAAAAATACGTGACTTGAAAGTGCTACGTCCCTTTGTCACTTTCGCGGGTTGCGAGAAAGGTTGCGTCGATAAGCCAGCCTCCGCATATGCTAAGTTCTCAAGTTTCCTCGGGGTAAATCTATTTTGTGCCCCCTTTTCCGTCGGGTTTGGGGGGGAACTTCATCTACGTTGGAGCACCTACGTCTCCCCGGGCGTAGTGGTATTCCTAATGCATTTTATACGGTTTACTCGGTTATTCGTCCAACCTCTTAACCACGTTTTTCTGCACCACCTTAAATCACGTTTGCTATAATAATCTATCATTACAAGCAACATTTATCAAAAAACAGTGAAAAAAAATAAATGCCTACCCGACCCAGCAAGGAATCGAACCTAGGTCTTCCGCAATCCAGGCGGCTGCACTGACCATTTATGCTACCAGAAAGGCTGACGTAGGCACTGAATCTTTTCACTGCTTTGATTTTTGACTGCATTTAGCGGCAGTAGTGTCATCTATCCAACGGTTATTGCAACCGATGGCTATGCAGATTCATCTTTAGAGATGAAATACCACAAATTTGATAACACAATGCTAGAGTAAATTTTTATTTTTAAGTGTTTTTAAATGTTAATTTTTTCACTGTATTTAGAATAAAAAGTAATATTTATTACAAGCAATTTTTTGTGAATTTCCGAAAATCGTATAACAAAAGAGGTTCAGGAATGTGTTTGTAAAGAGGTTCTTAATGATTTACAAATTAGCCTGCATAAAGTTCGCGTAAATCTATTTTCTAAGAATATAGCGTATTCCCAACTAGCTTTTAGTGCTTACACCCTAATGTTCAGCTCGTTCCCTCCACTCGTACGTGAAATTTACTTATCAATTTCTTCTCGTGTACAGACTAAACTTACCTTAGGTACTGTAATTTAATTTACTTTTAAGAGTTTCGAAACTTCTTCATCGCTTTTTACATGCGGTTTTATAAAAGTGTTATAATATACATCAGCCAGCATCAAATTGATTAAATAATAATAGGTCTTTACCAATGAAACAGTCGTTTCGTATGAAGATTTCTTAAGTAATTTCTTAAGTAAAAGCCTAAAATAACTAACCCCTTATTCATAAAAACTATTTAAGCATTATTTAGTTAAGTATTGTTTTGTCAACGTCACACAAACGTCATTTTGAATTTGAGAAAAAGAGACAAAAGAATGTTTAACAAAATTTTGCTTAAATAGTTTTTATGAATATGGGGGTAAGTATTTATGTACTATCTATGTAAATAAAAATGAATCGCTAAATGTGTTGCTAATCGCAAAACTTGAGAACGGCTGAACCGATTTGGCTGATTTCTTTTTAGTTGTGTTTGATAAAGTCTGAGGAAGGTTTTTATAGAGAGAAAAAACGTAAAAAAAACGAGCAAAATAGTAAAAACAACAATTTTCTTTTCCCACTCAGTCCCCAGCTGTCAAACATTTGACGTCAATCAAAACAAAAGAAAGGCGCGTAATATTTCTATTAGACTGCGACTGGCCAATAACTTTTGACAGAACGAAATCTGTCGGGTCAGCTATTAACATAAAAAATCAATGTAACTTTAGAGAAATAGGGCAGAACAAGGTCTGCCGGGACAGCTAGTAAGTAAATATTTATTTATTATTGCTTTGTGCCGTAGTAAAATCTGTTGCTATGTACAATTTACTTTCTTTTTCGTACCTACCTGTACGGTTGAGAAGATAAATAATGTCATCATCATCATCAGCTTATTTTTATGTCCCCACTGTTGGGGCACGAGCCTTCCCTATGGCTGGATAGGGAGAACGGGCCATAAACCACCACGCGGGCCCAGTGCGGATTGGTGGTTGTTAACAACTGCTAATGCAGCCGGGACCAACGGCTTTACGTGCCTTCCGAAGCACGGAGGAGCTCGAGATGATAAACTTTTGGTCACCCAGCCTTTGCGAAAGTTGCTTAACCTCAGCACTCGCAGACCGGGCGCGTTAACCACTGCGCCGTCGAGCTCCTCAAATAGTGTAATCAACACTAATGAGGGCTCTGGAATCTAATAAAACCTATATAAATGTAACTACTTGTGTAAGCTGACTGAGAGCGCTGCGTGATTGTAAATTCCATTAGCATCGCTTCCGTATTTGCTTTTGTACGGCACGTTAAGGAATAGCAGAGGAGCTCGTATGTTGAACTATCGAGAGAGCGAAGTAGCTTTCGCGTTTGCCATATTGATAACCAAGTGTAAATATTTAGAGCTTAATTTTGATACGATTGCTAAGACTGGAGTCCTTTAAACACGCGGGATGGGTTAAGTGGATCCCTACGTTACATGTAGAACGCGATAAGGAAAGGGTGACAAATGTTCCCAAGCTTGTCTCGAGTAAGTGTAATAATTAGTTTGTCTTGTCTTTTTCGTCTTGGCCCAAACTGTACGCCAGCAGACTCGCATGCTCATAAATAAATAAATAAAAAAATTAATATAAAGATGATAATGTAGACTAAGTACACCAATGAGTATTTGTAATATGCCTTTTTTTCTTTATAATTTAATATGTACCTACTTAATTGTTACAGTGTGTATTTGTATAAGAGAGAGAAAAGAAGAAAGAAATATATTAATTTTTTTTTTACATTAAAGAAAAAATTAAGCAAAAGAAACATAACTTAATTAAAGACAAAATAAAAACTATAAATAAAAAGTCCTCCGATGGGTTCATAGGAACGGTCCCAAGAATACTACTAAATTCGTCGTTTTACAATTTTTTTTTTTAGTATCTTTTGTGTAAATACTGTGTTTATCTATAATACGCCTATATACAGTATAAGAACCACTGTGTAACTACTGTTATACTGTTGGTGTATCCGCATAATAAATTTAAAAAAATATTTTTTATTTTCTGTTTACTGTTTTCCAATGGAGTGTTAATCAATGGGAAAAATCCTGTTCTTTTTCCTACATACCAGTTTTTTGTTTTTTATTTCGTGTTGTGATTGTTTTTGTTTGGAAATGTGATCGTTAGGTCTTATTTTAATGTTATTTTTACTGTTTCGTCAGAATTGTATGTCAACGAACGTCTTGTAATTGTGTTTGTATCTAATTTGTGTTCTCATGTCAGTGGCATAATATCTTTATGAAAATAAAATGTCTTTAAACCTTCTAATGTTACAAATGTTTAGCTTTGGTTATTTAATGCTGTTGAATTACGTCATATTCATTGCTACCCAGTACATTCCTTACAATTAACAATGCACATCTCGCTTTGTAGATACAAGAACAGACGTTTTGTTCCGAAGTCAACGGCTGCGCTCCCGCAGGTCACAATGCCAAGCCGCAGCAAAAGCCTTGCCACAAAGCCTTTTCTCTGCCTCATTGTGAGCCCTTCTTTAGAATTTTAGACTGGTTAAACTGGCATGAGATGCCTATAGAGCTTAATATTGCAATTGAGATATATTGTTTAATTTGCTAGAGCAGCCTTGTCAAATTTAGGCTTAGGTATGGCTTGATTTTAAGTTGCATTCGTCTTAATGTGGTAGTCTAGCAAAGAACTTTTTAAACCATTTGACCGCTGTAGTTCGTGCAAGTAATATTAAAGTCAATGTTTTTTTCTAATTGTGTTGTGATTAAGTAGTTTGTTTGTCAAGTGGCTGTTATGACGTAAAAAGAGACAAGTTGTTCTATTTAAAATACTGAATGCGACTCACTTGCTGCTTCAAAGGTACTAAAAAAAGATACCGTTACTCACTGCCGCGACAAAATAAATATAAAAGATATATAAGAATAATAAGTATTTATGTTCTGAAACCGGCCCATCAACAATAAAAATTTAATATATATTAGTAGCAGCCAACTAACTCCACAACCACTCAAACCTTACCGTGCCTCCCAAAGCACGGGGGAGTACGACATATTAAAATTCCGTCAGCCATCTTGAAAGTCGGTATAACAAGAGTGGTTTTGCTTTCAGTATCATACGCTAAAATGCTAAACATTTGCGTTAAAGAATATGACCTACTAAGTTGACCTGTTGCGCCTCTAGACATGCCTACCCCGAATCACAAAGGACGCCACAGCCACAAAATAAGGATACTGCAGAAAGTAAGCTTCATATAAACGCGTTCGAGCAACGCACACACAGATAACCTCTCATGGACACGGTATCTTGCAACAGCTGCATTCGGTGCGTTAAGACTTACGAGATACATATGTGCTCCAAATTTCATAAACACACCTCAAACGGTTATTTAAATATTAACGTCCAAAAATCGTCATTTTTGAAAAAATACAAAGTCCAAAAATACAAAATCCACGAGCGGGATACGAACCCGCACCCCATGACATGCCGGGTCAGGTGCACTACCAACTATGCTATCGTGGCTCAATCCAACTCGCCAAAATTAATCAACACTATCTACTCTTACTCTGTAAGCCAAAGGAGCCGTATTCAATGTCGACAACTACGTCATCAACATCCGATCTTAATATTTTTACAAATATTGAAAGATCAGTTAAGAATTAGGCAAGCTACATTTATGATCATTTTATATAATTTTTCGCAAATATTGTTGCGAACAAATTACAAATTGAAAAAATACAAAGTGTTGGAAAAATTCCACGAGCGGGATTCTAACTACAGAACTACAGAGTAAGAGTAGACAGTGTTGATTAATTTCGGCAAGTTGGATTGAGCCACGATAGCATAGTTGGTAGTGCACCTGCCCCGGCATATCATGGGGTGCGGGTTCGAATACCGCTTGTGGAATTTTTTACACACTTTGTATTTTTTCAATTTGTAATTTGTTCGCAACAATATTTGCGTAAAATTATATAAAATAATTGTCATTTTTATCACTGACTGATCCATAGATAGTTCAAAACTCTAACCCAGTTTCAGATGACCTAGAAAGTTCAAATTTGATATCCAGATAGGTAGTTTGGCGAATACAAAGGAATAAATCAGAAACTAGTAAATTTTTATCAATATATTATATTTTTCAATTAATTGATTCTATTAGGAACACTTACTTAAAGATGCCTGTAATGTAAGAATCAGCAATCAAAATTGATGACAGCTGGTCTTTATGTGGATTCTAAAGGTCTTCACGTGAATATAATAATATAACGAGTGGAATGCCACCCTTAATTTTTTTTAATCCAAACGTATCAGTTTTAGTACTTATAACTACTTACAACTAAGAATATAGACGACTTTAGTATTTATTATTAACTGGGATTTAGTATTAATTATAAAATTCAAAATTCAAAATCATTTATTCAGTTTAGGCTACAAGTAGCTCTTATGAATGTCACTATGCCATCGGTTCGTAAGTCTACTCTGGGCGGGAGATCTTGTACTGAGAAGAACCGGCAAGAAACTCAGCAAGTGTCCAGCTCTTTTCTCCCTTACAGCGTCAAAAATATTGGAAAATGCCCTATCATAGCAGGACACTTTCCATTACAATAAACACAAAAAATATAGAAGACAACCACAACATGTAAAAAAAACACAAAATAAAAAATATACGTTAACAAATTTGCATCAGGTAACAGTTGCAATTTCCACAATGTCCTACAGTACCATTACAGTACTATCGTAAAAGTAAAAAAACTGTTTAAGAAAAACAAAGTCAAATTATAGTGAGTGAATTATAGTATAGTATAAAGCTTACCTTTTGCAGTTTCCTATTTTGTGCTGCAACGTAGTGCTGTTTACTACTCTGTGCTACAGCCTACATGTAGATAACCAAAGGCAACATTCTCACAGATTATTGTTCACCCTCAAGATCTCAGACATGCTTTATGAACAATAGAGGCCCTGCAACTTAGAAGTTGTAGCCTGTCAGAAATTGTGTTGTGGTTACTTAAGATTGCGGCTGTCAAGCCCAGCCGGTGTGCACACTCGACTTTACACGAGTTTTGGCAAATTTGGTGGTATGTAGATGCGTACCTACATTTGGTTATATTTCATGCGTCCTGTCACATATATTTCTGTTAATAAAAAAATATTCCCAATGAACATTGGAGAGGCCTATGTCCAGCAGTGGACTAGTGTAGGCTGATGATGATGATGATGACGATTCGTTACAAAGCAATTACGGTTTTACCACAACAACGAAAAATTGAAATGGACCGTAAAGTGATTTGTGTGTATTTCGTAATATTAATTAACTTACGTGATCATTCGCATAAATGCATTAGATTGCCTAGAAAACCATTAGGTAGGTATTAAGGAAAAAATATGTAGAATTCGCTTTTGTATATTTTTACAAACAGTATTGAATTTTTGTTTGCATACTTTTCCCGAAGTAAAAGAAAGCTCTTTCAATTTCAATCTCCTACAACTTCGTAGCCAGGTAGAAATAAATATTTAAACGAACCACAGAAGCAACAGGTGACAGGCCCATTTCTTAACCACTGCTGCGATATGATTGCGATATAGTTCTAGTGATGCATCTTAATTTTAAACATTCGATATTGCACCTATAGCATCCTAAGCATGGTCGCCAGCAGGCTTGACTGTCAACTATACTTTAAACTTAGTCTGCCACTAAAGATCATGATACTAAAAGCCTATTTTTGACTTTTTTACATAATCTAACAAGACATTTTAGAAAATGTCTCACCAATCTATACTGTACCAAAGTATTCCCAGTAATATTATAGTGTGTATAAGAATGGTTAGTTAATTGTAACTAACCATTCTTATACACACCGTTTCCTTAACTGTATTTTTTTATTTTGCAATGTTAGGTGTTATGGACTGTATAATAAATGAGAAAAGGGTAAATTCAATTAACTAAACAAAGAGGAAAACGGCAAAAGCAATCCAAACGCGCTACCTTCTAAATCTAAAACAATAATAAAACGTAACTGAAAAACACAGAGGTATTGTTATGACAAAACCTCAGTGCTGGAAAATAAAAAACATGGAATAGACACGAAAGCGTTCGTAAACGTTGGTGATAAAAAAATATTTCGAAACACTGAGTTGGAACATGATATCATATGGATATGGGTGCTTTTCCACAGAGTTGTATGAGGTGCCGAGGTGTACCGAGCTCGAGGAAAAAATCACAAACTGTATTGCTTCTTTGCGTTTTCGTTTAAAATGGAGTAACCCTGTTGGTGGATTTTTTTTCTGCACCGCTTAGTTGCCTTGTAAAGCTTTGGTAAAAAAGCCGCCTGAACATCATCATCATCATCATCATCAGCTCATTTTATGTCTCCAATGCTGGGGCACGAGCCTTCCTTAATGATGGATAGGTAGAACGGGCCATAAACCACCACGCGGGCCCAGTGCGGATTGGTGGTTGTTAACGACTGCTAATGTAGCCAGGACCAACGGCTTTACGTGCCTTCCGAAGCACGGAGGAGCTCGAGATGATACATTTTTGGTCACCCACCCGATGACCGGCCTTTGCGAAAGTTGCTTATCCTCAGCACTCGCAGACCGGGCGCGTTAACCACTGCGCAATCGCCTCCTCCTCCTCAGCCTGAACAAATCTTTTAAAATGTACTTTTTCCTAAATTGTAAGATTGGTAGCATTACATACGTAAACCGTTCTAATTCATACCTTTCTCTAACTTGTTAAGAGCATCTTTTCATTGATTTTTCTACTATCGATATTTTAAAATCTATCATTGTCCACGAAGACAGTTTTCAAATCCTCGCGATATCAACGCTGTCGATTGTTATCCATCACTACAACTGCAATGGCCGACCGAGATTCAACATAATGGCGGGAAAAGTTTCATTCAAATGAAGATCGTTCGCAACAGCGATTTTTTTGTGTATTAAGATGAATATTGCTTGGCGCCCCAGTTATTACGAATGAAACATTATTTGGCTGAACTGAGGGTTATCTATGAATGTCTTGTTTTTAAAATATATATGAGAACATTTTCGATTTATAGCCCGCGGGGTTATGATAACCAATTTGCATTTGACAATATACCCGTGAATTGTAGCGATAATCTCTATTATTATTTTATTGTAGTCTTGTTGTAGTAATTATTTCGATAAGACCGAAAAATTGTTACTTTGTAAATTATTTATTTTCTTTTTTATGTTTATGTTTTATAGTGTTGCAATAAAAGTATTATCTATCTATCTATCTTTCACCATTATCATTCATAGCATACAGAGAGGTCCACTGCTGATCATAGGCATCTACAATGTAATGAATTCTGAATGATTAAAAATTTTTTTTTACCATTAGAATGCTACATTAGCGCTGAGTAACATAGGCTACATTTAAAAAAAAATGCGGTACGAAGTCTGCCGGGTCACCTAGTATAAAATAAATAACAAAAACGTTAATACAAACTAACAGCGATCTTTTCAGACAACCTTTGAGGCATTGGACCAATGAGTGGAAAATGAGAGATAGTGCACAGCAACAAGCAACATTTTATATTAAGATCCATTCACAATAAATAATACTAGTGGTCGCCCAGTGGTCGAAATTCGACCGTAATTTTATTAAGGCTGCACGGATTGTATCCTAAGCATTGAAAAATTTTAAAAGATAGGATGTGAGTTTAGATTGGCATTGACAGATGTCGGCTGCATTAAAGACAAACAATACGTAAGTATGTGTCAAATACATTATGCGTGTGTGTCAAATTCATGGTAGTGTGTGTAGTGTTGTTTTTGTTGATTTAATGTATTTTTTATGCATAATTTAAAAATAATATTAACATTCGGATAACCTTCTCTATATAAACTATAAGTGTGCGAAATTTCATACTCCTCCGTCCCGCGCAAGTTTCGTAAAAACGGGTACAAAGTTTTTGCTTCACGTATTAATATATAGATAACGTAGTGTACACACGCCTACATATACCACAAACTAAAACTTCCTCCATAGATTTTGAACTCTATGTATATGGCATATGGTTGAACATTTATTGAATAAATTCGACAGTTTTGTAATTATGTATTGTATTATCGACTATTAGGCGAACTATATGTCAAAATTTATTTTCGTAGGCAATAATTCATTTCACTCATAGACACTAACGTGGTAGTATACTTTGTTGTATATCTATATGCTTGTTGTTCTCTTTTTTGTAATTTTGTGTTTACCAAATGTTTACTTGTGGGGGTTTGTAATTAGCTTTAAGATTTTAAATAGTTCAACATTTTTGTATAAATAGCTGTAAACCTTCCTTGAAAAGAATAAAAAATAAAAAAATAAATTAATTGATACTGTCTACTGAATATACCGTTAAAAAAGGATTTTTTAAAACCTTCGCATCTCGTTTACACTGCTGTAGTCACACCGTGTTTCTATGTGTTGAAAACGAAATTCCCGACAAAGCTAAAAGCTTTGAAGGCGTGACTTTTTTAAAGGACTGTCATTTTTTCACAGTTTGATAACAATGCCGCTCAAATGAATAGGAGCAGTTGTCACTGGACCAATGGACGGTGCTCCAGCGTTCTGGCACCTGCCTATTCATGTTTTTTTTTCCTTTTGTCCAGTTTCAGTATTTAATTTTCCAAAGGTCAATTAAGCTTAATTCAAAAATTTGTATAGCAGGTGCAACCCTGAGCAACCGGGTTACGATCGTGAAAGCTAAGCAACTTTTCCAACGCCTGGTTCGATATGGGTGACCGTATTCAAATATCTTGAGCAGCCTCGTACTTCAAAAGGTCAATGAAACTGTTGGTCTCATGTGTCGTCGTGTCGTGTCGTGACGATCATCAGCTCATATTAATCTCTCGATGTGTTGTTATGTTGTGGGATGACTCTCTCGCTTTCGATCGCTTTGAAGGCGAGGCGAGGAGGAGGCGTCATCTTCATCTATCATCTTCGATATTGCTTTCATATTGCTTTCGAAATGACCGAAAGCAATATGAAAGCAATATCAAAAGCTATAGGCTATAGCTTTCGATATTATTCGACATTATATTTTGATATTATATTAGAAAGCGAGGCGATGGCCTCGCTTTCAAAGCGATTGAAAGCGAGAGTGTTAGGCGGTTGGCGGGCTGTTTATAAGCTAATGTTAATAGTATAGTTTACTAGTTTTAAAAGAACATAAAAGACAACACAGAATGAACTGGCATAACGCAGTTTCCTAAAGTTACTATTGGTTCTTTCAAAATGGACAACAGCACTAAGGCGATATACGAATTCCGTTGGCTATAACGTTCGTTGCATTGGCTCGTTGCGTTCCCTTAAATGTTGGTACAGCGAACGATGGCGATGGCGACGGCTTGTTTTATGCGTCATGGTGATGCCGCCCGATCTATTTTGCTCATGTCTACTTTTACCGATAGTTATGCGAGCGCACTTCGGTTCAAAGATATTTATGTCTCATAAAGTACATAATGTACATAGTTCACACAGAATGAGAAACTACCACTAACTCTATTTATTTATTGTTAAATTTACTATTTTTAAGTGCTAATTGCTGCACTGAAGCTGAATTAAATAATTATAAAATATAGTAAAAAAATAAAGGTCAGTGCAGCCGCCCGGATTGCGGAAGACCCAGGTTCGATTCCAGGCTGGGTGGGATAGGTATTTAATTTTTTTACATTTTTTTATAATAATTTATTATTATTATTGAATTAAAACTATTACACATCCAATCTATGAAGGCTTAGTACCTATACAATACAGCCTTATGATGCCTTATAAGGCTGTATTGTATAGGTACTCACTGGACACTGTGAGGAAGTACCTACTTTAGATTTTGTAAATATCACATTTAGATTCATGGAGACTTTTTTTAATTTAAAATAAAACTTAATGCAGCATTTAAAGTTCTTTTTTTTAAATTGCTTATCACGCCTGGGAATCGAACCGACTAAATGTGAAAAAAAACATTCTGTATTTTTATGAAGCCTATGGAAAAGTATTGAGTAACCATCGTATATACATACGTACGTACGTTTCGTACTTCTAAAAATATAATCTTTTAGTTTTTTAGATAGCTTTTCAAAAACAATTTAACCGCTATTCGAATTACTTGTTGCTATTGCTTTACTTAATATACATAGACCTTAAAGCGACGTGATATTTAAATAGCTGCCATGACCAGTACAACTTGAACAGAGACCTAAGGAGAGTCATAAATATTCATCGGAATTATAATTTGAACCACTTTACTAGATCGCAAAAGAGCAAACTTACAGGAGATTAATTGCACTTTCTTAAACTAAACTTACCTTTGTCTCTGTGAAAGTGTTGCTATCTGTAAAAAGAAATATTACATATTTAATTATGAGCATTAAGATAAGTTCTTATTTGTACCAAAAACAAATATGTAAATTCTAATTCTAATGAGGAGCTCGATGGCGCAGCGGCTAGCGCGTTCGGCTTGCGATCTTGCCCGCTAAGCAACTTTCGCAATGCCGAGTCGCCTGATGGGTGACCAATTAAAAACATCTCGAGCTCCTCCGTGCTTCGGAAGGCACGTTAAGCCGTTGGTCCCGGTTGTTGTCGTAAGATGGCAGTCGTTAAAACCCACCAACCCGCATTGGGCCAGCGTGGTGGGTTATGGCCCAATACCCCCACGTGCTACTGATCATGTGGGAGGCCTGTGCCCAGCAGTGGGACGTTTATAGGCTGATGATGATGAAATTCTAATGACTCTTTCTACAATTTAAGAAAATCATTTAACATCGATCTACCACAACCAATTTACTGATATATACATCGTACGTCTTTGAAGGTATAGATAGCAACAAGCAAATTGATAGTGTCTACACGGACTTTCGAAAAGCTTTTGACAGGGTGGACCATAAAATATTATTAGAAAAAATCGCATACAATGGCATTCGCGGGAACCTCTGGCGTTGGTTCAAATCATACATAACTAACCGTACACAGAAAGTTGTTTTAAGTGGCTACGAATCAGATTTTGTACCGATAAGCTCTGGTGTCCCACAGGGCTCAATATTAGGCCCACTTTTGTTTATTATATTTATCAATGACATATCTAGCTGCTTTCACTTTTGTGATTTTTTATTGTACGCAGATGACTTAAAAATCTTCCACATAATAGACAACAGTGATGATCACGTTAAATTTCAGGCCGATCTCGATCGCTTCTCTGGTTATTGTGCTGTAAATAAACTTAGTCTTAGTATAAATAAGTGTAAATCAATAACTTTCACTAAAAAGCGGCTAATTAGTAATTATACTTACAAACTCACTGGTGCCAATCTTGTAAATGTGCAATACATTAGAGACCTAGGTATAACGCTAGATAGTAAACTACATCTTGATTTACATGTAGATAATATAATAAATAAAGCCTATAAGATGTACGGATTTGTTATGAGATCCAGTAAAAAATTCACACAACCCTATACGTATTTAAGCCTCTATAGTGCCCTAGTCAGATCTCAACTAGAATATGCCGTGCCCATTTGGAACCCATTTTATAATAAATATATCGAATGTCTGGAAATGGTACAAAAGAAATTTCTGCGTACAATGCACTACAGAGTTTTTCACAATCGTTTGCACTATTTACAATTATTAAAAAAATATAAAACTCTAAAATTTGAGGACAGACGTAAGCAACTCGAGGCAATGATGTTATACGACATATGCCATAACCGATACGATTGCATCCCCATTGTGAACAGATTGTGTTACAGTGTTCCTACCAGAACTCATAGCCGAAATATTTGCCGATTATTTGCCACTTCCCGATGTCGTACAAACGCGGGAAAACGGTCACCAATGCATCGTCTAGTACACTCATATAATACATTCTTTAACAAAATTGACATTTTGGCGACGACGCCTTTTACCTTTAAAAAAATGTTGCTGGAAACATTGCGCAGTAGTTATTCTTAGTTAAGTTTTAGTTAAGTTTCATTTAAATAATTAAGTAGTTTTTTTTAATGGCCATGATTAGTTTTTACCTTTTTTAAATGTTAATGTAAAGGTGCTTTTTAACCTGTATAGGTACCTACTATAGTTAAAAAAAATAGTTTTTTTTTTCGAGTGTACTCAATTTTGAATAGTGTAAATATTTTCGTAAAATATAATATATTTTTGATATACATAGTTCAAATTATATTAAGTACGTTTAGATACTCAGTTTGTTTTGCAGTAATTAATATCACTCTCAACGTCTAAAAATGTAAATTTAAGCTGTGGTAATTGATGCTGGTGTTGAAATTAATACTACTTAATTTATCTAATTTTCTAAGCAACATTGTATTCAACATTGTTTTTTTACCCAAATAAATAAAAAAAAAAAAAAATAACTACAGTATTATGTATGTAGAAAACTAGTAAATATATATTTTTTAAATGCTACTAAAATTAATGTATGCTTCTTCTGTATATTTATGGAAAGTAAAAGAAAAAGAAAAACAGTCAACAGTAACATCTGTTAAAGTTTAGTTGAATAAATATATTGAGCGCTTTTGTACCGTGTCACATTAAGTGCCCTAACTTATTTGACCGAAGTCACGTGTATGCAAACACGGATAATATACTGTGCCAAGGTGAGGTCATGGAATACGCCATTGAACGACTACGATAGAACACTGGCAAGCTAAACATTTTATTTAATTACTAATATTATAAAGCTGAAGAGTTTGTTTGTTTGTTTGTTTGTTTGAACGCGCTAATCTCAGGAACTACTGGTTTGAATTGAAAAATTCTTTTTGTGTTGAATAGTCCATTTATTGAGGAAGGCTATAGGCTATATTACATCACGCTATGACTAATAGGAGTGGAACAGTCGCTAATTAACGCGGGTGAAACAGCAGGGCACAGCTAGTTTAGTTATAAAAGTAAAATTTAGTTAAAAATTGAAAATACCTACCACCGGTTACTAGTCTATACTAATACTATAAAGAGGAAAGATTTGTATTTTTGTATGTATGTATGTATGTTTGCAACGAATAAACTCAAAAACTACTGGACTGATTAAAAAAATTCTTTCACCATTAGAATGCTACATTAGCGCTGAATAACATAGGCTATATTAAAAAAAGAAATGCGGTATGAAGTCCGCCGGGTCAGCTAGTAAAGTTGACGTCAACGTCGTTTAAGAAATTAGGTTATTTTTAGCTATAATAATATTTTAAGAATTAGGAGGTTTGTTGCCATTTTGAAGTTAGTGTACTATTAAATGTTTACTTTAAATAAATTAAATTGTGTATGCATTCAATGGATGATAACTGTTAAACGATACCTATGCCTCCCGATCTTCTTGAGCTTCATTAAAGATGTGGGTCTGTACCTACCCCGTTTTTCTGTGACGTCACGCAAAGTTATTGAAAGAAATTAAAAATGTTACGTTTTGATTTACTTGCCAACACACTCATCACTAACACTTTACCTCATACTATAACAATCTTACGTTAAATAGAACCATGGACCAATAATGTTAAAACTCATTACTAGGGCCGGCATACTAAAGCACATAAGTCAAAAATGGCAACTTTACAGGAATCAAAATTAGTCCTTAAATAAATAAGAAGGAGAAAAAGTACAACCATTTTTTAAGCGATATACCTACGCTTTTGTTTGACTTATGTTAGATTTCTATCTTAATGACAGTTCTATGAATAGAATTATGCAAAATAAAAATAAAAAGATTTTTGTAACTTATGTGCCTTTAGTCTGCCTCATTTGTGTAAAACACATTAAACAACACGAAATACATGACACTTCACTTTGCCGCCAAGAGTTGAAGTAATTAGGTTACTGTGCTGCTAGACACATCGACTGTAAAGGAAAAAGGTTTTATGAGTAGTACCTAAGTGGGTAAGTCACGCAAAAACCTCCTCGGTCACACCACCTACCACTATATAGTCGACACGACTTAAAAATAGCAAATAAGGTATTGAAAAGCAATGACGTTGTTTCAAAGGTTTATAGTAATATGTAGGTATTTTTTATGCCTAAATCATATTTAGAACTCGAATCAACTCGAAAACCGTTTAAAAAGAAAGCATTTAAATAATCGTTCAAATCCTTCGATCAACAAAAATGCAACTCGAAAGTGGTCCTGTCTACTTATACCTATACCTACATTTAAATTTCGAATAACAAAGTATGAAAAAACATTGAATAGCATCAAAAACTTCAGCTTGCTGTGAACCTTAAATCTTAACCATAAAGATTAATTAGGGGTGCAAAATATTTGTACTTAATATTTTTTATCATCGCCACAAACGTCATTGTGGTTCCGTGGTCCCAAAACGCCTGACTGACTGATACTTACAAAATGAAACATGATGCACAAAATTATCGTAAAGTCATGTTGAAAGATACTTAATTAAAAACACTTCTATTCACAACAGTACTTCCTCAAATTTTGAGTAAAAAAAAAGTTATTTTTTACAACCGTGGGCGTCACGGGCGAGGGCGTCGCGGACAAACAAATTTTGAAAATGTGGGCGTCCCGGCCGAGCGCCTCGCAGAACGAGAGCATAACGGCCGGACCCAACGCAGAGCTTAAACTACGTACGATAGCTATAATTAAAAGATATAATTTCGCTAAGGCGGTGGCCTGCTCGTTATTAATTAACGGTAATCGTCTGTACTAAAATCAAAAAGTTGGTAAATTGCTTAGATACTATATAGTGAATAATTATCATTTTTATAGACTAGTAATAAAAAAATATTTAATTTTATATTATGAACTCCTAACTACTATGACGCTTCGGTGGCCGGGTGACAAAGCGCTCGGCGAAGACCCGCAGGTCCCAGGTTCAATTCCCAGGTCGGGCAAGTGTTTCAGATTTTTTGATGCATAACCCGGGTTTGTGATCATGAAGCCGTACTTCAAGAGTGGAGATTAAACGATTACCCATCAATTGTGATGTGATGTAATGACTTGATTTCAATGATGGAGTCCTTTGCCCAGCAGTGGCAGTCATAGGCAATTTACTATGAACTTTAAAAGCTTTTATTATTTTGCATTCTGCGTGACCTAATTCTTTGGAGTTAGCACAAAATTCGTTGGCAGCGATAGAATAACACGCGTGAGCTTTATATAATGCTTCCCTTTATTTAGTACATTCCGGTCAGTTAACACAATTTATTTACCGTCCGAGTATCCCTATATCAACAACCAGTAAATATGAATCACATTCAAAAGGTTATTTAAAAAAAATATCAATTTCAGTTGAGGCCAATTGGCCTTAACTGAAATTGATATTTTTTTTTATGATGTGTATAGTGACAGGACCAAACCTCTTTTTTATGCTAGAGAAAACTGATTGCCGAGTGTGTCTCTCCCACAATTCGGGAGAAGGATTTTTCCGAAGAAAGATTCCCTCTAAAATCCTTTTTTTGACCCAGTTATGTGGGACTCACCCGTCCGCCTGTCTACATCCCACTGATGGAGAGAAGCCACAAGTCAGCAGGAAGAAGTCCGGGCTGGGGGGGTGAGACGGAGGGGGATACCAGGAGAGCAGTCGCGGGACCTAATCTACTTGGGTAATGACCACGCGATACCTGTGTGCTTGCAACTCACTAAAAACCCTAGCACATCCCCTCACTTGCCTCCAAGGTGATCCGGGACCGGTTGGACAATCTTCGGACAATAAACCCTAGCAGTATGAGTCAAACCCCATATGAATATGGGCCTAGCCGCAATTTGCTTTAAAACAAAATCCATTAGGTTTAAATTAATATCAAACAAAGGCACGAAACCAATTTTGTTTAGGCCTCTTACTACCCATATAAAACCGTGAGTTAAAAATTAAAATGCCCCTGCAGGGACTGGAGCGTTGCTCACTTATGTTTGCAAGCAATTTACCTCCTAACAAGGTATTTTTATATGACCCTTGTATCATGCGTGTTCTCATCTTGACAATGACACAATTTTAATACATTAAAACCTGCGTACATGAAGACAAAGTGATAGGCTGTACGCGTTTTAAAAGCGTCTTGAGAATGCGTGTATTAAAAATGCGCTTAAACGTCATTAGTGCCCTTTTTGTTTTCTGACATTGGTGTAGCCATCTTAGATCTTAGTATGATGAGCTGTTTTATAATAGCCCAGGTTACCCGTGATGCATGCGGTAGCGCAAGCATTGCTTAGTTTTTCAGGCCAAATGGTTTTAGCTAAATTACATATTTGCGCGTTTGAAAAATGAACTCTGTGCCCTATGCACAAGACATTGCCGAAACTGTTAGTACCAACAACACTTGATTGCTCCTGACACGAACTTTGTTTAAATCCAACTGTTAGGTAGGCAATCCCGCCAGTTTTTTATTCAACGTCCGGTGCGCTATCCCACTTTTTTAATTTCACCTTGTTTATGGCTCGCAAGAAAATTTATTGAATAAAAAGATCCAAAGTGCATCCCATCTAGATCTTGTATGCAGAGTTACTAAGACATAACTATTTACTTCAATTTGTTATGCCATTTTTAATTAAATATTTCTATTATGAATTTGTGACGTCATATCAAAATAAACAAGTCACAGGCAGCCCTAGCGGTTTAGTATATAACACTATGGATCTTTTCATTTTGACCACACCTTTTTGTTACACGTTGGAAGAGCGATGCCGATGGGCCTATACCATCGCTCGTAGGACTGAACAGTTTTTGAGCAGCGACCGCGCACCGGAAGACGAAGTGCAGGAAGGCTTCCAACGAGGTGGTCCGAGGATCTGGTGAAAGTCGCGGATAGCCACTATGGATGCGAGCAGCACAAAACCGGTCGGGTACTTCGGGGTTTTTTGGTTTAGATGATGAGCTGCACATTATATAACATTAAATCTTCAGGCCTTGAATAAACAACAAAGTATTTATAAGTCAGTCAGAACGTGTACTGCGTCTATTTTCCTAACAATCCTTGGTTGCTAAACATCAAACACGATTGCTTCGGCTCAAACGAAAACTATCTAACCGTAATGTGTCCCGCAGGCAAAATAACACAGCGTAGCAACTAAGGAACGCACACCTAATATCACACTTAGACCTTATAACAGCGAGCACAAAGTCCATTATTGAGTAAAAAGGCGTGTAAAGGTAATCCAAGGACGCTATACAATAACGTTTTACGACATCACCGGGTAAAAGGAATTTGATGGAGCGTGATGTTATTATAAACTTTTGCGATGTACCAAAATAAAATCGGAATGCAGCGCTGACGATGAAATAATAATGCCTTTTTGCGATGAAAAATGAATTTCGATGAAAACCTTTGTGTATCGTTGAATTGGAATAGATTTCAAATTGATTTTTTATTTACAAGTACATGAACACAATAACAAGCGTTATAAATAAGTGCAAGGGCTCGTTTTGTTCAATGTAACTAAAGCAATAACATGATGATTGACATGGATTTCCGCAAAATAACGCCTGATACCATTAATTATACACTTAGATGCCTTCTCATTCGAAACCTCCTCAAGGAAACCGAGGCTGGCCTATCACAGATCACAGGCAAACACCTGACACGCCGATTACTGACGCCAATACACACTCAGATACACTAAGATAACCGCTTCTGTGGTCTAGTGGTTAAGACCACCACCGGTCGCAGACCCAGAGGTACTGGCTTCGATTCCCAGCGGGGCGTACACGTTTGTGTACTTGACTTGGTTTGTGGTAGGGCTTGTTTGTCCGCCTGGCTAGCTACCGCCATTTTGTTTATATATGTCATCATAACATTAATGTTAATGCAACAATGCTTTATTGTGTTCCGGCAGCTAGAGATAAGATAGCCAGTGTCTAAGTAGTTGAAGATTCCGGGTGCATTGCGCTTCCACCATCGGCCTGTCATCACTAACATCAGATGAGATGAAGGCCGACTGCTTACCCGTTAGTTAAATATTAGAACCATGACCCATACCTATACCTACTAGTCGACAGCAATTACGAAAACACAGTTCATACGCGAATAATAACAGGGCTGCAAGTTTTAAGCTAGTGACAGCAATTCTGAAACTACAGCAATTACCAGTGCTTTCCACGTGTATTCGAATTTACAGGCGACTGACTGTTTTGACACTGTACATTCTAGAATGGTGTACACAGCACCAGTCAATAGCAAAAGCCAATGTTCAAACAAGAATACTAATATAGTAATCATTTAATCTATACTATATTGTATATTATATATTTATATATAATATTATAAAGCTGAAAAGTTTGTTTGTTTGTTTGTTCGGTTGAACTCGCTAATCTCAGGAACTACTGGTTCGAATTGAAAAATTATTTTTGTGTTGAATAGTCCATTTATTGAGGATGGCTATAGATAGGCTATATTACATTACGCTATGACTAATAGGAGTGGAGCAATTTTTTACAAAAACGGGAAAATATTTTTTAACGCAGGTGAAACCGCGGGGCACAGCTAGTCATGAATAATTAGATGCTGACCAAAAAAAAGTATTTTTTTAAATTCCAATTCATATTTGCGTTGTTTTTTTGTTATTATTTTATTTCATAGTGTATTTTTGTCATTTTAATTACAAGATCAACACCTTGTTGGCCGAGTGGCAAAGTGCTCAGCCCGATACTCGAAGGTACCGGGTTCAATTCTCAGATCGGGTAAGTGTTTCGGATTTTTCGATGCAAAGCATAGGCTTTGCAAGTATAGACTTGTGATCACAAACCCGCTTTTGGCAAGCATGGTGGTTAAGCTATTACCTTCAATTGTAGTGACGACTTTATTTCAATGATTATTGTACCGATAGTCGTTTCGGCAAACGGTCTGATAGTGCCTCGATCAACACCTAGAGAGGCTCTCGCTGAAAGGCTGGGTTAAGGGTCAGATGCAAAAGGCAGTACTCCTAGACACGGCACGTATTGTCAGAAGGTTCCTCACTCTGCAGCCCTGACCACCGGTAGCTTGGGCCCTGCCCCGCTGCTGGTGGTACTCTAGGATTAGGTTTTTATAATGTTTTATTGTTTTTATATTAAAATATTGTAAAAATCTAGTTTTAAGAAAGAAAATAAATAAAGGAGATAATAATAATAATAATCTTTATTTGCATAAGAAACATGGTGTCGGTTACTGTTTACTGTTAGCCAGTCAGTTACAGTTTAGTAGTTATATTATGTTAATTAGGTATATAAAAGAAAAGAAAAGAAAAAAAAAGAACTATCATAAACAGCATTGAGAACTTCTGCTTTCTAAACTAGGTTAGACCTGTATTTTAGTCGGCAGCGATTCCTCCTACTTTTAAAGAACTAAATCAAATATTCTATATTGTACATACCTAGACTTAGCTATATAGCTAATAGTAAATTAGTCGTAAGAGGTATGTAATTAAAGCAGTGGGACAGTTATAGCCTATTTACTTTACTTTAGGTACTAGTTTCAAGATCACCTATGAGATTTAAACATAACAACCCTAGTACAGACATAATTATGCCTACTCCACTTTGGTTACCCGAAAAGAACGCCCCGGAGATATGAAAACTCTAAAGGAGTGATGCCAGCCAACCTTTACAACGCCTCCGGGATTAATCGTTGTAAAAGCTAAAAGAGCTGTAAAAGCTAAAAGCAGTGAAAAAGTAATAAAAAGGAGCGAAACATTAAATTGCTGTCTCAAAAACATAACACGACCTGTAAATACTTTAATTTGAAAACACGTGTGAGGTTAATCGGCCAGTTACGCTGTAAAAGCTAAAATAAGCCATTAAAGAGGCCAAGTATTAAATTTCTGCCTGAAACACCAAACACGACCCTTGAATACATTAATTGGAATTCGATGAACTCGCATGCTGCTTCCAGCAACAATACTGGGTGCCATTGTGAGTTTTGTTTACTATCCGTATTCATTCGATTACGTTGACGAAAACGAAAATTAGAGAAGAGTTAATATTTTGCCATACAAATTCTCGTTTTCATTATCGTGATCGAATGGCGAATGAAACTCGCACTTGGCACAATGTATTGATCTGGCTTTTGATTAAAAAATACGGTTGCCAGATGGAAAATTAAAAAGTCCTGAAAAAAAGTATGATTTCAATAAAAAAAAGTCCTGAGATTTTGTCGTAAACGTAATTCGCAACTCTGTGGAAAAAAGTAACTAATAATCTAATGTTTTAACAAAAATTTTGCATTTACTAGGAAACTAAGTCAAAAAAGGTAAGTAGGTACTTTATTGAAAAATCGAAAAATCCTGAGATTTCCAAAATCCGGCCGCAATCCTGTCAGGAGTCTAAAAATCCTGAGATCTCAGGTCAAATCCGGAGATATGGTAACCCTATTCACAAATTGCCTCGTTTCCATATGATTGTAGCCTACATCATTCGTGTAAAGCTAGTTATTGCGTACACGTACGTTTTACTGGCTAGATACGGCTAGTTTGTTTTTTTTTTAATACATATATTTATTTAACAACTTCATGCGCTTCAGTGAATACCCTTATTCCATGACAGTTTAAAAAAATCTAGAACTATTATTGCAGCGCTACCTACCAGGTCCAATTGTGAATCGAAACCACTAAGAGACCCACTCAAACATACAAAAAAAATACATCAAAATTGATCCAGCCGTTTTAAAGCAGTTCATTGACATACACATTAATTGATGAGTTGTATATATCAAGATGATAAGTTGGGTAGTAACATCAGTGTTCGAGAGAAACGACTGATCGACACATTTTTCTTTTAGTCATTAGAAATAGGAGTCAGCAATACAGACCACATGAGGACCACACATGAGGAGCAGAGGAGCTCGATGGCGCAGTGGTTAACGCGCCCGGTTTGCGACTGCTGAGGTTAAGCAACTTTCGCAAAGGCCGGTCATCGAATGGGTGACCAAAAATGTATCATCTCGAACTCCGCCGTACTTCGGAAGGCACGTTAAGCCGTTGATCCCGGCTGTATAGCAGTCGTTAGCAACCACCAACCTGCACTGGGCCCGCATGATGGTGCTCCTAAGTTAGATACGTTGTTCTTGTAAGGCAATCGTTTAATCTGACTTGATTTTAACCCATTTAGTTCGACCAGGCGTTTGTGTGTTGTTGTAAATAAAACTCTAAAGGTATTTTATTAGGGTATATCTATATAAAACTTTTAGGGGTTTTATAACACCCTATCGGACCAAGTGGGTGTAACGATAAGTTAAAAGGTGTAAACGCATTTCACCCAGAATCATAACACTGAGGAACTGGCTACTTTACTTTCATCATCAGCTCATTTTATGTCCCCACTGCTGGGGCACGAGCCTTCCCTACGGATGGATAGGGAGAACAGGCCATAAACCACCACGCGGGCCCAGTACGGATTGGTGGTTGTTAACGACTGCTAGCAGCCGGAACCAACGGCTTTACGTGTCTTCAGAAGCACGGAGGAGGAGATATGATAAACTTTTGGTCACCCATCCGATGACCGGCCTTTGCGAAAGTTGCTTAACCTCAGCACTCGCAGACCGGGCGCATCAACCACTGCGCCATCGAGCTTCTCGCGCCATCTCTACTTTACTTTAAGCTATCGTAACACAACAATACTATTAGCATTGTCTTTATGTTCGTAGCTAGCCTGGCGGAGCCTAAGCTAGCTTAGCCTGGCTTAAAACAAGCCATACAACTAGCCAAACCTTAAATACGTGTACTAAGAATGGGACACAAAACCCTTGGGTCTGAGACTAGTGGCCTACCACAAAGACAAATAAATGTAAAAGGTTATAATGAAAACGACTCCGCTTTTACGCGACTCTTCATGAAATAAGTTGGAGCAGGAGAGCAGCACTAACAAAAGGGTTTTACGGCGCACTTCGTTACCGCCATCAAATAATAATGCCGCACTTATGTTACGTTAATACCATCATTAGATGTGGATGTGGTAGTCGCATACATCGCGGCAGAGAAAAATGATGTCAAGCAATTCAGGTTAGTAAAAGCTTTTTGTGTTTGACACGGGAAACCTATTCTTTTTCATGTTCCGCGAACGCGTCTTATTAAAAAAAAAAAGGAAATTCGTTTAACCAAATTATGCATGGTTGGTTATGAAAGCATAGTTATTAAACTTAACTACTTAGATGTTTTTTTTTTCCTTTATATTTTAAATTAACTTAGTGTTAACGACGAGCTCGAGGTAAACCACAAACATTTACAGGTGTGTCGTTTTGCGTACATAACATAGTACGGATTGGTCATTATACGGATATGTGAAAACAATGTAATTGTGTACTCTGTTTTGTTTTTTTTTATGTCTATCTGTGTTTTTCGTTACTGTATCGTTTTCCAAATAAAATAAAATAAAAATAAAATAAAATAAAATAGGTATTTTCATGTATGCAACATTTTGCGTGTTAGTCCAAATGCTGATACGTCAATATGCGAATGTGTCATATTGTGAAAAAAAACATTATATTATTGGTCATTATGCGTCAAAAGGAGTTTTTTTTGTTACCGATCCGGTTTTGCGGAAGTAGCGTAACTTCAGCAATCGCAGACCGGGCGCGTTAGCCACTAATCTATAGAGCTCTTCGAGCCAAGAAAAGACTTATATCCACTCGAGCTTCCTGAGGCTGGTTGATTTATTCTAGTAAAATTTTATCTTGTAACTATACACCGTGACTGGCGAAGCCTGTTCCATTAAAAATATAAAAAAGCACCACCTTAATTTTTTACTTTTTTCCTAACTGAAATGGTATTTCTGTTTATTTACAATTTACTACGCGGGCGAGCGAAGCGACTAGCGAGACGTTGTCCGCGCGTGCGGTTGACCTTACTCGTGCGTGTAGTACATGCGAAATGCCGATAGTTAAATTTTTTAAACGCGTAATAACTCGAGTGTTTTAAAATCTGCTATAACCTTTTTTAACTAAAATGGATGTAGATAAGTTACTAGTTTACCTCCTTAAACGCGTCCGTCGTCTATCTTATCTTATCTTATCTTATCTTAGTGTGGCCTGCTGAGGTTTCCCTCTTGCAGTAGCACTTCGACCCATCGGGATCTTTTGTGCAACCCCGTCCTTTCACTCTTCTTCCTCTGTAAAGATAGATGCCATAAGTTTGGCCACGTCCTTAAGAGCGAAGAGCCTGAAGTCCTCTGGTCTCGGATAAGCCGACCCCGGGAGTTCCATTCTTTTCCTAGCCAGAGAGTCGCAGTCACACAGTCACGCAGGTGCTGCATTGACTCCGTTTCCTCTCCACATGCCCTACACAAGTTATTTGTCGATAGATGCATTCTGTGGAGCATTTGTTTTGTGTCATAGTGCCCTATCAAGGCACCGATGGTTAATCGGGCCTGCCTCTACTGCCTCCGCATATGAACTTACTCCATCCTAAGGCGTTTTCACCTAGGAAGGATTTGGAGTGTTTCATACCCGGCTGCTCTTTCCATTCGAAGCCGTGCCTGTTTTTGATGTAATCTTTTAAGGCCTTGTTGCACCAAGTACCAACTTGGTGCATGTGCCACGAACGGCTCTGGACCAATAAGCTGGGTCTCTGAGCCCTCTCTGGCAAGTGAATCCGCCATCTCGTTGCCGTGGATTCCCATATGGCCTGGGACCCAGATCAATCGCACCTTGTTATGTCCACCTAGCTTGTTTAGAGCTTTGGTGGTTTCTAAAACAAGGCCAGAGTCGATTCGGGGCGATATGAGTGATTTGAGCGCTGCTTGGCTGTCACTCAGGATGAATATATCGCGCTTTTTCATAGTTAACTCTATATTCTGCTTTGCACATAGGAGAATTGCGAAAGTTTCGGCTTGGTAAACCGTGGCAAATTTTCCCATGCTTTGACTATGCTTGAAGTCGTTGTTATAGACGCCTGCCCCTGTGCCCGACTTCATTTTTGATCCGTCGGTATACCAGATTAGGCTGTCTTTTTCCGAAGACGGTGGCCCTCGTTTCCATTCGTCCCTGGTTGGAACATAAACTTTAAATTTCTTTTCGAACATGAATATGGGGGATATTTTATAGCACCCCATTTCCATGATCCTGTCAGGAATGTCACTTGTTTCCCATTTTGTGTCTAGTCAGAGGTTTAGATGCGTCCCACAGTCCGGCCACCTTTAGTCTATGTAACGCTTTCTTTGCTTCTGTTTCTATTACAATGTGCAAGGGTGAAAGGTCTGTGAGGACCTCCAGCCCTGCCGTTGGAGTGGTCCTAAAGGCACCAGGGATCGCCACATAAGCTGTTCTCTGAAGTTTGCTAAGAGCATTCAAGCAGTCCGTCGTCTAACCTGTCACGGTGTATATAGCATTGTGAATCATCATCTCAGCCAAAAGACGTCCACTGCTGGACAAAGGCTTCCCCCAAAGATCTCCACAACTTAGCTTAGCTTAGAGGCTTAGCCAGGTCTCTGCCGGAGATTCTTAGCACTCCCTGCCCCGTCGCTGCCTTGACCGCTACCGTAGCTAGGGCGAGCGGGGCTGCCGGAGACTAGGGGCTGGTTTTTGCTGGTGTGCATATCAAGGGGGGTATTTGCCATAATCGCCACGCTTGGCCGGCGGGTTGGCGATCGCAGTAGGTTGAGGGTAACTTCAGAGAGATTCTGCTGCTCATCCTCTGGAATGGTCCCTTAGTCGGCTTTTACGACACCCAGGGGAAGAGATGGGAGTGGTGCAATTCTTTATCCCTGGCACCACACAGGGAATTTGGCATCGTGAATGCTAAATTTTAAATAAATAAAAAAGAAAGAAAGACATATGAACATTATCAGTCTGTAAACATTACCGAGAGTCTGATGATGATGATGGTAAACCACCATTGAAACCTAATACTCTGCGTCTGCGACCTACCACAGAGTCTGTTCAAAAACACCGTAACAAAAAGTATTATGAAAGAAACACCTTAAACTTTTAAAAGGAAAAAAATGGAAGCATAATATTAATGAGCACATTAATTTGCACGTCCAAAATGCCATTAATCGCGAGAGTGAAATATGAATGGTAGCTGATGAGCCCGACATGCCGTTGATAGCTCGCTCACCGTGTTTATAAAAGTAGGCTTTCCGTGAAAGGTCGTGTCTTGTAATGATGTCGTTTTAATACAGCACGCAAGTAGCAGCTTTAAGGTTGCCTAGAGCTCTTAAATCTAGGTAACTACGTCTTTAAACGTTTTGTTTTAATTTTTTAGAACACATACCTACTTATATTGTATAATTATTTGGGTAGAAAACGTGTTCTAAAGGGACTCCACTCTCTGCATTTGTTGCAGTGAATAAATCACAACAACGCTGATCTTCGTCATTAAGTAATTTTGTGTCTTCGTGGAGACCTCAGTTTCGTTTGCATGATACCGTGTTGTTCATAAATTTTTAATTGTACAACTGCATCAATACAATACATTATTATGTTAAAAAAAACAAATGACAACTTCATCTTCTGTCGTTACAAAAATCCGCCTTCTTTATTATAGGTAGACAAAGAGATTTACACTAACAATAGATAACGATCCTTTCCAACTATAAATTGTGCTATAAAATTATACACTGCGTCTGCCCGGTTTAACAAAAGACTTACAACCAACGTAAAGCTAGTTCAGATGTTGATTAGCTTTAATAAGGGCTTTAACATGAAACCTTATCGCAAGGAATTAAATATCAAACTTCATTAGCTGTCTGTTGTTAAAGATACGATCGCTTTATAAACTTCCGCAACATTAATCGCAACAGTAATTGATAAAAGTACCCATGTCATAGGAAGTTAATTTATTATCCACGCCTATCGCCCATACCGTAAATCCTCAATAATGGGTTTAGAAACCGATGCCTTGACCCGCGTTTAGTCAACTTATTACTGACAAATATGTACCAATATTATTCATAATATTATACTAAATTTCTTTATACAACTGTAAAAATACAGTTTGTTAGGTCCTCCAGTATTTTGACTCAAACTTTTACATATTACACAAATATGTAGATAAATTAGGGTACAGATGGTGTTAAAACTAAAAATAGCTCTTGAACAAAAGATTCGCCTTAGGTAGGTAGGGCTTACACCTACGCGAAAGGCAAGTGATAGCTGATTGATATAACAAAAACTAATGGAAAATAGATATCTAAAAGTGATGAAAAATGTCGTTGTTCCACTGTTAATTGAATCAATTGGCGCTGTTTCAATTCAAAATTATTTTTTATAGAGTTCATTAACTTAGCTCCTTTTTACATACCTATATATTTGTACCTACTTAAACGTTTAAATGTTTCAGTCAGTATATCCCCCAATTCAATTCAAACATTCAATTTGCGATGCTTTTAAATTGAACACAACATCGTTGGAGTTACGCGATATTTTAAGCCCACTGTTTAATATTCAACAAACAACGGATTCTATCGACAGATCGATAGTATCCGATCCCAAAGGTCACTTCCCTAGTGCGAGTGCTCTTTAGCCCACTCTCGATCAATTAGCAGTGTCGGTTCCAGCGTATAGTTAAAGCTTCTATACCGCCCTCCGTGTCGGAAATCCTGATAGACCATTTCAATTATTAATTCTCGGTAACACGATTTAATGATTACCTCAAACCATTATCGTTTAACCTTATCGTTATGTTAATTTAGTTATTAGATATTGTTGCGTTGCAATCACTCCTATCTGTTAGTATTTGTAGCTATATAATATGGTAGTTAACGTCTCTCAAAAGTTCCTTTAATGAGGAAAAAACGGAAGATATAGAAAAAAGAATGAGAACGGCAGAGAAATATAGAGAAAAAAAAGACATAGAAATATAGAGAAAAAAAAGACATAGAAACACAGAAAAAGACAGAGAAAAGACGGAAAGACAAGATTTTTTCAAATTAAAGATCACGTCATCCGGGGATTTTTTACTTTATCCGAAAAGTGTAAGCATTTGGCTATCACGTCGCTAGTAAGCGATATAATCAGTGATCTATAAGATTTCGGGAAACCTCAGTTTACTTACATCGGTCTTGTCATCACCGGTGCAATAAAAGCCAAACGCGGCAGTTTATAAAAAGTAGATCAAAAACCAATTAATTTTTACTAATTATTTCTTACTATTTAAATAATAAAAAAAATTCAGGCTGACTCTCTCCTGCTAAGGTAACACCGATGCTAAATATTTAAAGTTAAGTCTTATAGAGGTCGAGCTCCTTAGCTCGATGGCGCAGTGGTTAACGCGCCCGGTCTGCGAGTTCTGAGGTTAAGGGGCTATCGCAAAGGCAGGTCATCGGATAGGTGACCAAAAATGTATCATCTCAAGTTTCCGTGCTTCGGAAGGCACGTAAAGCCGCTGGTCCGGGTGCAATAGCAGTCGTTTACACCCACCAATCCGCAATGGGCCCGCGTGGTGGTTTATGGCCTGTTCTCTCTATCCATTAACAGGGAAGGCTCGTGCCCCAGTGGTAACATAAAATGAGCTGATGATGGTAGGTTACATGCATTTACAATATTATTTTTATGTTGGTAGCTAGCCTGGCGAACTTAAAACTAGCTATACCATTAGTTTTAACTTATAATGAAGTCTTATAGACCCTACCGATCGCCTTTAAGTATTATAGCAAGTTATCAGCGATCCCTAGAGCCCTCAATATTGAAACCTTCCGGAAACCAATCATCCGTGCAAACACTTGATCGGCACGGAAACAGGCTTGCGCAGAAACTAAAGGTTCTTAACCTTTTTTTTCTGAAATCAAATTACCTATCTACTCGATAGATGTAATGTCACTGCAAACCCTTTGCGCTTGAGTTCACCAAAATATACACGGCCTAATTGAAGCTGTTGTGTTGCCTTAAGGCGAAGGGTAAGGCACACTAGCGCCACCAATTGATAATTTTACAATTACTAACGGACCGGATCTTTTTTTTGCGTACCATCCGACAACAGGAAAGCATCCATAGTATTTATTTATTAATTGTGCACTACTTTTTGTTGCGTGGTTTATTCACCAAACGGGCTATCGCATTTATTCACAAACAATGACCACTTTTGTTGTAAGCGAATTAATACAAAAACAAACCTAAAAGTAGTGCACAATTATTAAATAATAGGTGTTTGCCTAGTGTCGGAAGGTCTGCAATGTTTGAAAAAAAAACCCGTTTAGCAGTTATCAAATTAATGAAGAGGAACCACTTTTTGTACGGGACCAACTCTGAAGTCTCAAAAATAGTAACTGTTCCTAAATACTACCTAGTTACCCAAAATGTATAAAGTAGCTGTATTAAAAAAATTAAGAGTTTATCCAGTGCGTTTCTTTTTTATTTATGAGATAGGTGATTGAAACAGAACAATGACTTCAAATTCACGATGTATAGATATTTTTATGAAAGAAATCTATTTTACGCGACTCTGCTTTGTGAACTCTGCTTTTTGAAACTCGTGAACGAGTAAAAGACTATATATATTTTTAAAAAAAACATCAATATCACAGGATTGACGACCTCCTTGGTCGAGTGGTTTGTACACCGGTTTTCATGGTGTCGCCATCTCTGAGGTCTCGGGTTCGATCCCCGGTCGGGTCAATTTAGAAATTATTGTTTTTCTAAATTGTCTCGGGTCTGGGTGTGTTCTATGTATAATAAGTATGTATTTAAGTATTTTGAGTATGTTTATCCGTTGTCTACTAACCATTGAAGGAGTTTCATAACGAAGCTTCTCTTGGGCTAGATAATTGGTGTGATTGTAGGAAAGTTTATTTTATTTTTATTTTTTTATTGAGGCGAATGGCATAAGCGAAGGCTTTTTGCCCAGCATTGGGTAGAGAGGGGCTGAAAATGAATATGATGATTAAATCAATACGAGATAAATGTACCTTGAGTCATTGTTGAATAAAGGCTCAACAAAGGTACGACCTTTAAATATGGTTATAATTAAACTCTTTACATAGAAACCATATTTGAATAATGAAATTGTAATTTCATTTTAATTATACCGTATGTAGGTACTATATTATTAATGGGCCTGCGGAGATTAAACTGCGGCTGTTTGCTCTTATAAATGCAAATAAGTATAAGAGTAATAATGTAATTTTTCTATTTTCATATATTTTTTGCTTACCTTGGTTTCCGTATACCTACTCATTCAAAAATTTATACTTACAGACATATTTTATTTTTTTATTATCATATTTTCTTATTATTTTTTTAATTTATTTATCAATAATAAAAGCTTATAAAACTATAAAACAAACAAAAATCACTGATATTTCTGGTATGCTAGGGGAGATAAAATGTAGATAAATATTACATTACACACACACTAATTGCAATAACAGTTACTAAATGATAAATAACGAAAAATTTACATTAACATTATTGTTTGTATTATTCCACATGGAATTTTGTTTTTTTTTTCAATTGACATCAAAAAGTCAACGTTTTTCTTGCGTCCTCATTCGGCAGGTTTTGCCAAGACTTGAATTGGTAGTAGATCCAAAAATTTTATTTTCTATTTTTTTAAATCTCATTTAATGCTTTATGTTTGAGAATACGTAATTGTTATCCTCTGCCTTGGTTTTATACGATAGACCGAAACCTTATTCTCACACTAAACCAACATTAAAGCACCCCCGTCCGTGTTCATACCCACCCTACAAACTTCGTTCATATGATACGCCTTGTTTGCCAAGTAAATACACGCTCGCCGTTTGATAGTCCTACATAGTGTCTGGAGCGAGTTTCCCGCCAGAACAGGTTTCTATACCAATAAAAATTAGGTAACTATACCTACTCTGCCGCGCAATTTAAGAACATGTGAACAGTTTCGAGAAAATAGGTCGTAATGTCAGCACCTCAAATATCACAATCTTATACACAGTAAGTGATACTTACTGCGTTCATAAATTGTGCGGCACTACTTCTGTCAAAGTAGAAAGATACCATTCACAGAAAAGGTAACGTTTTGCTTGGTATCGTTACCTAGGGGCTTGGGCAAAGTAAAGTAAAGCCTTGTGTCTACGCATTTGTATGAAATAACAATTCGATAGTTTATGATTTCGTTACGAATGATAACATTGTCTACCAACTTGCGATAACGATGACGATTGACCACGTGATTTAGCGCGGCTTATGTCAAACCATACATTTCATTATTTTCTAACTTCGCTATCGTTTATTTAATGTTACTTTGGCTAAGCCTACTGGCTGCCATTTTTACGGGTAAATTCGCTAACCGCTCTACGTGCGTGGGTTAGCTAAAGCGTATTAGGTAACGAAAAAGTAACGATTCTTTTTCAGATAACGTTAACGTCACCTGCATTACAGCTACCAACTTAACTTTATAGAAATAACGTTAGTTAACGATACTTTTAGTTGGAATTTGGTAACGGTATCAAACCCTGCTTCCTACACTATTCGATCGAGTTGAAGTTAATTACAATATGTATGGAATCGAAGCGGTGCAAACTTGTGCCCAACTAAGTTGCTATAATAAACTTTAACTCTATACAATAGCGGAAAAGTTTATTTTTTGGTTGGCGGTAGAATTTTTTCTAAGTTTGGTTAGCTACCACTATCTTAAGCAATGAAAAACCGGTAAATTCTAGTAAAATACACTTAGGATAAAAAGGGATTATGTTGTCTAGAAATGTTATTATCTATTTTAATCTATCTAGACACTAGCACTAGGCTCAAAGTGGATTGGAGAACATTATTAACAATTATTCCCTTGAACAATATCGTGTTGTTCTTACTTCGAGGAACTTACCACCGAGCGTGTAGTCAAAACTAAACAAACACCCGTTTTGTCGGCTGGACGTCATGTTTTATCAGAAATTTGTTCATTTCCATTTGTATTAAATACTTCAAACAAATTTGATAAAAACATAAATTAGTAATAACAATTTTATAATATGATCTGGTTTAAGTACTTTCTTTGGTTGAAAGTTTACCCTTATAAACAACTTTTAAGCTTAATTAATCCCCAAACCGGGTAATCTTTAAAACCTTTAACGCCATATGTCCGACAAAAAATTGAATTTATATTGTGTCTGGGCCCGGCGGTGGCGGTCAACCTGTTATGTAGCGCAACATTACAAATTGATCCAGCTTTCCACCTTTACTTCGAAGCATCTTTGATCCCTAGTTCAATCAGATTCCCACATCCCTAAAACTCTGCTTCATTGCTAAACTCATATACCTAAAAGGTATAGAAATATAGAAGTAAAACAGCTACCAGCGTTATTATTAAACAACCTTTGACTTCAGTCTACGTTTTGGAATAACAGAACTAGAACAGCATGACCGCCGATTGTATAATCAACCAATTACAAACGTTATCTTTTGCTGATGTGAACTGTATTTTCTGTCGAAGTACCTTTTAGATTACAGTCAGATATACTCGTAGAAAGTTAAACAGACATTATCTAAAGTGCTCCAAGTTTTTTTGTGAGTACCTAAATCGAGGAATGTTCCCCAGACAATATGGATGTTCAGAAAAATGTTGCTGCATTCTTTAGGTATATTATTATAGTCTCGGAATTGGTTGTTCTATGTAAATACATCGATACAATAAAACAGTTTTTATGAATTTTCTTACGCTTAATATTGCATATTACTGTATCCTGATGTTTCAGACCCTTTGCAGGTTCCGTGGTCATTATGAGGCTGAGGTGTTCGTCATCTCATAAAAAAATAAAATAACATTTTGTATGGATATAACCATACAAAATGTTATTTTATTTTTTTAACATAATTAACGTCAAATTTTTTGTTCGCTCTTATGCAACATAAAGTTACAGTATAATATAATATCTGTGGGCACGGCAGTGCCCCCGCCAAGTCGAGCAAAAAAGCGGCACGGCCGTACCATCCTTTTCTCGAAACAGTTCAGGCCATTATCGACCCCCATAACTTCGTTGTGGATAAAACTAGAAGCCTGAATTTTTAGTTACCAAGCACGGTAAACACGGTATATTTCAAATTTCATTAAATTTGAACCCGTCGTTTAAGAATTGTCAAGTCAATTTGTTTAAAACATAAAAGATTTTTATTATGAAATGGTCACTATAAGATTTGATAGGTTAGCTAATTACGTAATAACTCAAGACAGAAAGTCTCATAAGTTGAGACTGAATAAATTAACCGACTTGGTATTACATGGATCTCACAACTTTTTACGGTAGAAGAACTGAGTTGCGAGATTTGGTTTCTTCAATAGCCACAGAGTTTCATCCTACGGATAAATCGTTTTTCTTTGGCCAATTTAAGGTTTGTCGAATCTTACGTAATGGATGGGTACAAGGCGAACGTAACGTTAAAATAATAACTAAATGACAGTAGACCAATTAGAAAAAAGAGAAAGTGTTGAAAAAATTCCACGAGCGGGATTTGAACCCGCACCCCATGACATGCCGTGTCAGGTGCACTACGAACTATGCTATCGTGGCTCAATCCAACTCGCCGAAATTAATCAACACTATCTACTCTTACTCTGTAAGCCAAAGGAGCCCTATTCAATTTCGACAATTTTACAACATTTTGTCTTTTTTCAAATTGTAATCTGTTTGCAACAGTTTTTGCGTAAAATTATACGTAAATAATCATAAACGACAGTAGATCAGAAATTTTATTTTACTTTATGTTTAGTATTTTCGTAAACTTAAGAAACTAATAAGTAATGTAATACAAAACTAGCCTAGTTTTAGCTATAGTTTGATATAGTTTTCTCTAAAACTTCGCTATTAAAACTTTTAAGTAGATTTGCACGGCCATTCTAAAACCAGACAACTTTACCTTTATGGACATTACCAAGAATATGGCAGCCATCTTCAGGGATAAAATAAAAGTCAGGGGAGCACAAGGAATAAACGACTCGAAGTACACGCGAAAGGGAAATCTTTGCAAGTCCTACTGAGATAAAAAAAAAAACAAAATATCCCTAAGTATTATACACTAAAAAAAAAAAATTTTCAAAAACAAAATTTAAATTAAATGACAAATTCGAAATATTCAAGCAATCTAATTAGAATTTAACATCCAAATAAAAACTATGCTAGAACGAGTACGCAAAGAGCCATTTTACTTCATCCCGCATTTTAAACAACCAACAATCTGGAAACGTGGTCCCATTTAGAAAATAATAAAATGTTACGCTCTTCAGCTGGTCCCGGACTTAAGAGTCATCTATTTACTTTAACTTTATAACGTAGTAAAACAATATAATTGAGCCCAAATTGAAGCTAGCCTAATCCACTTAAGTCCCAATACGGTTTGGAAAACAAATTCCCAAAGACCAAGATTGAGTTGTTTTTAACGCCAGTTTTATCGCCTTTGGACATATTTTTTTGTATTTTTGGTTTATTCTCTGTTAAAGATCAGATAAGATTAACTTTAAACAATAAGCACTATCAAAAATTATGTACATAAAACACATTAACGCAGTAGCACGCACACACTCCGGTTCACCGTATTTATGATTAAACAAACAGAAATATCAACCTCTAATTCTTCAAGTAACAAATATGTAAATAGACAATGACGATAAAATATAAGGCAGTTTAATTTTAACTATTGTTGCAACAGTTTGAACTTAACTAGTCTCTTGTAGTACCTACTAATCAATTTGGTGCCTCTTATCTGGCTTCCGGCGATGCAATACCGTCGTTAATAATTTCCAACAGACATACATATATGTTACAAAATAGAAAAGCTCTACTTTCAATTGGGTTAGATCTAGTTCAATCCGTTAAATATAACTTAAAATTTATTATTAACTGCTAAATAGACATACCAAATTGGCAACCTACAATTTAATAACGTGGAATATATCTCCCGTCTTTCGAAAACTGAATTTTAAAACACAATTTAAAGCAAAGAAAATCATTTGACCTCTTTATTAAAATAATAATTGTATGAATAATGCAATATGCTCTTTTACATTAACATATACATATCTTTTACATTATAATTTCTTTTACAGATCTGACCTACGATGTACCTCGATACAAATACAACACAACATTTCATTTCTCGATGCAGAACGTTTGAAAATGTTGTAAAAATTTTAATTGTTTCTAAGCAATCATCAATTAATAAATTATTCTATTAATAACTGACTGAATAATCTTATTTTAACAGAAAAATTTCATGAAACTATATACAAGATACTAATCCGATTTGGAGTACCAATCTTCCAATCCTGTCTTCCGTAGTTTGCGACAAGTCATCTCCCCCGCACATACACTGGTTGATATAAGAGGAACTTCCACAATATATTTCCCCAAATGACGTCCCGAGAGCTTGAAACAAGTATCGCTTCTAAACTTTACTGCTTGCGGTTATGAGAACTTACGGGAACACTAGCACTTCTCACATGAAAAATATACACGACCGAAAATATGAGACGCTTTAAAGTTTAATCAGAATGCGAGGCTTGTTTGCTTTATACATTTAAACCAATTGAATTTGATGACAACCAAGAAATTCATTGTATGAAAACTTCGTCTTCTGAACTTTTCCAATTTGCGAATGAATAATGCATTTCTCGTTCTGTTACTTTACCCCTTTCAAAAGAAACTTCATTCGGAAATTTAATAAGTTTCACAAATCAATTTCGAACACTTCATAGTACCGATAGAAAATAGTGGCATAATTCTGTGTCGAGATAAATCTCGATGTTTCAAGCGACAGACCACAACGACAAAGTTGTTATCTCCAGTTCGACGTCGCGTGACACTGCTTTAACAGTTTTCGATGTTCCACTGAAACAATCTCTTGTTGCAAAGTCCTCTGCCACTATGAAATTCAATTATATCGCCAAGTTATTTCAAATGCATTTCACTTCAGGAATTACACGGACATGTAAGAACACTAACCACCTATTCAAAGGAACTGCATAATTGGGTCAACAAAGTAGGTTTGCAGTTTCGAAAATGAGTTGTAGTCCCAAGAGTGCGATGCAGACAAGCAATAGGTAAGCAAAACTAATTTAAACCTCTCTCAAGACTTTGTAACGTTGAATCAGAGGAATATGGAAATAGGTCGACGCTTGTATCGAAATATATTGGCAAAGTTACCTACCTCACAGACGTGCGCGCTCGACGGTGGCTCGAACTCAACTGAGAAAGTCTGGAAGTCATCCTGTTCGTTCTAATACTGCCTCTGAATGCTTTCACGAAGTAGAGCGTTCATGCAAAAATGCGGATCTTTTACAGCTTGCAGGAACGATTTTATTAGCACCCAATAAGCTTTTAAAGCTTCGAGAATCTTTGTTCGGCATACCTTTAAAAGCATTTGCATTGTTTGTTTCATTTATTAAGTCTTAGACACTAACTCTACCGTTATATTGGAAGTTACCGCATAGATATTTATATCCTTACTATTTGAATATATCTGAAAGTGTGTTTGTTTGTCCTTCCATCACATCAAAATTTGACTTTTTTAAAGAAAAGCTTTAGAGTGCCCTAATATTGCTTTTTATTTCAGTTAATATTAATGTTTCTAAGACATTTATTTATTTATTTTTATTTTGTTTTGTTTTGTGACATGCGATAAAGACTTTTGAGACAGACCGAATTTCGGGCGTGCGAAGCCTTACTTAGGTTTTCTGTCGAGCTTTTCAGTTATATAAAACTGAACAAAGAGTATATCTTAATATTTCTTATAAGTTAATTTTTTTATCTCTACGGATTAGTTCATAGTTTTACCTTACACTTTTACACAGGTCTCAATCGTATACCAGTGTACACTTTGTGTCAGTCTTAATACAACGCAAAAGTTTAAAATGTTACATTATTTCACTCTAGAATGTTGTTTTAAAGTAATACAAACAAATTTGGAATAAATTAAGAGTGAACGTGTGAAATGCAGCGCTTTAGTCTTCGTTAAGGGACGTGCGCAGTGGCTCCCACAAGACCGCCTGGAGATTTATGGCTTTGCTAACTTCGGATTGTGGATATTACGCCTTTCTATCTTTGAGTCACACAACTTTCAACTTTTATCGGACTGTTATCAACGCAGCATATTGTCAAATTATTCTGTGCAATTATACTTTTTAATTTTATATAAATCATTCTTCTTCAGAAGTGAGGCTTTGTTGATGCGATACCGCAACGTTTCTGGTCTCTTTAAATTACACTTTAACTAAAATAATGAAGAGTTCACCTTCATCTCACTTAGTGGTAACTGATGATAAGGCCAATGATGAAAGCCCATTTCACCCGGAACCCTCATCCACTAAGTTAACTCTTAGGGTCAGTGGTTAGCAACACTAACCACATATTAATTTTGGTTTTCAATCTTATCTAAATCACATACAGTTCAAAATGTGGTGGGAATATACATCCCACTGAGCCTGAAAGAGATAAGCGGATCAATTGACGATAAATCAATTTACTTTCTTAAATTAGCAGAAAAAGCTAAATTGTGTATAACCGTAGTTGCTTGCTAGTAACTTGCAAAGTATGATACCAACGAAGCTATTTAGAGAGAAACACATAATAATTTGCAAACCAAAATCTCAAAGCGGCTCTCCAATGTTAGGACTTAGCGGCTTGGCACTTGAAGTTGAAGTAAAGCTATGATAATATTATAAATTAAAAATTGTTTTGTATCAAATTAAACTCACAAATGTCCCTGAATAGTTTCATGAAGTTATGATTGCACTGGAAGTAACTTCAAAGCAAAACTGGAGTTTTAATGGTTTCATAAACAGATTACTGCGCTCAAATGAATTGCGTCTACAGTAGAATTCATGAAATAAATCATTGTGGTAGAGAGAAAGAACGAAAGAAACTATTCTTTTTGATCTGTTTGAAAATTGTCAGGTCATTAATGTTTCTTTTACCATATTTCAAAGTCAAAGTGGTGTTTTTTTTAATTAAATAAACTCAAAAAATATTCCTTTTGAATCGTCCAAAAATCTTTATACTTGCTTCACCTATTCAGAACGGCTATCTTTTAGCTGTTTCAATAGTCATGATTATATCCTTGTATATAACTTATACGAGTAAGATTGTCTAGTCGTCAGCAGTAAAGTAACTAAACCATCTTTTTCACAAATTGTAATATTACAAACATGCACAATGATATTACCTTTTTCTACAATAAACTGCTGAAATGTTTAAAGACAAAGGCAATTACTTATCATCTAGCTATCTGCTACTTTTACCCTATTCCAATGTTACAAAAGCGGTAAAAAAAGGATTACTCTAAGCAGGAAAAAACCTCGGTGCGCCCCCGAATCAGGCAAAGCCCCATCGTCTAAGCTGGCTAATCCCGCGACTGAAATGTTCATTGACAGACTGCGTTTTAATTTTAGTTAGATATAACGACAGGTTGTTACAGAACTTAATACTTTGATCCTTTGAAAGATGGTAAGACGAAACAATATTTGCAATTATGTGGGACGTTTTAAAACGTGTTTATTGTTATCAAACGAGCAGACGGGTCACCTGATGGAAAGTAATCACCGCTGCCCATGGAAACCCGCAAAACCAAAGTAATCGCAGATGCGTTGTCGGCCTTGAGGAAGGAGTTGGATCTTGAGGAGGGAGTAGGAATTGGGAGGGGGGAGGGGTGAGAAATGGGCCTCCGGTACTTTCACTCACCGGACGAAACACAACACCAACGAGTGCCATTGTTTCACACCGATATTCTGTAAGAAGGTGGTACTACGCCGGGCCATTTCGCGCTACAACGCAGCGTGGCTCTACCACTCAGACATATATTATTATCATATAGTTATTTTTGTTGTTCTACGTAAGACATACAGAACTGATGTATACACTCCATCATGAGACTACCACAAACTGTCAGTTGTCCTCAATAGACTTAGAACTTTATGTCTTGGGCATATGGTTGAAAATGTATTCAAAAAATTTACAGTTTTGGATAGGTTGAGGTGCAGGCGTCGTCTGTACCAAAATGCGAACAATCCATCTTTCCTATGACTGGCCAATATCAACACAAAAGGTATGGAGTCTGGTTGCCCACGAGCAATATAATTGGGTTACAATTATGTGAGTCAGAGTCAAGTACGAAGTCTTTCGTATCCAAGTATTTTATTTTTCTTATTTCAGTGACCTTTATACTGTTTTGATTTAGAAGTTTCCATTGTTCGTTTTGTTTGTTTTTTTTTGTTTGTTAAATATACCTTTTCTCACATTTATGGACCTTTAATGTACTGATTGTTGTACTGTCCTATAACTATCACTTAGTATCCACGGACACTGAAAACCGATTTGAAATTTTTAACAAATATCAAAGACATTAAGTGGGGAATGATTTAAGTGGAAACGGAAGAAAAAATCTTTTGCTCAACATTGTATCATCTAAAGCTCGCCAAAGTGTAAGAGGCCTTTGCCCAGGAATGGGACACTTTCGGCTGATATATTTGAACTTGATACAAATCCCTATTTTAAACAAACCTTTTATTCCTCTAGTGACAAATGCGTTTTAATAACATAATAAAAGAATTATAAAATTTAATACATTCATAATGAAAAAAAATAAAGAATAATGCGAAGCCAACGACAATAACAATAAAATATTAGGAAATTTGGTCTATTTGCTCATTCCTCTGAAAGTTGTTAGTTTTATGAAACCTTAAAGAGTGATGAATTCTTCCTTTTCATTGCGTTGAAAAAAGTTTGATTATGCCATTAAGTTTTACGACGCGAAACGTGGGTCGCATAACGAGCGACACAGGAAGGGTGGTCGGCCCCTTGGATGTCTTTGATTGTGGAAGGTCACGTAAATACTTGCCTACATGTCCCTTTGAACTGTATTTTAACTTTCCGATTACATTAGTAAATGCAAATGTGTACCCGTTTGTTTGTCTTTAATTAATTCTTATTTTCTTGCTACGTATTTGTAGTAATTTAGCTACTACTTTACTTCACATTTTTCCTTTAATTTTATTTATTATTCAGTTTACATGCATTATTTTCATTTTGAGGGGAATTTGCTATAATACCGACACGATCTGCTAAAGGTCGCGGGTACGCGCTGGATGCGAACAACACAAAATCGGTCGTCGTGGAGATCCTTGGGGGAGGCCATTGTTCTGCAGTGGATGTCTTTTGGCTGAGATGATAATGATTGCATACATACCATTACGTTGCTTTTTCGGCAAACTGCTCGTAGTTTGTTGGGAAAATAATGAACTAATATAAATTAATGTTTGAGAGAAATTTTATGTTTTGCCGTTTTATTCAACATTCAATTATTTACACGAGACATGTTGCTGGTTCAAAAGTTTTTTGTTTACTATAATAAAGTATGAAAAATATATATTTTGGAATGAGCTTACAAATATTGCACTAATATCTGGAGAGAAGACCGAAGAGTATATTTATCTTATCTCGAGCACTCCCCGAATACCAAAATGTTCAGGTACGAATCCCGCTCGTGGCAATGACGTAATGTTTTACAGAAGTAAACATAAAAAATGACACAGCGCAATACATTTACTGCCATAACCCTGGAGGTTGTAGCACATAACCACTCCTAACTTTTGTAATGCAGTAACTCCGCTAACGCCGGTTCCTCCCAACAAGAAAAAAAGGCTAGAATACTGAAGGAGGGTACCCGAGTTGCGTAGCCATCCGTAAAGTAACGGGCAAACATTGTTCCTTTGCAATTTGAGGTACACAATTTGCAAATACGGCGTGGCCCGCCCGCCGCGACGTAAACCTCAGATTTTATTATTTCTCTCCGAGTTGGCAGCTCATTACACGACCTTGCCGGTTGCAGGCGGACGACTTGACAAATAGAAACATAGCTTTAAAAAATAACAATAAGTATAGGATTGATATAATATTACTATCGACGTCTACCAGGGAGGCGAATAAAATCTCACCGGTGATCTCGAAATATACAATGTTTGCATTATTGACAATTTAATTATTAAGATTGACCATTCGAAAATCTTGGTGTCAAAAAGAAGTTACCAGTGACTTTGAATAAGAGAAAAACAAGCTCTAGTACCTACTTGATATCATATATCATAGTGCGAGAATTATCATAGTGTAAAAAAAAAGTAGTCACCACTCAAAAATCTGGACTGAAATGTGACATTGAAGTCGCCGATGACGCAAGCCTACAGAAAATATCACTATACTTTTAAAATACGTCATATTATACGCGCCTTTCCTGACGGGGTGTTTCACTGTAATTATACCCGGTGGTGACCGACCCTTTCACGACTGCCTCACTGCAAGTGCATTAACTTCAAAATATGATTTGCGCTAATCATTTAAGGAGCTCGATGGCGCAGTGGTGCCTTTATCATTCTCGTCCGTGCTTCGAAAGGCAAGTAAAGCCGTTGGTCCCGGCTGCAGTAGCAGTAGTCAACAACCACCAATACGCACTGGGCCCGCGTGGCGGTGTAGGGCCCGTTCTTCCTATCTATCCACAGGGAAGGCTCGTGTCCCAAGCAGTGGGGTCACAAATAATGATGTGATAATGATAATTTAGCTTTAGTTGTTATCTTACTATAACTCTTTACTAATTATTGTTATAACCAACTTAACTGATTAAAATAAGTCGACCGTACGTTGCCGCCCTATGCTTTGGCACCCGAGCGTAAGATACGCCTCGCAAACTCCGTCTGAAGTGCTACAAGATTACAACAGGAACCTTGTCTTAGCACCTCCGCCTTTGGAAAGTTCCCATTTTAAAATAAATGTTCAGCTAACTTGGAGAGAAAGAGTTCCAACTTTGTTTCGCAAAGACCGCATCGAATTTACACGCTGATAAAGCCTGGAAAATACGGTGACGTTTTAACGTATTCTGTTTAAGTAGATTAGTTCTTCGCTGGTCTTATATCAAAGCAAATTATTAAAGTAGAGGAAAGTGCCTCAGATAAGGTAGACTGAACAACGGTGTGATTAAAAAGGATTTGCTTCTTTATTTAGAAAAAGGAGATTCCATTTTGTCTTTTTCCTAAAAACTGTTAGTTGGCACCATGAAGCTGTATACATATAACTGGAGAGGACTGTTAGTTGAAACAAGCAATTATTATATAGCTATCTCACTCTTCTAGTGACATAGGGTAATCCTTACTAATTCATAAAAATCAGGACTTTGAAGTGAAGTAAAGATGAAAGAGAAAGAAAGTTAAAGAAATAAAAAAATCCATTACAAATCATTTATTAAAGAAAAATAAGTACAATTAAATATAATACAATGAGTTGGAGAATAATAAAAGAGTAAATTTTTAACCTAAAACTATATTATGTACATATTGATAATAACGAACAAGACAATTAGAAATATTGTCCTAGAAATACTCACAAATTTAAATAAATATTATTTTGAATGGAATTATAGATCTCAATATTGCAATACTAATTGTTTCTATATCACTTCGATACTATTCGTATTTAAAAAGTTAGTATTCAAAAACCAAATTAAAAAGTATTCCCAATCCCACCCAAAATTAAGAAACTCAAAGAACTCTCTCATGGCCACACTACACTACTGACACCTAGATAACTATTATATTGGACTTCTTGGCGGGAAAGTGAAGAGTCATGTCTGCGGTTTTGTTTTATTTTCTAAAATTTGTGTTATTTCGAATATTAATGTGAAATAATGGTGGATTATTAACCGTTAAGTGTTTGTGAGTGTGCATGAGTGTTGGCAAATGAAACAAAACAGTGTAACGTCACTTTTCAAATTCTCTCAAGAAGTCCGCCCGAGGAGAAGAGAAGAGAAGAAGTTACACTTTTTGCAAACAAATCATAAAAGAAAAAAAATTTACCATGACTGTTGACTATTTGAAGTTATCGAAATTTAAAATAACACTAGCCTCAAGTGAGACTCTTACCGACGAAAACGCTGCCTTAAAATACACAAGCACTAGGATAACCAATGTCGATAGGTTAATTGAAAAAGCTGACGCCTGGATGACGAAGTGGAGTGGAGTGGAGGAAATGACATTTTAAAAAAGACTATTACTTTTTTAAGTGCTATTTCCTGTCTCGATGATTGGTGATGATTTGTAAACTGGACCATGCAGAAGCTAAAGTCCACGTGATTGGAATTGGAAGTGCCAGTGGCCATACTACATTCAGGGTTCGGAACGTCGGGATAAACATTAAATCAAATCAATGTTTAAAATCCGTGTAGATCCATAAAAGTTTTATTTCAAAACTCAAACACAAACTTAGCCGTTAATTCTAGTAATTAGTAACCAATAAACCAATTGGTTTAAAGAGGCTGCCTATAACGTTCGCGAACTAAGTATCCTCAAGGAAGATATTGATGGCGAAGTCAATTTTCATGTATACTAAATATTATAAAGAGGAAACCTTTGTATTTTTGTATATATGTATGTTTGCAACGAATAAACTCAAAAACTACTGGACCGATTTAAAGAATTCTTTCACATTAGAATGCTACATTAGCGCTGAGTAACATAGGCTATATTAATAAAATATATATTAAATAAAATACTAAAAACGACCATTTAATTTTCCAATACAAAATGACTTGTTTGTTTTGTTGTCATGGAAACCATTGATATATGTTTAGCTCAATGATGGAAACTGTCAAAGCGGTACGAAGTCCGCCGGGTCAGCTATTATAGTATAAATACATAGATAGTATTATTTATTTAATAATACCTATCTGAAGACATTTTTGGGGAATTTATAGTTACAAATATAATATCACAGTTAAAAAATAGACATCCTGAATGGGTAGGTAAAAAATGTCTGGACGATTCAAAAGCACTTTTTTGAATAAAAAAAATTGGCTTTGACTTTGAATAACACATGGTGACCTTGAACTATACAATCAAAATCAAAATGAAATTTATGAAAGGGTGAACAAAACAGTGCGCCTTCAAATTGGGGCCGCAAATCCTATCAATTCGTTTGGCTTAAAGAGCCCCCTAATACAATGCAAATACGTATTACGTGCGAAAATTAAGCCTTCCTGAGGAAAATATCGATGGCGGAGGCAATGGGCTCCGTCCCTACGGCTTCCAACCTTTATCATAAATATTTAATGTCCCACCCACTCACAACGCACGTTTATCTTATGTATTTGTCTAGTAATCTTGAAAAACAACAACAGGCTTTTGATATTTCAATCAATGTTGAGAATACGCTTCTGTTTTGGTATTTTGCGGAACACATAAATGGAGGTAAGTAAACACTCATTTGCTGTTCTCATTAATATGATATTACAAAAATACTTGTTGAAATCGTTCGTATATACAAAATATCAATGGCTCATTTAATGTTCCTACTACTGGGGCAGTAACCTTCCCCATGAAAGGAAACACAAACACCGTAGAGCGATCACCTCGATAAATAATATAGATAATATATAAATAGTGTGTAGTAGTAATAAATAGGGATCACAATATCGTTTAGTGGAGTTTATCAAAAAACATCTAAAACTAAGAAAAAAATGTGTATTAAATTTTGTAATATTTTGAAGAGTCAAATAAACACGTCTTATACTTACTTGCATGTACTTAGGTACAACATGTAACCTTCTTAGAACCTTTAATTCCAAAACCATTCACATTCCATACAATAACAGTGTGCTTCTTTTTTATTAGTATTGTGAATATGTAATTTTGTGTTCTAATTTTTTTTAAAGATTATTAATTTTTGTTGTAAATAAATTTATTTTCTTACTTTCTTTCTACCTACTTAAAGACCCATGAAAGCCCAGGCTTAAGCCGGAACATGGAAGTTTTATTATTCAATGATCGGAATATTAACCAATCTTTTTCGTATTTTGCCGGCAACTTTAGGTAAATAAGCCCCACTTATTCCAATCACCGCTCATGCCCATAGAAATTCAATCTTCATTAGAACTCGTAAAAAAATGAAACTAAGGACCATTAGATCTCTTTTGTTATCATTTAATATTTATTTCCTGTTTCTATTAAATTGTTTTTATTCGTTCGTTTAATAATTTAATAATAATTTCCATTAATAAGGAACTATCCTTATTAATGGAAATTATTATCCAAAGGGAACCTTTTGTATTTTCTCCTGTTTTCGTTAATTAAATTTATTTTCGTTCTCCTTCTATTAGAGCTTTTAACAGTATTATCATTAAATTCGTCATAATATATCAGCGATCAATTTTAAAAGTACATTTAAAAATTATGTCTCCGCACTAAACAATCTAATTTAAAATAATATATGTATTACTTGTGAGATACATTGTGTTTTCATGCGATGGCCAAGTCTATCTAATTGTTTAATTTTTACTTTTTTTTAAATATTGATATGGTTACTATAAGATGTTGTTAGGTTAGCTAATTACCTAATAACTTAAGACAGAACGTCCCTTAAGTAGGGACTGAATAAATTAACCGACTTGGTATTACATGGATCTCACAACTTTTTACGGTAGAAGAACTGAATTGCGAGACTTAGTTTTTTTTACAAGTTTGTTGTTGATGGTTACTTATATCTGCATTCATAACCCATTTTTGATAAAAATATGTATTTATCATGTTTTTACAGTAACCAGAAGATATATTCTTTGTATTGAACAATATATGTATGACTATGCCCTTAGACCGTTCCGTCGCCGACCAACACCGTCGTGTACCATGCACGGAAGATCAAAAATATTACTTATTATTAATACCACAGTATTACTATTTTAAAACTGTGCCTATACTATGCACGGGTATGATACGCTGTTGGTACGTTCTACTAGGCATTACATGGAAGTCCGTGTCGTATTACTTTCCGTGCCTGATACGTTCCTAGCACGGTCATTGTATGATACAGTCTAGTGAGCAAAAACCTTTATGAACATTGAAGTGCGACACAGTGCGAGGAAATTAACGAACTAAAAAATTACATGAAAAAGAGCACAGCGCGCAGGCGACGGGCCGAGTTGTAAACTTCACTTTATGAGCAAAAGTTTCATGCTCGGTGTCTTTTTTTCATTGTTACAGTACAGTTTTTATTTTTTTGCAACAAGTATAGCGGTGAATTTTTCTCGTCTCGTTCAGACTTAAATATTATTTTTTTAGTTTTTAATTGTAGGTTGTTGTACCTCTACTTAAGTACCTAAACTTATGTGCTATAGTAATAGGTGGAAACTTTACTGATATGAAATATTTATATACAATATAGCATTGTATGTTCCCAAATAAAGTAAAAAATAAACTAAATATAAAGAATATAATTATTGTTTTGACACATATAAATTTTTCTAAAATTAAAGGAGTTACGTTGGCGTAACATGACGAGCTTTATTTTTAACTTAAGGTAAAACAGACGTACCTTTGCTTTATAGTTGTTTTAGCATCCACAATCAACTGTAAAGTTGTATGAGAAATGTCAGACAACCCCACGTAAGCAAACTAACCCACGCTGCAATACATCTCCACCAAGTCACACCGCTTTATTTCGTAGAGGGAATCGTTCAAACTACACGAGATAAAAATACGGTCACAAAATAAGGAGACTGCTGAAGATAAACTTCATGTAAACGCGCTCGAACAATCTACCTATTAGACAATCACTCATCCTCATCATCATCATCATCATCAGCTCATTTTATGTCCCCACTGCTGGGGCACGAGCCTTCCCTATGGATGGATAGGGAGAACGGACCATAAACCACCACGCGGGCCCAGTGCGGATTGGTGGTTGTTAACGACTGCTAATGCAGCCGGGACCAACGGTTTTACGTGCCTTCTGAAGCACGGAGGAGCTCGAGATGATACATTTTTGGTCACCCATCCGATGACCGGCCTTTGCGAAAGTTGCTTAACCGAGGAGCTCGATGGCGCAGTGGTTAACGCGCCCGGTTTGTGAGTGCTGAGGTTAATCACTCACGGTCACAGTATTTCGCAACAGCTGCGCTCGGACTACGAGACGGACGAACGGACAAGATTTCGTGTCCGTGAGAGGGTCTACCTATATGTGCGTTTCTCGTGCGTCAGTATGTATATCATACATACTGCGCTTAGAAAGAAAGAAATAAAAAAATACACTTATTTTTGCTACACAACAATAAAAAGTACATATTGGCTATTAGATAATTATTTGAGCAGTGTTATGGCAGCAAAAATCGTCTACGTCTCAACAAATGTCACCACAACTATAACGCTGAGCGTTTTTCATCATTGCGCTTTCGTTTTAATTATTATTCGCAAGTTGGTAATTATAAGATTTTGATCAAGTAATGTCAATTGTTAAATAATAATAATAGAAATAAATTGTGTCATATTAGTAAATAATAATATAATTAAATGTAATTTGTCAACTAAACAATCAAACTAAATAAATTTAAAAAAAAGATTGGCAGTGTCAAATCTATTTACGTATAAATACAAATGACATACAAAAGCGATCTTATCTTATCGGGCAGTCAAAAAAATGAACAATCACACAACACTATAAAATACATCGTGTAACTAATTTGTAATTAATTAAACTACATGCTTTTGTTTCGTCAAAGGTAAAACCGATCCAAATTGAAATATTCATTGTAAAACAAAGAAATTTGCAATTGATTTGTTTACGTTAACAGAAGTCGAATATAGCTACAATATTATCGTAAATTTCACGTCAAAATTGTTAACGACTTGCGTTAGAACCATTTAATTAAGAGCGAGAGTCTATTGGAAATAATTTTTCATTAGGGGCGAGTGGATCGATCGGCTGATGTTTACGCAGATCGTGTGAAACCATTCAAGGGTTCGTTCCTGTTTTTTTTGGCTGTGAGATTAAATTTGAATGAATTTGTAGGTTTTAATCACAACTGAATTAAAAAAAGTTCTTCTACCTATTATAATGCTGTAATACTTTTTAAACGCCTCCAACAAGGTAGACCAACGATCTGGTGAAAGTCACTCAAAGAGCAATGGAGAGGGCTATGCTCGGGGTTTCTCTGCGAGATCGAATCAGAAATGAGGAGATCCGCAGAAGAACAAAGGAAACCGACATAGCCCGAAGAGTTGCTAAGCTCAAGTGGCAGTGGGCAGGGCACATTGCTCGCAGGACTGATGGCCACTGGGGCGGAACAGTCCTCGGGTGGCGATCGCGTACCGGAAAGCGCAGTGTGGGCAGGCCTTCAACAAGGTGGACCGACGATCTGGTGAAAGTCGTGGGAAGCCGCTGGATGCGAGCAGCACAAAGCCGGTCGTTGTGGAGATCCTTGGGGGAGGCCTTTGTCGTGCAGCGGACGTTTTTTTGATGAGACGATGACTTTTTTTCTTCAAATCTTTTACTCGTAGGCAATGTAGTGATTTGTAGCTTTCTCTTGAAGTCTCATTTATGGCACAGATGTTTTCACCGGTGCTCTTCCACCTTCGGCCTCGTCATCACATAACATTAGGATATTTTAAAAAACCTGTTGCGTTATTCGTTTTCACCCAATTCTATTTCATAAAGATTACTCTCGTAATTCATTCGAGCTAGATTCCCAACTGACCTATGATTCCTGTTAAGTGCCGCAATAAAATATCCATTCTATTTTACGAAGCACAAATAAAAGCCTTATAACTTTTAAGGCCCTCCAGGGTAAACAGTTTGATAATAAATTAAACGAATTGAAATAGGATAACTCTTGAATTAAAATAATTCTTGATCTTGAATTCTTTTCGATTGTGAAATGGTTGATTCGTGCTGTCCTCTCGTTACTTACACATTTCACTGGATTTATCATTCGTTTGTTGAACTTTGAACAAATTATGGGATTGCACAAGTTGTTAACAAGACTTTTATGGGGCAACTTTACTGAAAGGACTTTATGGCTTGAATTCACAGACCAAATGTTACTTGTCATGAGACTTGTAAATTATTATTTGTACAAACTTGGAGTTATGAAGATTTAGTAACCGACACTTAACGATCTTATGTAAATAATGTGTAAATTAAAATAGTTTGATTGTCACATTGTCGAATAATAGTAATAGGTATATCATAACTTACTAAAGTATTGTAGAATAAATATTTATTTATTTATTGAAAATTACAAAATTAAAATCGGAATTTTTTGACGCCGTATTTTAGTTTTGTATTAGTTTTAGTTACTTTAGGTTATTATAATCCCAGATTGTAGAATTAATTACATTAGTTTTTATTTATTACACAAGTGAGGCCAGCCGATGAACATTATTGATTGTAATATTTTTTGAAAATAAGATAGCGAGGTAGGTTTTATTTTATCTTAAATTAAGTCATGTTTCTTTTACTTAAATTTTTTCTTTAGTAAGTACTAATAGAATTGTAAATCTCAGATATAAAATGATATAGATAGTAAGTGAGTACGCATATTTCTAAATTAATACGTATACATAATATCTGGTTTGACTTTAATTTAACATTTTAATGAACACACATATTTTATATACATATGTAAAAAAAAACCCTGTCCGATCCGTTAAGGTGTTACTAGGTACCAAAATTCAGTTCTGTTTACGCAATCATTGAAAAAAATTAACCCCGATAAAAATTTTGTTAAATGACAAAACATACATGGCAATACTTTTGTCGGCAGTTTAGTAGGTAGGACTTTTGGCGGGGCGGCCCGCCATTGATGGAAAGTGTGGTCACATTTATAATATTAGCTAGATTTTGGGGTAATTTGAGCAATTTCGGTACAAAAACTTGCGTTTAAAATTATGCTCTATGTAAACTCTTTTACTTTCATGAATAATATTTGTTTATAATTTTTTTTGTTATTGTTATTTGTATACCAATGTACCCTTTTGCGATCGGACAGGGTTTTTTAACATATTGTATAGAATCCACAAACATACCCAACAAATGTTACTGTTAAACAAATCGCTGAAGATTAGTCAGGAGACGGGGCGCGTTGACAGAACACAAACACGTTATATTATCTAACGAGATCAAACAGGAATACCTACGTGGTATACGCACGTGGGTGAAAGGACTAAGCTTGAACTACAAAATAAGGAGACCCAGAAGCTAAGCAAAGTACACATAACCCTATCACGGGCACGGAATCTCTCAACATTTTTGGAGAGAGTTTGCTGATTGCCTAGACGGCATTTTCAGCTTCACCGGGCTTTTTTGTAGACATGCGCAAAATACTTCACTGAAGTGTAAAGAATGATATAGTTCAATTGGACTAGATGAAGTATATCACTCATCTAGTTCATTTAGTTCATCTAGTTCACTTGGCTCAATACTTCAGTAGTCCCTCTGAGTCACCCTGTCATTAAGATCAATCGCGTCATTTCATTCGTTTAGTTCAATCTTAGTTCTGATGATTGAAATAAGCCTAATGTTTCATATCGTAAGACATCAAATTGAGTGCGGGCTCTGTCTGGTTCTTTCCGCACGCGCTGTTCGTAATCTATCTGTTTCCTTTACTCTCCTTCAGTGAAGTGTGAACTAAATGTAAGTACTGAAGTAATTGGGAGCCGAATGAACGAGTGAAGGAGATATACTTGCTAAGTGGACTAGTCCAATTGAAGGATTCATTCATGAACGACTCATCTCTACTTTTTTGGGGGCGGCGAGAAACTTGACGCGAGGTGCTCGATGGCGCAGTGGATAACGCGCCCGGCCGTGACGAAAAATGTATCATCACGAGCTCCTCCGTGCTTCGAAAGGCACGTAAAACCGTTGGTCTCGGCTGCATTAGCAGTCGCTAGCAACCACCAATCCGCACTGGGCCCGCGTGGTGGTTTATGGCCCGTTCTCCCTATCCATCCATAGCGTAGGCTCGTGCCTCAGCAGTGGGGACATAAAATGAGCTGATGATGATGATGAGAAACTTAAAGGGTTCCTAAAGCCGTGTGAAACGAATCACCTTCGAAAGTTTTCTAGAGGAAACGGCATCACGCACTATATAGTGCGTGCCCCGTGCCCTACTAGATTCTCCGAAGGGTTCGGAGTGGATCGAGGAATGTCTCAACAGCTCAAAACAATCCGAACGCAGCTGTTACAAGATTTCGGTTGTCTATGTGTGTGTTGCTCGGTTGAGTTTGTATGAATCTTAGCTTCTGCAGTCTTCTTATTTTGTGCTTGAACGGTGCGTCGCGTGAATACACCATGCGAATGGAACACACGTACCGGCAGGCCCTTCTTTACCATTGGGAACTCTTGGCAAGTGACCAGGGGCCCGCAATTGCTGAGGCCTCCTTGTTCCTTCCTGCCAGATCACTAACCGATAACCGAAATTACCGATAAATATATTTGTTTTACGAAACAAGAATTACTAACTTATTGACATTTTTGCTTTTTAATTTAAATAAACTAGAGGCTTAACACTGGCAACTCTATAAGGCTGCAAATAAATAAAAATACCAGTTGAATAAATCTAGAGTTTTGCTTATCTACTCCTTTTGCCTGTTTTACTAAAATCTAGCGTAGCATAAGGACCCATTATCCCTAAGTGCCCAGGGCCTCCAATAGGTTAAAGACGGCCCTGCGTAAGGGCGGGGAATAAGACAAATGTTTCCCGGCCTCATCTTAAGACACATAGTAGCAAATTATTCGTATAACTCATTACCATCATTAGCCTATAAACTGGATCATTAAGCATGTTGTTAACATCATCATAACATATCTGTGGCGTTACAGCCTACTTACTCTATAAATAGGTATTCATGTAAATCATAACCATAAAATAAACGTTCCACTGCCGCCGGGCACAAGTATTTTCAGGTTAAATTTTATTTTACTTCACAACAAGGAAGCCTTCATCTTGCACAATGGTGACAATATGACCGAAGGTAGAAGAAGCGTACTTCACCCGGAACCCTCAACGATTGAACCATTCAGTGCTCAATAGTTGAGGATACAGGATCTTATCTAAACAATTATAATAACATTGCTGTTAAAGACATACTTAGATTAAGATGATGACTAGCTTTTATAAAACAAAATCTACCACCAAACAAAGAAACATGTACCGGCTAGACAAAGAACCCGTGACCAATGAGTGTAGAACTGTTGGTTTTACACTGATAGCACATAAACCAACACACAACACGGATTGAAGCACCGCGCCTCCTAGGCCACGCCATGGAGGCGCGCGTTCCGATAGCCTTCGCGGTCCGCAAGACCAAAGGCAAACCCCAGGGGTCGTTTACTGGGTCGGTCTTCCTCCTTGAAAGAGGAGAAGGCCAGCCCCAGATCCACGGAATCTGTGTGCAGATTTTTCCCCTGGGTTAACCAAAAAAAAAAAAAAAAAAACGGATTGAAGTAAAACGGCTTAAATTCAAATTCAAAAGATTTATATTAGTAGTAGCACATCTTGCTAAAGCAGAGATAAAATAAAACAATAAAGTCTATTTTCGCTTGCAACAGTAAACTGGAAATCGTCACATCAACCTTACCTACTATAACGTTATATTTCGTTCGCACAAAGTTTTGTCAATACAGATAGACCAGTTTGTTGGCTGACTGTACATAAAGGTACGCTTTACGACACCCACGATAACACTATGATACTAAACTTTATACATATTGAGCAATCTAAATGGGTTCAGGGTAGTCCAAAACTATATGAGGTGTAGTATTGAGAAATTGATTCCAATTAATCATATCTTCGGTTTAAAGTTGATATTAACAAAGAATTTAAACGGGGATTATTTCAATCTCGATTCTCTCAAGATGCTCGGAGCTATGGTCAAAAATCTCAGGCGATTTGCATCTGATAACCAATTTCAATGGTAGTAAACAAAACTCACACCCTGCGATCTACAACAACAATAAGTATAGGTCGCGCCAAACTTCTAGTCCCCTCTGAAGTTGGCGCGATTCGCGTCGCAGTAGTAAAAAATAGGCGTCAGTAGGGCGAAGGCGGGGACGAGCGGTAGGGCCTGACTGTACAGCTGCGCAACGAAGCAACTTCAGAGGGGACTAGAAGTTTGGCGCGATCTATACGTATATATATGTCGGAGTTATTTCATAGACTAGTAACGGCATCTATCGATATTAGGCTGAATAGCTTGGCAGAATAGCTTGGCATTATGAAATTATCCCTGAGTCAGTAGTTCGAGCGAGTAGTGGGAGCATAGTGCGTCTATGACATCTGTCACTGTCACTTGTCAGTGAGGTAACGTTAGTTTGTGAAACGCACTCTCGCACTCACTTTACTTCTGGAGCTCGACTGTGCCGGACGTGTGCGCACTGACTCTATTCTACGCACAAAATGGCGGACGGAGACGACGTTTTCAAACAAAATCCGTTTCCATCTCCGACATCAGAAGTGGGATGTAACCTTTGCTCTAAGGATGTAATCGACGCGAACAACTAGAAGAAAACGATGCCAAGTTTTATCGTAAATGACAACGGATGTTGGAACAGCAAAATCAGAATTGAATGGCGTTACTTGATGTTCAGAAAGCACATGAGGAGATTCATTACCGGAGTTTATACGCGTGCGTAGCTACAGTCGACGTATGGATTGCTACATTCTCCATGTGAGTGTAAAGCCGAGAAAAATGTACAAAGTGCACTGCATTAGTGATTGCTTGGTGAAGCCTTGCTTGATGAAGCCTTGCTTAGTGAAGCCTTGTTTAAAAGCTTTTTAAAGGACAAAAACAAAACGGCTACTCGTGTGGGAAACTGGGACATCGCAACACCGATTGCCTCTCCAAGGATAATAAAAGGTCATGTAATCGTTCCATCATTTTAGTGCTAATTATTTTGTCAAACAGCGACCAAACGCGCCTGGTGTTATGTTTCAGATTTAGAGGCACGGATCCTTTTGCAAACATGTGCCCACGCGCTCATACCATCACTGCGGGGCGCGGGGAAGGGCGTTACTAGCAACTGCGGTGCAACCGGTAGCAGCGACACCGACACCGGCAGCATGGCGAGCAACGTGAACCAGCGTCATCGGGTAAACAGACCTGTGCTGCATCGGCAACCCTGCTGGACGCTGAATGTTTCTGGTGATGTTTTCATGATTCAGTATGATCATTTTATAATGCTTAGAAATTTCTATGATAAAAAAAGTCAAATAGCCAGAGGAAAACGTTTACTTACCGAAGTGACAATGAGAGTTACTGGACAATCTAATGTTATTAGCACTGTACTGTTGGTTATTACAGTTGGACAAGTTTATTACAGGTGATTTTGTCTTGGTTAAAAATAGTGAACAAAACAAAACCAAGTTAGATAATAAATTTAGAGACTCGTTTTTTTTAACTGCGGCATTAGAAGTAGACTCACTAGAACTCACGTTTAGTACCCCATAGACATGAGGGTTTGTTAGAGAGAGCCAGTAGTTTATTAAATGATGAGCTGTGTGCGGGTACCTGATGGAGGTAGCTCATGATTATGATACGTTGAAAGCATTAAATTCTAAGCGAACTTACAAATACACACACTATAGATTAACAGGGATGCCAGAAGGTCATGTACCAGTCGAAGTTGAGGTGGAGGTACATTGTGACCCGATTGATAATGAGTAAAGTTGTTGTGTGAACTCGAGTTAGTGCTCCAATGGCCGTAACGAGTGTCGACCATACCAGTAGCTATTACATAGTCGTAGCCCGGTAGAAATCGGTGTCTATTGAGGAAACTCAAGTAGTCCGTGGGTGCGCGGTGCGTGTTTAGCTCTCGCGGAGGTCGTGGTCTATCAGGACAGTAGTGTGTAGTCAGAGGATGATGCAGACGTGCGCAGGGTTCCACTGTGATGGACACGCGTAAGCGACTGGGATCGCTGTTCGGCTGTGAGAGCCGTGGCATTGGAGGGGTAACTCGAGGTGATTTTAAAGCTTACATAGCTTGTAAATAGCGACTTTTGATTTGTGCAACGAATGGTTAATGGCCCTGGTTACCTGGTTATCTAGTTTGGATTTGGATTTTCTAGTTACCTTTTCTTTTGTTATGTTACATTTGATTTGTTATCTTTCTAAATCGAAAAGGTTTAGTTTTCAGTTTTAAATAAGATAGTCTTATGTAGAGTCTTATGTAGAGTCTTATGTAGAGTCTTATGTAGAGTCTTATGTAGAGTCTTATGTAGAGTCTTATGTAGAGTCTTATGTAGAGTCTTATGTAGAGTCTTATGTAGAGTCTTATGTAGAGTCTTATGTAGTCTTATGTAGAGACTTATGTAGAGACGTATGTAGAGACTTATGTAGAGACTTATGTAGAGGCTTATGTAGAGACTTATGTAGAGACTCATGTAGAGACTTATGTGGAGACTTATGTGGAGAATTATGTAGAGAATTATGTAGAGACTTATGTAGAGACTTATGTAGAGCTTTATGTAGGGCCTACTGTGAGGCTTACTGCAGAGTCTACTGTAGAGCCTATTATAGTGCCTACTGTGGAGCTAAATGTAAGAGTCAATTATTGTTTGGTCAGAATAGACCGAACGGGAAATACTGTGCTTGGTTATCTTTTGTTACAAAAAAAAAAGGAAGCCTGCATAAAACGTTCATTAGATTTTTAAAGTTAAAGTTAACAGCAAATGTTCTTTGATTTCTTTTTGTTTTCTTCTATTCAACGCTTTCGCATTGGAAGCTCCGCGCTTCATGCAGTCACGCTTTCGTATTGGAAGCTCCGCGCTTCATGCTTCAACGCTTTCGCATTGGAAGCTCCGCGCTTCATGCAGTCACGCTTTCGTATTGGAAGCTCCGCGCTTCATGCTTCAACGCTTTCGCATGAGAAGCTCCGCGCTTCATGCAGTCGCGCTTTCGTATTGGAAGCTCCGCGCTTCATGCTTCAACGCTTTCGCATTGGAAGCTCCGCGCTTCATGCAGTCACGCTTTCGTATTGGAAGCTCCGCGCTTCATGCTTCAACGCTTTCGCATTGGAAGCTCCGCGCTTCATGCAGTCACGCTTTCGTATTGGAAGCTCCGCGCTTCATGCTTCAACGCTTTCGCATTGGAAGCTCCGCGCTTCATGCAGTCACGCTTACGCATTGGAAGCTCCGCGCTTCGTGCTTCAACGCTTACGCATTGGAAGCTCCGCGCTTCGTGCTTCAACGCTTACGCATTGGAAGCTCCGCGCTTCGTGCTTCAACGCTTACGCATTGGAAGCTCCGCGCTTCGTACTTCAACGCTTACGCATTGGAAGCTCCGCACTTCGTGCTTTAATGTTTTCGCATTTGAATCTAGTTGCTCTTAAAAGAAGAGCTCAGGAACTGCTGCGCTCGAGGACGCGCGCAGTGTCAGAATGGCCGTGTCGGAGTTATTTCATAGACTAGTAACGGCATCTATCGATATTAGGCTGAATAGCTTGGCAGAATAGCTTGGCATTATGAAATTATCCCTGAGTCAGTAGTTCGAGCGAGTAGTGGGAGCATAGTGCGTCTATGACATCTGTCACTGTCACTTGTCAGTGAGGTAACGTTAGTTTGTGAAACGCACTCTCGCACTCACTTTACTTCTGGAGCTCGACTGTGCCGGACGTGTGCGCACTGACTCTATTCTACGCACAAAATGGCGGACGGAGACGACGTTTTCAAACAAAATCCGTTTCCATCTCCGACATATATATAGTCACAGCAGAAACTAAAAGAGAACTTAATGTCATAATGTCATGAACTTAATGTCTTAATGTCATGGCAGTGGCCGACCGCATGATACGATTCTGCAGACTATTCAAAGTAATGCCAAGCAGGAGGCAATCTACCACTTACTATTAAATATTCAAACATAAGGCAGAGTAAAACCCAGTAATGCTTACGTGAAATGCTCCTGCTCCTAACTTATGTATTGGGTTCTGGTCACGCACGGACCCTGGCAAGGATTAGCAATGAGCTAGGTTGAGGAATTATCCTTTATTATAGTTATCCTTTATTATAATTATCCTTTAATTATCCCTTTACGTTTAACGCTTCGGTGGCCGTATGGCAAAGCACCCGAGTTTCATAGTTTCAATTACCAGTTCAGGTAAAATGTGGTTCTGGTTTATTGATAGATAACCCGGATTTTGTAATCACCTACTCGGAATTGCAGCGTGATGATTAAGTCAATACCCATCAATTGTAGCAATGACTTATTTTAATTATGGAAGCCGTTGCCTAGCTGTGGGATATTATATATACTAGTGGTCGCCCAGTGGTCAAAATTGGTGGTGGCGAAAGTGGTAATTTTATTAAGGCTGCACGGATTGTATCCTAAGCAATGAAAAATTAAAAAAGATAGAATGTGAGTTTGGATTGGCATTGACCTTGACAGATTTCGGCAGTTCCTCTTCCATTTTTGAAATTTTTGAAAAAAGTCTAAATACGTGTGTGTCAAATACATGGCAGTGTGTGTAATGTTTGTTTTATTGATTTAATGTATTTTTTATGCATAATTTTAAAAAATATTAACATTCTGCTATCCTTCTCTATATAAACTATAAGTGTGAACTCCTCTGTCCGCACAACTTTCGTAAAAAAGGGGTACAAAGTTTTTGCTTGACGTATTAATATTACATAGATAATGGCTAATTACAATAATTTTACTCTGAAGGAGTCTGATGACACAGTGATTAATATGTTTGCCAGGTCCCTGTATAAATTATTAATCTCATTTAAATCCATATCCAGCCTACATGCTCCCGAAGGCACACCATCCAGGCGCATAATGCCACTGTTTTTTATGTTAGAATAGGCAAGTGACTCCGTTTTAACTGATGTTAAGCAGAAGTGGAGTCCAGATGCGAAGAAAGCTTGTGGAGCAGGATTAGGAAGGAGGGGAATACGTGTGCTGGGAGAGCATTTCCCATCTAGGCTGAATTACTATTACTAATAGGTGTTATTTTTACCAATCAATCGATTTAAAGTTAACTTAGCGTGGCAAGTGACGAATTTGTTTAACTAACTTGACACTAGATGGCGCTGCTTCGAAACCAATTTGTTTGAGTTATAGTTAAAGAGCCCTTTCATAAACACAGAAACAGAAACGCTAATCTCTAACGTAGGCGTTTGATAAACGTATGCGCAGCGTAGTAGCTGGATGAGAAGAAGGCAGATAGATCTGGGCTGACAGAGTGGTTGGTAGACCTCCAGTTCGGTAGTCAGAAGACCTAGTCCAAGTGGCGGGCAGATTCCGCTCACAGCAGGAAGATCGTGGCAAGGCACTAAGACGCTCTAAGTCCCACAAATTTAAATGAATCATGAAAAAAACTCGCTCTTAGCATTAGGCGTTTGTAGACTAATAATTAGGATAATTATAATATTTATTAAATTGGATAGGTTGCATTCTTAGGCAAGTAATTACTTTACATACATAAACCTTCGAAAGAGAAGTTTTCCTGTGAACAGTGAAAGTATCTTGTAACATACGGGCGTGGTCGTACGAATAAGTAACGAAGTCCATAAAGTTTTCCAAATTAATTGTGGAGCACTTTAATTTTGAGCCTTATCGCACCAAAGTATAGGGCTGCGACTAAATTTACAGACTGTGATAATGAAAGAACTTCTAATTGATCTCCTGAGGGTTACTTGATAATGTTAGGGAGGGTGAAATTGGGTCAGGTAGGTGACAATTCCAGTTATGAATAATGTTCAAATTACGTCAACCGTTGCTTGACGTTAGTTTCTGCACAGCTCCCTAGGCAAGTGGCAAAACGCTAATAGAATAGAAATTAAATAGAATGATTATCTATGATTATTGTATGAGATTGACATAAACGTCAATTATACGTAAAAAAGTTTTATGTATTTTATACACATTTTGGGTCTTACAAATAAACAAAGAATAAGGTCCGAATAGTTATTCCGTGTTTTGTCTCTTTTACTCTAATTTGAAATGACGTTTACATGACAGAAACAAAACACGGAATAACTTTTCGGATCTTATTCTTTATTTATTTGTAAGACATTCCATGTTTTAGGTTATAATAAAATATGGAGGGTTAAATAAAATATACTTTTCAGTATCGTAGTACAAATGAACTTGCACAGTCGATTACTTTAGTAATATGTATGTACATTTCAGAGCTTTCAAATTATATAAAAAATCTGTGCAGCTTTACTTATTGTAACAATTACGTATGCATCAATATGCAAATGCTTATAAATTTAATACTTCAATATGTTTTATTGCAAACCATAAAGTTAGTTACAAAGTAAACACACATTGTAAGATTATGATAAAATGTTACTAAATTAATAAAGCTACGAGTATAACGAGGAATAAATTTAACACAAAAGTTATACGTAAATTGATAGATTTCCCAAACTTTGTAATGTTTCAAGTTTAACTACTTAGTTTAAATGACAAAATTTGAAGTTAACAAAATTTATTTTAATTACAACTATTAAACCCCATTTCTTTCCGTGGGTGTCGTAGAAGGCGACATAGGGACCATTTCAGAGGATGGGCAGCAGCGTCTCTTTGTGATAATTCTAACCATACTGCGATCGCCAACCCGCCTGCCAAGCGTGGCGATTATGGCAAATTCCCCTCAATCTTGAGGGAGGCCTTTGTCCAGTAGTGGACGTCTATTGGCTGAGACGATGACAACTATTAAAAAAAAAACAATGCTATCCTAAACACCTAAAAGAAAGGAAATAGGTACAATATTATACAATAATTTTCGCCTCCTTGCGATTATGTGTAACCAACAGTAATTTTAGCTTATTTTTCCCTAGTTCATATGCGGATTGTTTTACAAATGGGTTTTGCAGGTTTTTATTTGTTTTCTTTTTTTGTTGGTGGTATGTGAAATGGCTTCCAACTTTATATTTTACTATCATACAGTATGATGTTAAACAGATAGTTAAGTCTGTCTGGTCTGTATCATGTTTTATTCTTTTAACATCTTGACCTTAAGGGGGTGCAGCGCGGACGCAAAACTGCGAGTTTCATGTTTCTTTATGATAGCGAGCGAGCGGCGCGTGGCAGTGGTGTGACAACGGCGCACCACTACGAATACGCACGCACACTAATATCTGTACAGAGTAGGCTAGTGATTTAATTAGAGCAATGTTTACTTTCGTAAAATCAAAGGCGTTTGGGTAAAAAATAAGAAAGTCTTAATATTTTTATATTCATGTTTTTTAATGGAAAAATAAGATAACAGTGACCTGCGGAATATCAATACAAACATTTTGATGTCGGATCATTCTTTCATTTGGACTATATTTACAAAGTTTCTGAAGAAATAAGTTTTAGATATCATTATTTTACGTAATGTTTATGCAGTTTCTGGGTATTTGTTTCAAATTCCAAGACAACCACGACCTTGTGAAAGGATCAAGCTAACCTACACTAGTCCTTTTAATGTATAAGACCTATTCAGCGCCTAGCACTAGTGACTTAAAAACACGTAAATTTTCAAATTCCGCGCTGCACCCCTTTAAGTTTCTGTGAATCATTTAATTAATAAAATAGTAAATTTTGGAATATACCTTACAAGATAAAATTTTACTAAAACGAATCAACCAGCCTCAGGAAATCTCAGCGGTCAGAGTATTGGACCGTTTATCCAAGGGTCGTAGGTTCTATGTTCACTCGAGCTTCCTGAGGTTGATTTTTTCTTGTATAATTTTATTTAGTAACTTTATATAACACTGTGAATTCAAAAATCAAAAAAATAAAAATACATTAATTTATTTATTTATTTATTATTTGGACAGTCAACAAAAACATATACTAGCAAAAACAATGATACTGTTACAAACATAAGCCTTATCTAAGCATAGTTTTTAATTATAGACAGCCACGGCATGCGTTGTGGACTTATTAAATCATTAATAAAGTTAATCTAATGAATCTAAAATCTAATAGAATATTAATTACAGTGAAACTATAGATACTAAAGGGGGTTCACGTGACGACCAATAACTTTGACGTTGTCCTTGTATTTACGTGCATTGAGGTGAAAAATGTCCAAATCTTCCAATTCATTCATTAGGGCGAGAAAGGGCGTTGTATTGCTTTTGGATCCTGTTTAAAGTGGAATGGTAGCCCAGATTACTCTTCACTGATTTTGGCACGAATATGTTAAATCTGCTAACTCGAGGTAGTTTTTTGGGTGCATTGATGTTAATTTGTTTGAGTCAATTAGAGCAATTAAGGCCACCACCCAAAAGCTTGTATAGAAACATAAGATTAATACCTTTGCAAAATCTAGATCTTTATATTATGTGGTCACTTTAAATATGACCAAAAACGTTCACTTGCGGAAAAGCGTACGTTTTACCCGAAAACCGTTCTGTGAATAGCGTCGAAGTCTTAACAGGTTTTTTCACGCGCAGTAGTGTTTCCTGTGGGAGAGCGCTGAGCAATTATTTCCACATACGAAATTCAGGAAACAGCCTCCAGTTTAGCAAAACTAGAGAGATTTCAAGTGGCCGGGTTTGGCTGAGTCGTTTAAATGCATCAAGGAAATGTTTGAGAAAACCAATTTAAAATATGTTGAAGATATTTTTTTTCAAAGTGCACTGCTGTTTTAAATGAGCAGTAATATACATAATGTAGCGACGTTATTAAATACGGTCACAGATTGTATTTATTATTTTAAAACTATTTTTCTTTTATTAGGTAGGTAACTACTTATATTAAAAATAAAATGTCATACGAACCTCTATTCTAAGAACTTTCATTTTTGTGTATTTACAAAGTTTGATTAGAAAATTATTCATATAAATTAAAATAGCATTATGCAATATGTTTTCATAAGATTATTTTATATTGACTGTAACGGCGATAAGGAAAAGGTGGACTGTATTTAGGAATAAGAGGCAAAGTTAAACGTACAATTATAATTAATACAATAAGAAATAATAAAATAAAACATACCTACCAAGTTAGCGACCACGATGACAATGATGACAATCAAAAGGAAAAACAAAACAAAAGAAAGTGACACATAGAAAATAATAAAAATATTATAAATATTATGATCGGATGTTAGTGACGGTAGTTGTTGACATTGAATGGGCGCCTTTGGCTTTCAAAGTAAAAAGTGTTGAATAATTTCGGCGGGCTGGTTAGAATCACGATAGCTCAATTGGAAGAGCACCTGACCCGGAATGTCAGAAGGGTGCAGGTTCAAATCCTGCTCGTGGAAATTTTTTCAGCATTTGTGTTTTTGTAATTTGTTCGCAACAAAATTTGCGTTAAAAATTATTTGAACATTTAAGAATAAAAACTAAAAATTCTATAAAGAAGGGTTTATTCCGTACGTTTTTAACCCATTTCAGGATCCACATAGTAGGCGTCTCTGTGACCATAGACAAAATATAAACGGTATTAGATCCGTGTGAAAAATGCTCTTGTTGAATGATGTATTTTCTAACCTAAGTATATTTCAATTTTCATTGCACTTGCTGTAAGGTAAACAGAAAACTAGTAACATTCGATTTCCCAACCCTGGATGTAGTATTAAAAAGTTTTCTCCTCTACACAAATAAATAACACGATACCACCACGGCCATTCATCTTCCTCGAGAGTCGAGACTTATGTCGCTTCCAGAAAATCAACTTGCAGTAGTATAATAGTAACTGTAGTACAAATAATGGGTTGGCATTTTAGCATTTGGATTTAAGATTCGCATTATTTGCTCATTTTACTTAAACATTCACTGAAACACTCAACGAGACAATTACGTAAATAATTACTTAGCACCTAAGATGCTTTAAAATTACGGGGGACAATTAAATGTTATAGGCAACAGAGTAATAAATCACTTTATATTAGGTACAAACTTACGTTTAATATCACATATTCTGGGAAAACCACCACCTCAGTTTCTCTTTGACCATAGTTACTGAGAAAATTGAAATAAAATGTAAAATAAACGCGTGTGGACTCATTAAGGTCCTACATCTTACCTGCCCCTCAACCGCCTAACACTCTCGCTATCGATCGCTTTGAAAGCGAGACCCTCGCCTCGCTTTCTAATATAATATCGAAATATAATATCGAATAATATCGAAAGCTATAGCCTATAGCTTTCGATGTTGCTTTCATATTGCTTTCGAAATGACAAGATGACGCCTCCTCCTCGCCTCGCCTTCAAAGCGATCGAAAGCGAGAGAGTTAGGCGGTCGACCCCCTGGTACATAATTTTTTTTTAATTAAAATTTGGAGGAAGTCGTTTAATTTAATTTTTTAAGTGTTAAGATAGACCATGCTGCCATGTCATTAGTTTCTTAATTTCATTAGTATTATAATCCTATAAGATGATGATGATAATATGAGAAATGATATAGCCCCCAACTCGAGTATCTCAGTAAAGATGTGGGGCTTTACTAAGTCCTCGGGCGGACTTCTTGAGAGAATTTGAAAAGTGACGTTGCACTGTTTTGTTTCATTTGCTAACACTCATGCACACTCACGAACACTTAACGGTTAATAATCCACTATTATTTTACATTAATATTCGACATCACACAAATTTTAGAAAATAAAACAAAACCGCAGACATGACTCTTCACTTTCCCGCCAAGAAGTCCGGAAGTCGTTTAATATTTCTATCAAAACTCATTATCATATTTTATTAAACATAATATTGCAAATCTCCATGTCTTTGAGACTGGCTGTCTGCAAATAGAACCAAATATTTAAAAAAAGAGAAACCCGACTATCAATTGTATCCGTACAAAGTTTTTCATATCAATGTGTTGAACAAACAGAGTATGCGAACTCTTTATAAAGTCATGTATTAGACAGAGTAAATAAAGTACAGTAAAGGACAGTAAGCTAAAGTAGCTATTCACATAGCTTACAATTTATTCAGCTAGACTCCCGACTTCTTGGGCGGGGAAATAAAATGTCACGTTTATAAAATTGGTGTTTTGTTGTATATTGGTGTACATATTAATGTAATATAAATATATATAAATAATATATTATTGGTACTCGGTGGAGGTCGGTGGCGCAGTGGTTAACGCGCCCGGTCTACGAGTGCTGATGTTTCGCAAAGGCCGGCCATCGGGTAGGTGACCAAAAGATATACATAATCTCAGAGCTCGAGCTTATCTGTGCTTTGGAAGGCACGTAAGATCGTTGGTCCCGGCTGCATTAGCAGTCGTGAACCACCAATCCGCACTGGGCCCGCGTGGAGGTTTATGGCCCGTACTCCCTATCCATCCATAGGGAAGGCTCGTGCCCCAGCAGTGGGGAAACAAAATGAGCTGATGATGATGATGACGATGATTATTGGTGCCATTGGTGGTTTATTTACCGGTTCATGTTTAAAAACATGCATGATTATAGTGAATGAAACTAAACAACGTAAAATATTATTTTTTTTATTAACTAACAAATTAAATATTTTTATATAAAATACAGTGAAAAACTTTACGCCCACTCGACCCAGCCAGGAATCGAACCTGGGTCTTCCGCAATCCGGGCGGCTGCACTGACCGTTATGCTACCGGGAAGGCTGACGTAAGCGCTGAATTTTGTCACTGCTTTTTGATTTTTGAAATGCTTTAAAGCGACATTAGTGTCATCTACCCAAAGGTATTTCACTGTATTTTATATAAAAATATTTAATTCAGCTTAAGTATAGCAATTAACACTTAAAATAAAAGTAAAAATTAACTAACAAACTTCACGCGATTTCTTAGTAAAGTAGGTACGTACGACATTAAAAAAATCTATAAGCGGGATTCGCATTCGCGTTTTTTTTGTCGGGGTCAAAGAAGTGTTGAGGAATATAATTTATTATACATTAATCACCGCCAACCGTCACCTAAGAATGGTCACATTCTTGATTATTGCTGAGTAAGCAGGTACGTCAATTTTTTTTATGTAATTAAACGATAAATGGTATAATATAATATACTATTCTAAAAAGTCAGATCCCAGCAGTGGGATATTCACAAGCTGATAATGATGAAACTTAACATTAGGTGAGATAGAGGCCAAGTGCTTGCCTGTAAAGAATATTTTAAAAAATACGAATTGCTGTCACTAATATTGGATAGGTAGGTACCAACTAAGTCTTAACAAGTACTTTAAACAGTACAGAAAACTTTTCAATGCTGTTATCATGAAAATGGGCATATAGGTACCTACAGTTCAACACGGAAAGGCATTTATTTGAGACAAGTCAAGTAAAGTAATGGCGCAAACATTTTGAATAGTGAGTGCCAGAGTAATTATCTCTAGCCGTATGTGTTCAACGGTAAATGTGGAATGAACCACATAATAAAACGTACTAGTGGTCGCCCAGTGATCGAAATTCGACCGTAATTTTATTAAGGCTGCACGGATTGTATCCTAAGCAATGAAAAATTAAAAAAGATAGAATGTGAGTTTGGATTGGCATTGACAGATTTCGGCCGCTTCTCTTCCATTTTTGAAATTTTTAAAAAGAGTATATTTGCGTGTGTGTGAAATACATATGCGTGTATCAAATACATGGTAGTATATGTAATGTTTGTTTTATTGATTTAATGTATTTTTTATGCATAATTAAAAAAAATATTAACATTCTGCAATCCTTCTCTATATAAACTATAAGTGTGCGAAATTTCATACTCCTCCGTCCTCGCAATTTTCGTAAAAAGGGGTACAAAGTTTTTGCTTCACGTATTAATATAGAGATAATGTATGCGAGTGGTCTAAAAAGGTCACATTTAAGAAAAACACTTAAACAGAACTCTTCTCAAAAAACTACTACTTATAAAGATGATAGAAAATACTCTTATTTCAAAACTCACAAATAAAACATAAATATTACAAAAAAAAAGCAAAAATTATCAAAATTCTCTAAATAAACCTAAATATAAATGTGACAATGCGTGTGACAGCGACTATTATATTTAAATTATAGAATTTTGCTGTTGAGGACTCTTGATTCTGGTATTTAACATTATTGTAATTCTGTTTTGTGAGCAGTTTAATAATCTTCGTAGTAACTTCTCTGGAATATTGTATTGCAAAATATAATTTGTTGTTGTGCGGATTGGAATTTAGAACTATCAAATTTGAATCTTAGTATGAAAATAGGTACTTAAAATTGTCCAAGAAAAATTATTAGAAATAATAATCTAAAAATATTAAGAGAATTCTCATAATATTTTCAGTTATTAACTGTTTTTTACAAGATATCACATTCAAACTTATTACCTAAGGCACTGATTTAAAGCAGCAGTTGTATAGGTAAGTTTAAAATTAGAAAATGCATATTTATTGACAAGTTCGGCAGTTAAAACTTAGTAGTAAAACAAACAAAAACGAGTCATTAAAAATAATGAAATGAATCATTGAATAAATATTGAGCAGCAACATAACTAATTGGGCAGTTACGTGTGAGTAGTTAATAAATCGGAATTAGTCGGTAAAAATTTCATTCTAAGCAGTTCTATTAACAATGAGGTGGTAAAATGTATTCCTCGTATATTAGGTTTTTGAGCACCACACACCCCAATCTTATACCGCTCCCTCCTTCCGTGACTGCGCTACCCCCTTCCGTGACTGGCCATCGCTACGCTGCGCTTCGCTCGGGAAAAAAAACAGTGCTTACCTTACAGTGCTTACTTACAGTGCTTACTTACTTACGTAAGGATACTGTAACGCAAAATAACGCCCCTTCTAACGAAAATTTACCTCTCTTTTCAATCGGTTCGGGTTCTGGTGTCTCCGCTCCCTGTGAACTGACGAACTATTTATCTAACTGCCTATTCCATCATTTTTACTGGCGATATATTTACTATACTGCTTACGTATTTTTAGTACTGATATTGTAGGATGAAATAACCGACCAATTGTTTTTTTATTACTGTCTATGTTTTACTGTCGCACTAATTTACCAACAGCCGATAAATACAATAACTATCCATTCTTTTTTACAACTGACATAACAACCTCTCGAATGTTTATATAACAGTTTAAAAAATTAGTTCCCATTACCTAATATATGAATAATGTACCGTGCAAATATGAAAGCTTTTTTAACATACTCAGATACCTGTCAATGCTACATAGTGATTACCATGTTAACAGTCCCATACAATGTTATACCCCATAAGATAATCTATTAACTGTTGACATAAACCAATTACCTCACTAAAGTCCATAACAAAAGAGTTCCAGACCCAATTTCCACTTTCAATCCAGGAGTAAAGTTAACAAAGCGAACAAATGACGCCTAATTGTTCCGATGGCCGCCATGACGCCGGGAAACGTAATTAGCATCGACCTCTGTAATTAAGTAAGGTCCGCTTCCGAGCCTGGCGTAGTGACGTCACCCGGAAGAACTCGGACAAATCGACTTAGCACAACATCGATTGTTCAAATGCACACATTAAACAGTTTGCTACACCGGTTTATCGGATGGTAGAGTTAGTATGCGATAGACAGACTCGAGTAAATAGAGAAAAAATATGTAAATCTTTATATTCACAATTATTTTATGGTAAGTGTTTTTAAAACCCTAAATCTTAAGCAACATATTTATTAGTTTATTTGTAAAAATAGTACTATGTCGCATTTCAAATTCGTAGTCGTATTTCGAAAGGTTATCTATCGTAGATTATTTGTGTGATTTCAATAACTCGATTGCCGCTAGTGTACTAAATAATAGGAAAACATTATAAAATAATAACTTCATAAAAACCACTTTCGTTTTAATTAAACAAATATGTGCGATGATAGTTTATTCTGTCAATAACTTTTGATTTAATACAACTTACGTACGGATCTACTCACGTTTATTTAATTTTGAATCAATTAAACAATAATCTTCACTCACTAATTGTAATATGAACGATAACGTTTGAAGTCAATTTCTATGACCGGTGTTTCCCGGAACATAGGATGTCTGTGACAGCCCATCCGTTACTGCCTTTTGAAATAATTTGTCAGAGGTTCCCAGAGCCTCAATGTTTAGTTATTGTTTCGAGCCCAACCATGTCCATTTGAAATATTTTTGATTTCGTTGTATCAGTAATTGTACACTTAATCGGTGTGTGTATGAAAATAGGTCGCAAAGGATAATATAATGTGATATACCTAACAAATAAAACTGAACCTTAAATCAAAGTTAAGGAAGTTAATATATTTTTACTTATATCGCACAGAATAATGTAATTATGATGACATAACATCTGTAATATAAATAAATATTAAGAAACAAATCGTCAATTAAAAATGTTTGTAAACTTCCCACTCACACTCGCAACACACGTTTATAGGATATACATCTCTGATGTTGCTGATATCCATGGGCGGCGGTGACCACTCACCATTAGGCGACCCGCCTGCTGGTGATGTCACGTTTGTTAGAGAAATCAATTTAAAAAAAAAATTATTATTATAACGATTGCTCCATTAAGCAGGTAAAATTCACTATTGTCGTAGAATTACCTATATGCGTAGGAACGTAGGTAGCGCGGGTTCTAGCAAATCGGGCTCAAGGGACAATATACCTTTGGTTCCTCAACACATAGTGATTCACATTCGTATAAACAGTTTAGTACCAGAATACTGTGATAAAAATAAATACAACCATCCAATATGAATCTTGGTGAGTAGTGTGAGTTTCATTCGCTATTCGATTACGTTAACGAAAACGAGACTTGTAATTGTAAAGTGTAAGTAATTTAACTTGTATGGCAAAATTTTAACTCTCCACGTTTATCGCCAGGAGGCACTGCTTCAATGCCATACATTTTTTTTGTTTTTGTTAACGTGTTCTAATGTCGAATGTCACTCGCCTGAATGAAATAATAATAATAATAATAAAATAAACTTTATTTTCTCATCACAAACACATGTAGTGTTTGTGATGAGAAAATAAAGTTTATTCAATTTTAAGTAGTTTGTGTGAGACTGACGCCTGCGATTGATATTAATATACCAGTACAAAACCATTTGAGTGGATGGTTATAAATATAACTTTTAATTCAGAATGTGTTAGAAAAGAGCGGTGAATTTGAACCAGCACTGTCTACTGCTGGCTGGCTATCATGTGTAGCTTCTACTAACTAGCTTCTAGATCATTCAGCCACCAAAAAAGTTGTCTTTCAGACACAACGCAGCTGGATCATCTGCAATAGACACAATACCGACTTTGATCTACAACGTTTTACATATAATATCATCGAATAAAAAAAAGATTGACAGTATTAGATATAATCAGGTCAGATAAGCATTAAGCAAGAGCCCAAGCGTACGGTCTCGTACATCTAGTACTAAATAATATTACGTGGCCAGAAGATCTGTGGACTACTAAATATTACACGACTATCTCTTCCAGCTTAATGATGATAGATAAGCTTCCTTGAAAGCTCACGCGAAATCTCTTCTGCGCAGCGCTGAGAAATAATCTGCTACGGTATAAATATGAGAGACGTGGATAATTTGGTTTTTCTTTACTATTCTAGTAGCATTGCGTGAGCGAGTTAATGTAACAACACATATACAACGTGTAACATACTCGTACGTGTGTAGACATAATGGGTATATCCTAATATAACCTATTATACCTATCCTTACCTGTGAAATTGTCGTTTTGTATGAAGATTTTTTATAAAATTATATTTTTCATACTGACGCTTTTTCAATTTTCTTAGCATCTATTTATAACACTATACAAATTGTAGAGCTGTGTGTTTGTTTCACTAGCTAAATTTACCTTAAAAAAACATGTCCCTTCAAAAGCTACAATGAAACAATAGGTCAATTCCGCAAACAAAAAGAACTCATTTAAAAAAAATAGGGCCTGAAGACGAACACAAAATTTAAAAAAAACATTGTTATTGCTGAAGCCTAAGTTACATAGTATTAATTAAATGTGTATATAACAATCTTCGATCAACAATCGAAGATAACAATATAAACATCCGGTATTGATTTTTAGAAGTTGTTCGGAATAGACTATACGGCCAAATAGATCATACTATATACAGCTATGAAACAGACAAATTTCTGAACGCACCTATAAATATTTGACAACCAAGTGACAAAAGACATCAAATGTTTCACAGCTAGGAACATTTTGCTGACCCGGCGGATTTCGTGTTTCCATGACAACAAAACAAACAAATCATTTTGTATTGGAAAATTAAATTAACGTTTTTAGTATTTTCCGTCACTTATTATTTATGTTTCTACCGCTTAAACCTTCCCTGAACTTCCACTAATATTTTAAAATCAAAATTAGCCAAATCGGTCCAGCCATTCTCGAGTTTTAGCGAGACTAACGAACAGTAATTGATTTTTATATATATAGATTATGTAACAATTATTTTTATTAATGACGGCATGTTAAGTAAAGATGGGGAGTGCGGTAGGACCTTTCACTCAAATGTTAAAAGATCTTATCAAAGCGATTGTTTTTTAGTCTATGACACATAAAGTATACATATGTGTTCTCTTGATTGTCCCGGCTCCAGTGCAACTTTCTCGGCACGTCGCGATCCAATATGTAACTTCTATAGCCAGAATCAGAGCACATATTGGCAATTTTCCACAAGCAGAGTCGCCAGTCCGCGGGGAATATTCCTCCAATGCATATTGTTTGGTATGCCGAAGAAAACTTTTTACTTTTCTACAAACAAAAATAACTTTTAAATAAGTAATAATGTTATAGTATTTCCTTTAGATTAGGTAGTTTATTCGGAATATGTTAGGAAATGAGGTATGTATGACCTTCGTACCCCTCCCTACCTTAAGAAGCGTTTCCAATTCCTACGTATGGATCACAATCGCGAGCTTAGGTCCTGGGCTGATAACCTGCTGAAACATCCCTTGACTCGTTCGAAGTACTTTAGAGATTCTATTACAGTTATCTTAGTGGGGCCTGTGAGGTTTCCCTCTTGCAGATCTTTTGTGCAATTCTATTACAGTTAAGGCTACGAGCCTTTGGAATAACCTCCCGCCTGATGTTCGTCACTCCAAGTCACTTGCTACTATTAAGATTAAACTTCATTCTTTTCTTTTAGCTAAGTCTTAGTCTGCAACAACTGTATCGTATGTAGTTTATTTTAACTATATATCTTAGTAGGTATTATGTATATATCTTATATTACCTATTTTATTAAGTATAATATATAGTTTATAGATTTTTATTTTTTTTATTTGCTAGTTGCCGGTACACTACCTCTCATTGTCTCCTTATCTGTCCTATGCCACAAAGATTGTCTGGAAGAGATTGCTTTAAGCGATAAGACCGCCTTTGCCTACTATTATTTTAAAATTTCCTGTTATTTGTTTTGTGTCTAATTGTGTAAGCAATAAAGTGTTTATCTATCCAACTATCTATCTGTTTCTTTTCATTACAGGCATCGGCGGGCGATGCCATTGTGATCCTGTCCTATCTACCTTTTTACTTTTATTTTACGATACAAACTCAACCCTTTTGGCCGAACCTTTGGTGGGAGTAACCCCTGCCGTATCAGTCGATAAAATTCAACAACGGCCTTCCAATTAACCTTGCCCCGTCAAGTACCCCAGAATTTAATGTACTTTATCTGATGACAGTGTCTCAATTTTGAATGAACACTTTGGGTAGGTAAGTAATGAATAAGAAAGGAGAGCTTATAATTTAGAAAGCGTTGAAGATATTTTTATGTTGGTGCGTCTTTACGACTGCCATACGACGACAAATGGGACAAATGGCACAAAATAAGGAGATCGCAGAAAGTAAGCTTCATACATACCGCGCTCAGAGACCACCTCTCATGGACTCGTTTCTTTCATCACCAGAGGTCGGAATCTGCCGGTCATTCCATTCAAGTGTAGATTGGGGGATCCTCTTTTTAAATTTAAAATAAGATAAGATAAAGAAACTTTATTGTACACCAAGAATAAAACATTAACATTAACATTTAGATGTAATTATGAAAGAAAACTAATGTAGATAGTCATTGTAATGACTCATTACTTAATGAAAACTAATTAACTCCTTACAAAATATAGCATAGTATAGTATAGTGTAGCAAAAGCCCTTACCCTATAGTATTATTATTAATTTATATATTAGCACAATAAAACTCACATTCTTTTAAAAGGTGTATTGCTCCCAACAACCAGTACAGCTCAAAATCAACCGTCCACCATGAACGCCCAAGCCAAAGTGACCGTCATCTAGTGACTCGATCCGCCATGTTATTTTCCCGCCATTCGTTCCCGCCAACACTCAGTGTTGCCAGTGAAAAAAAACATTGAGTTCGTTCGGAATAGAGTATCAATTGGGATATAAATTACTAAATTATTAATCAACCTAACAATAGTATAGCGATTTCAGTGGTCAATTTTAGTATTGGTACACTAATACCTACCCACTTTTTATTTTGAGAGTGTAAGCAAAGTCAGTCAAAATCATTTTCCTTCATAGTCTTAAAAAAATGTAAAAAGGGTCCTCAATACCCGGAATGGCCGGCAGATTCCGACCTCTGTTCATCACTTTTGATGTAAAATGATTATAAGGTAGAAGGTGGAACTACGGAGGCACTGGCTTACATATCTCTAGCTGCCGGAACACAACAATGCTACTATGTTATGGCGACATATTTATTGCAGCTAACCAGGCGGACAAAAGAGTCCTACCACCAACCAAACCGAGAATACAAACGCTTAACCACTAGACCACAGAGGCTAGAGTTATTCTCTTTATTCATTGAATTCTAACCAGTAACGTAGCTGATGGTCTGGTGATGACGTTTTTTGTTTTAGTCTGTAAGCTTCTGTAAAGTAAAGTAAAGTATGTAATGTGGATCTTCTACTTCTCCTGTGAGGAGGTTACAAAAAAAAACGCTCCACACTTTACAAAATAAGGTATTTTATTAAAATAAAATAAAATTCAATCAAACAATACAATAATTGTGGGTTCACAAGTTATCTTCTGGAAAGTAAAAGTATTGCAAAAACAATAAGGGTAACAGGAGTCCTGAGGTCTGTTGTCGACAAAAGTAACTACTTGATAAAAAAAAACATAAAAAAGCAATAATAAAATGTGGGGTAAATAAAAAGGGTTGGTTAGTAGGTAAGATATCTGTAATATGAAAGTCTTCACTTCACAACACCAGATTTTATTGCGATAGGTTAAGCTTCTACAAATTGAACGCTGTCAAAAAAATACAATTTTGTTGAAGGTAGATAAAAACACAATGAACCTAAATGCTATAGTGTTACCATTTTCTAAATAGTAATGCAACATTAAATAAACAAAACTTTAAAAACTATATCAACAGTTAGGGGTGGATCCTTGTTGTTAGCTCGTACAGAATACCTCTAATGAGTCTGGGGGCAGAAAGATACTGATCGTGTCTCTCCATAGCCTATAACTGTCTCACTGCTGGGCTAAGACCACTATCATTAAAGCCAAGTCGTTCCTACAATTAAAGCGTAATGGCTTAATCACCACGCTTACCAAGCGGGTTGGTGACCACACACCCGGGCTATGCATCGGAAAATTGAAACACGCTTTGCCCTACCTGGGAATTGACTCCGGGACCTTCGGGTATCAGGCCCAATTCGCACCACTGAGCCACCGAGGCGTTCTCGCTTCTGTACAAAATGTTAATGTAAGTAGGTATAGCGGATTTTCCTTTCCTTTTTCCACACGAGTTATGCGTTACATTAAAAAACCTTATTCCATACAATTATGTACAATTTACAATCTACATACATAGGGTTGTCGTATATAGGGTAACGTCAGTCACGTCAGGGTTTTTCCGGTCGTATTTCTTGAGGCGTTATGGGTAGCGTCCGGTCTAGAAGTTGTTTATAATGGGGATTTATAAATTTTAATTGAGTAGGTAACTGGTTAATCAACAATGAAACTTTGAAACCACTGTCTAAACCTTTTTTTTTAAATAGAAGTCGTATGTGAATGGCAAACTGGAAGTAACTATTTTGTTCCCTCAAAACTGAGAGTTTATTTACAACTATTTAGGATTTTTTTTTTATGCATTATAAGACAGCTCTTGACCTCGATCTCGCCTGATGGTGAGCGTAGATGAGGTCTACGGTGGAGCGAGCTGCCCCAGAAGATGCCTATTAACTCTCGACTTGAAGGCATTCAGGTTATAAGTTTTTGGGAATACAGACGATGGCAGAGAATTCCACCCCCTGCCAGTGCGCAGTAAAAATGATGACATGAAGCGCTTAGTGCGACATAGTGGGACTTCTACTAGGTGAGGATGATATCCTGCAGTACGTCTGGAGGTTAAAAGGGCGTCGGTGGTACGAGCTCGAAAAGCTCCCCGGCACACTCTCCGTAGTAAAGTCGGTAAAAGACACACAGGCAAATACAAATTAAATCAATGTTTTAAAGAAATGTTACGTGATTTCTTTCATACGTTTCACATCACATCACATCATCGGCCCATCTTAGTCCACTGTTGGACATAGGCCTCCCCCAATGAGCGCCATAGCGCCCTGTCCTCAGCTTGACGCATCCAGCATCTGCCATACGTTTAATGTTCTGAAATTAATTATTGTTGTTGTCATCCCTATTCAAGGAACCTTATCTACCCAAGAGCTATTTAAAATCTGAGAAGGTCGATTCCCAGTGGAACGTTTATAAGCTGATATGGTTCAAAGCAAAATTAATTACAAGTAATCATAACATATATAAATTAGAAACGATTTCATTGTGGTAAGGTAAAGAATACGTGAACAAATCGCAGACATGTGCGATGAAAAATCCGGTAAATCGAAACGTTTTCTTTTGTTTCATTTATTCCACCGGCGTCAACCCTAAATCAACATTATGTAAATACATATAAAGCACATGAGCACAAATTGGTTCCACATTCAGCGGTTGTAAAACCCTTATTATGAGTCAATACCCCCCTAGTTCCACCTCCCGCAGCCCTCACCTGGCCGGGCATAGAAAAGTTTCCTATTGATTTTTCTCCCTAATTCGTTAGACGCGGACCGCTTGCCAATCGGACAAAATCTAACAGCTTTTGTCACAATCGCGGAAATTCCAATCTTTAATTGGTATTGAGTTTGGTTTCTTTTTAAAGTCACTTTTCGATTCGATTTTTGTATGGTTTTTTGTATGACAAGACAAACGACTGCTATCCTACGACAACCAGGATCAACGGCTCCACGAGCTTTTAGAAAGGCACAGTGAATATTGAGATATGTTATTTTGGTCACCTGTTCAGCGGGTGCATTACAAAAGTTGCTTCACCTCACACTTCATCATCATCATCATCATCATCATCAACATCCTATATTAGTTCACTGCTGGACATTGATCTCTTGTAAGATCGCAACCCTATCTCGCTAGATGCGCCATCGAGCTCCTCTAATATATTTGATTATGTTTTTATGCACATAATCTTAATTAAAGAAACAAAAGAGTAATATCCATTATGTTGTGTGGATTCGAACAAAGGCTTCATGAAAACAAGCTAACGTGAATCTGTGATAGCAAAAGATTCAATTTATTATTCAAAACAAAATTCTTGGAACAAAGCCCGCTGGACCGCAGCCTTTCGCTTCAGTTCATAATATCTCGAGCTATTCGAATAATAATCAAGCGAAATATACGCTTTATTTTGTGATATACTTGCAATACTTAGAAGAGAATGCTGGAGGTTCAACTTTAGGATTGCATTTTATTTAAGGGTTAACTGGTGGTTAAATGGTTAACATTTTGGAGTACAAAAAAGCAGGTATTTTTTTAATTCTTATTTTACCTAAACTAATTCGCCCCGATTCCCACGAAAGATAAGAAAAAGATTTGTTGTTATAATACTTACAACTTTATAATTGCGTAAAACAAAGTAAGTAGATACTTTCATTTGTTTAATGTTAACGTTGTATATTAGTTTAGTACTATATCTCTTCGTCAATTTATTATTATTATTAATATTATTAAAATATACATAATGGCAATAAAACACAAGTTTTGTGTGAAATAAGTGTTAGCAAATTTAAAAAACAGTGTAGGTAACATCGCTTATCAAATTCTCTTCAGAACTCAAATCTTACATTCCTACTGAAACTAATAGTAAACTAACAATGTACCCAACTGGAGGACTTGCTATCCATAACATGAATAAACCATTCAGTATATTAAAATAAAATGTTCAAGTCACCGTATTAAGGACAGCAGCTGCCTTAATAACCTAACAATATAAAAGTAGTTTTACCATATTTTTCTGTGTTTTTTGTTAAGGCGAAGGGTAAGGTACACTAGTGCCGCTAATGGATTTAATTTGATAACTGCTAAACTGGATTGTTTTTCAAACATTGCGGACCTTCCGACACTAGGCAAACATCAATTATTGAATAATTGTGCACTACTTTTAGGTTTGTTTTTGTATTCATTCGCTAACACCAACAGTGGCCATTGTTTGTGAATAAATGCAATAGCCCGTTTTGTGAATAAACCACGCAACAAAAAGTAGTGCACAATTATTAAACAAATACTATGGATGCTTTCCTGTTGTCGGACGGTACGCAATGTTTAAAAAAAGATCCGGTCCGTTAGTAATTGTCAAATTATTAATTGAAGGCGCTAGTGTGCCTTACCCTTCGCCTTAAGCGCAACCAACAAAAACAATGACGTAAGGTGCAGTTTCGACAAAAAAAGATAAGCCTAAAAATATATCATTTTCAATACTTCAATTATATCATAATCATTAAGTTTTTATTTAGAGTATCTTGAGTGTGTCATGCTCTCTTTATTGTCTCTGCGGTGGTGGCGTGTGCGTCGGGTCGTTACGTTCCCTAAAATATGGTTGAGCGAAGCGATGGCTGATTCATATGTCATACTCGTGAACGGGTGCCGCCTGTGGAGGCTGGTCTGCTCTTGCATACTTATCTTATTTTTAGTATTATTCACTATAGTTTGACTTTGTTCTTCTAAAACAATTTTTGACTTCTACTAGAATGCTGTAGTGGTACTGTATGACATTGTGGAAATTGAAACTTTTGCCTGATGTAAATTTGTTAACCTAGAATTTTAATTTTTTGTTTTTTTTTTTTACATGTTGTGGTTGTCTTCTATAAGTATGTTTTGTGTTTAATTGTAATGGAAAGTGTCCTGCTATGATCGGGCATTTTCCAATATTTTTGACGCTGTAAGGGAGAAAAGATCTGGACACTTGCTGAGTTTCTTGCCGGTTCTTCTCAGTACAAGATCTCCCGCCCAGAGTAGACTTACGAACCGATGGCATAGTGACATTCATAAGAGCTACTTGTAGCCTAAACTGAATAAAATGATTTTGAATTTGAATTTGAATTTGAATCTTATAAAGCCCTTTTTATATTGAATTTCCCGACATTCCGTGGAACTTTGGCCTCCGCAGCTATTAATTAATTCGGGCAGTACCATTTCAAGGCAGACGATACGGCACAGACAAAGTTATTCTAGTCAATGCGTTAAGTAAATCACTTTCGTCCAATACTTGGGTGCCTAAACTAGGTAATTGTATTAACGTCATGTTTTCATAGCCTCGGCCCGACGTTCGTGAGCAGACGCACTGTGAATACTGATTCTGACGAGGGTGACCCCTCATGTCATGTGGATTTCCACAAATTTTTGCATTTCGACCAGTAAGCGGAATGGAAGAGTTTGTTTTATTGATATTGTAACAGTTCCATTTTTTTATGTAATTAGATAGGCTTGCATTTGAATACTATTTCACCTGATGATAAGTGATGATGTAACCTACGATGTGATATGCTTGCCTAGAAGGTACCTATGACGAAGTAAAGGATTATAACGCTATATAAATGTAGTTGGAGTTGTTATTACAGCTAGTACCGACCAATTCTATTTTTAAGAGAGAAACTTTTTATATAGAATTCATCAACAGCTCGTTTTTATGTCACCACTGCTGGGGCTCAAACCTTACATGTTAATAGATGAGAAGAACGAGCTATAAACCACCACGCGGGCCTAGTGCGGGTTGGTGGTTGTTAAAGACTGCTAATGCAGCCGAGACCCACTTTAGGCTTTACGTGCCTTCCGAAGTACGGAGGCAATATAATAATATGATGAAAAATTACCCGCATTTACTTTGAAACTGGAAAAAAAACAAAAAATGAAATTTTACCTCACAGTTATCTTGTGACCATGGCATAGCCAAAGATTCGAAACGTCACGAATAAATCAGATTTTCATTGTTTTGTTGCAAGCGAAAATTTCACGACTTATTTGGCTGATGTTATTAATTCTGAACGTTAGAATCGCTTCCTAACCTTAGCTAATACCAAGCAATGACTATTCATTCCTTTGTTCACATATTCGATAACAATATATGCCGATGCCAATCGATGGAGTCCATATTGGCTCACCTAAAGATTTTTACCCGAAATTGTTATTCCTACCGATTTGTAATCCGAATGATCACTCTTCCTAAAATTTTTCTTCCTAAAGTTTTTATTCATACAATTTGTAGTACTACAGATGATGTTCATAACATTCGTGTTTCCGAAAATTGTTATAAATAATATCACTAATGTAAATGTATTTAAACTCCTACTGTTGTTTTTCATAACGCTTTTATAACATAATTTCCATTGTAAAGTGATGTAGTAATATCCCATCGCGCACAAAGGAATTTGGTGACTCGCTTCTTTGTCGCACCTTCAAAAGGTGGAATAGTCTACCAGCACACGTTTTCCCTCCTTCCTATGATATGGGGTCCTTCAAAAAAGGCGTGAAAAAGCACCTTGTGGGCCGGCTTACAAAAAATATTAACATTCGGATAACCTTCTCTATATAAACTATAAGTGTGCGAAATTTCATACTCCTCCGTCCGCGTAATTTTCGTAAAAACGAGTACAAAGTTTTTGTTTCACGTATTAATCATCGTCATATATTATCAGACGACACGGTGTTGTGTGTAATTAACAAAGCAAACAAATCTAGTAGCGTTAAATCACCGCTACTAGATTGTCGCCTTACGACACTTTAATTTTCTTTATATTGTGGTTAAATCTGTTCGAGACAGAACTTTGTTTTATAGAGCTTTCGCCTATTTTAGAGAACGTGATTTAAAAGAACCTGCTCCTATTCGTTAAATGTGGACAGGCCGTTACGTGCCTTCCGAAGCACGGAGGCTTACGATGATAAATTTTTGGTCACCCATCCGATGACCGGACTTTGCGAAAGTTGCATAATCTCAGCACTCGCAGACCGAGCGCGTTAACCACTGCGCCATCGTGCTCCTCCTCCTTGTAACTACGTATAGCATGTGAATGCAAAAGTTAGGTAGAGGTAGTTCTAAACTCGTCCACAAGCGACAGAGATTTGAAGAAAGCCGATATATAAATCCGTAGCCATTGACGCACGTATCACTAGGACGTAACTCGAGCGTTACCGACCTCGGTATACGCCAGTGAATATTGTTGTTTCGACTCGGTTGCCGCACGTAATATAGACAGAATATTCTATGACATGTCACATTGTGAGCCCGTTTCGACTACGTACAATTTCAGGCCGACAAAATGGTGTATGGTAAACACAACCGAATAAGTTTAAAGAGTAACTGTCATATTGTTTTTTAAAGATCACATGAACCGTACACATTTTTTACGGATCTACTCGCGTTTATTTTACACATCGATTTGGTTTAATATTATCTTGACGTTTCGGACCCTTTGCAGGGTCCGTGGTCATAGGAAGACTTGTGTGCGATAGCCCGTTTTGTGAATATACCACGCAACAAAAAGTACTGCACAATTATTAAATAAATACTATGGATGCTTTCCTGTTGTCGGGCGGTATGCAATGTTTAATAAAAGATCCGGTCCGTTAGTAATTGTCAAATTATCAATTAGTGGCGCTAGTGTGCTTACAATGCACAAAATACGTAAAAGCGTACAAAAGACGGACTTAATGCCGGATGAAGATATTAGTGTTTTAGCTATCTTTTGATTTTTTTTAATTATCATCAGCATTTTTTAAAATTATAAATTTAATATAATTTCAAAACTTATATTATTTTGCTATTCTAATAATCGCTAATCGCCGTGAACATGAAACTTTAATTCAATTTTCCTTGTTGTAAACCAGAAGGAGGAGGAGCTCGATGGCGCAGTGGTTAACGCGCCCAGTCTGCGAGTGCTGAGGTTAAGCAACTTTCGCAAAGGCCGGTCATTGGATGGGTGACCAGAAATGTATCATCTCGAGCTCCTCCGTGCTTTGGAAGGCAAGTAAAGCCCTTGGTCCCGGCTGCATTAGCAGTCGTTAACAACCACCAATCCGCACTGGGCCCGCGTGGTGGTTTATGGCCCGTTCTCCCTATCCATCCGTAGGGAAGGCTCGTGCCCCAGCAGTGGGGACATAAAATGAGCTGATGATGTTGATGATAATGAAACTAGAAACATGATGTAGTATAGTGGCGACGGCAAATATTAGAAGACTGAGTACGTACAACTCAGTGTAAACATACTTCCAATATTTATGATCATCCCGCTGACCCAATTTGTCGGAATAATAGATGTTGATTACGGTTACAGGGAACACTGAAAGGGTCACGAACCAGATTGTAATTATACAACACCATAAAAAAGCCCACAATCTTATTACGCGAGACAGTTCAGTGTACCTTAATCCTGTTTATTTATTATTTAAGAATAAAAGCGTACAAAAGACGAGCATAATGCCGGATGAAAAAATTTGGATAAGATCTGAAAAAAAATATATAACACTAGTAATAATAATAAAATAACAGTTGAGTCAATATTCTACTTCAAATATACAGCCACAAATCACAAACTTTCAAATCTAAGCAATCATACTTGATTGGTACTTCTAACACTGTAGTGTAGTGACATCTCCTCTCATATGAAGTTTAGTATTAAAGTTTTATACAGCAAAATAGTAACACACATCAGAAGAGAAAGAAAGCTTTATGTCTTATTTCACATAAATACTTTTTTTACATTGGTAGTCGTTTCTAATAATACAGTTCAATCACTGTAGCACTTCGTAACAGTCCGTTCTCGTAGCAATGTCGTAGCTACGAGTAGCATTTTATGTATCAAACTAATAATAATACTCGCCTTTTATATGCCAGAGGTTTTTGAACCATAAATACATAATAATAATGATAAATGCAGATGTTTGATACATAAAGAAATGCGAAACGTTCCCGAGCTCGTCCCGGAATCTGGAGATCCTGGTTTCTGATACTTAACAGTGGATAGCCCAGATTTGTGATTCCAGTAATTTAGCAAGCGTTGTACTTGAGCCAAAACCCAAGATTTTTGCCCAGCAATGAGTCAGAACATAGGCTAATTAGTACTAAATGAACGTTGATAAGATAATGCAATAATACATAACGATTAAAGTTTATTTGTTACTTAAAGATTACATTAGTTTATGAAAAGACGTACTTTTATGTGTACAAGGCGAGAAGCTGTGTGCTCAAACGCTTTCGGTACGACTTACTTCAAACAACACCATAGCTCCAGCCTAACAATTAAATCAAACAAAAGACAGGCGCGGTGCCATTGTTCTCTAACGAAAGTAAAGTGGAACGCTTGAATACTTTGTCGTAGTTTTCCTTTTACACGAAAAACTTTTGGTCAACAATAGTGAAAGCTAAGAAACTTTTTCTGGAACTGGGCACCGATTGGGCCCCAAATATATTGTCTGGAACTAGTTACCTTGACCCCTCCGTGATAGAGCCACAAACACACATTGTGACGATGAAGAGAGTTACAACCTAATCTCCCCGATATAAATACCATTAAAAAATATATATTTTTCTAACTTACTTACTAACTATTTTGATATCTTTATATTCTTTAGGCATAGAAGTTTTCATTAAAATTGGTTTATTCGTTTGAAAAACTTGAAACTTCGAAGTTAATAATAATAATATAATAATAAATATTTCTTTATTAATCCTTCACAAACATTACAAATTTATATAGGGTGTTATAATACAAGTTACCTAAAATTGTGAAGGGCTGGTGCCTGAAATGGGTTTATAACAAACCTATACCGCAGGTCACCAGGCCCCACCCGCAGAAAGGATACAGAGTTAATATAAGACAAGAAATAAAAAAGTCGAGCTAAACAATCTTATCTTATCTTAGTGGAGCCTGCCGAGGTTTCCCTCTTGCAGTAGCACTTCGACCCATCGGGATCTTTTGTGCAACCCCGTCCTTTCACTCTTCTTCCTCTGTAAAGATAGATGCCATAAGTTTGGCCACGTCCTTAAGAGCGAAGAGCCTGAAGTCCTCCGGTCTCGGATAAGCCGACCCCAGGAGTCCCATTCTTTTCCTAGCCAGAGAGTCGCAGGCACACAGTAGGTCGCACATGCCCTACACAAGTTATTTGTTGATAAATGCATTCTGTGGAGCATTTTGTTTTGTGGCATAGTGCCCTGTCAAGGCACCGATGGTTAATCGGGCCTGCCTTCTACTGCCTTCGCATATGAACTTACTCCGTCCTAAGGCGTTTTCACCTAGGAAGGATTTGGAGTGTTTCATACCCGGCTGCTCTTTCCATTCGATGCCGTGCCTGTTTTTGATGTAATCTTTTAAGGCCTTGTTGATGGTACTTGGTGCAAGTGCCACGAACGGCTCTGGACCAATAAGCTGGGTCTCTGAGCCCTCTCTGGCAAGTGCATCCGCCGAGCTAAACAATACTTAAGACTAATTTAATCTAAACTAGCCGAGCTAAATGGTACCGAAAATTCGTGCGTGTTAGTGTAGGTAAAGTGAGTGTAAGGTGTTAGTGATCGTGTAGCGTTTGTGTGTGGGTGTATGTGTGGGTGTGTAAGTAAGTGTATGTATGTTTAACGTTGCGTAGGAGGGTGAGAGCAGTTAACTGTGAAGAAACTCTGTTAGCAATATTATTTTACTAAGAGTAGTAAAACGTTAGCAGCTGTAACGTAATAAAAAAGTTCAAACAAATAATGAAAGACATATATATGATAATAAAATAAAGGATTCTGATAAACTTGTCTAAGATTAAAATTTAATAATTTTGTTGTCAATTCATAATTTATAAATTTATCATTAGCCAATTATTCGATAAAATGTAATTGACTGAGACTTGCAGGTGAGTTGAGGTGAAAGCATATTCTGATTCTGAAAGTATTAGCTAAGATGTGTATAGTAGAAGTATAGTAGAAGTATTAGAAGTATAGTGTGTATAGTTGGTATGGCATATCAAATAATGTAAACGCTATTAACAACTCGAAAAAAGACAAAAGACAGCAAGGCCTGAAGTTTGCTAATTCAATAAAGTCCCAATAACAATAGGGTGTCGATAGCCTGATTTTGAGAATAGTTCAAATCAGGCCACTGACAGTTAAAAGTGGAAGTTTGAATTAGCAGAATCAAGTTCTAGCACTTTAGCCGAGCAGCATTTTGGTGCAAAAATGAACAGTAATAACATTTCGCATCGCATATATAAGGTTGTTTTTTTGTTTCTACATAAATAAACTACAAGTGGGAAGCTGTTCTACAGTGTTCAGGTAATTAAAAAATTGAATTGAATTGAATTGTGTAAATTATTTAAACTGTAGGTACGCTTCGTAGCAACTGAAGAGTTGCCAGCCCACAAAACGGCGCCGTCTCAAGTGGCTACAGTTATATTAACTAAAATTGTACATAACCGGAGCTCGGATAATGTTGTGTCTATTAATTCAGCAGACTCACAGACACAGTTCGTGGTAGTTAATAGTTGAAGTTCCGGCCATAGACTAACAAATTGTCGGACATTGCTGCACTTACGGCAAACGTATTAAAGCGAAATGTAACTGAATAAGTATGACTAATAAATAAGACTATGCTTATTTTTTGGTTGTTTTTTTGACAATTAGCAATTTGTTAGAGTATTATTTTTTGTGCAAAAGGCATGACTGGCTTTCTTTCTGTCCTGAACCCATTATTCTAAAAGTCGCCGTTAACATTTAATATCTCGAGATCTCGATAGTGATACTTTACACACTTAGTCCTACTCAATTAAAAAGCAATCAGAGCAGGTAAAAACGCCACCCGCTTTCTTTTAATGATCAGGATTGCTGTTTTTAGAACTAGCAACATTAATTTTCACTCTGTGGCAATTACGAGTACTTTTTTCCACTAGTATTCATAGTCATCGATGACCGAACACTGAAAACTAGGGAAATAACCAAAATAAAAAAGTAAATAATGAAAAAACATACAACATGTCGCAGTATTTTACGAGTATTCTATTGTAGTGTTACTATACATCCAATTTTAATCTTAAAATATGTGTTTCGAAAATCGCACCTCAGTATTAATAGGAGCTCAAGCGTCGAATACCCAGACACAATAGAATTTTAATTGTTATCGGCCACCTGCTGGTCGCTCGACGCTCAAGGGGATATAAAATAAATAAGATAATATTATCTTTATTGTCATATAAAAACAAAGGGTTACCGTAACGAAGTGAGGTCCTGACCTCTATGCAAGGTATAATTACCGGTATGACAGAGGTCAGTGTCTTCCTCCACATACAATGAACTAATTATATTTTTATATGCCTTTGTTGCACACGTGTTAACTGTGCAACAAACGCATATAAACACGCCCGGTCTGCGAGTGCTAAGGTTAAGCCACTTTCGCAACGCCTGGTCATCTCGAGCTCTTCCGTGCTTCGGAAGGCACGTAAAGCCGTTAGTCCCGGCTGTATTAGCAGTCGCTAACAACCACTAATCCGCACTAGGCCCGCGTGGTGGTTTATGGCCCGTTCTCCCAATCCATCCATAGGGAAGGCTCGTGCCCCAGCAGTTGGGACATAAAATGAGCTGGTGATGATGATGAATCTTGGTTATTATAAAATGTATTTTATTTAGAAAACAATATGTATTTTGCTGTTGTGTCAATTTTTAAATGTACTTTTAAAATTGATCGCTAAATGTCGAATTTAATGATAATAATGTTAAAGCTCTAATAGAAGCTCTGATGATGGATGATGATGCGTTATTGTAAGCATGGAGTAATAAAACTGTGTAGGTATTTCATGCCCAGTCATAAGTCTATGGCTCGCAGTCCATTGACCGAGGCTTGGCGGACAGCATCCGGGCTGTTGACGTTAATTATTCAATGTATGCGACAAACCCCGCCACAGGAAATGATCGCGGGAGCAGTCTGCCTTTGATTCAGGCCCGACTTCACTAGCGCTCCATTATTACGCATTAAGGGGGTGCAGCGCGGACGCAAAACTGCGAGTTTCAAGTTTCTTTATGATAGCGAGCGAGCGGCGCGTGGCAGTGGTGTGACAACGGCGCACGACTACGAATACGCTCGCACACTAATATCTGTACAGAGTAGGCTGCTGATTTAAATAGAGAAATGTTTACTTTCGTAAAATCATAGGAGTTTGGATCAAAAATAATAAAAGTCTTAATAATTTCATATTCATATTTTTTAATTGAAAAGTAAGACAACAGTGCCCTGCGGAATATAAATACAAACCTTTTGATGTCAGATTATTGTTTCATTTGTGCGGTATTTACAAAGTTTCTGAAGAAATAAGTTTTTATTATCATTACTTTTACGTATTGTTAATGCAGGTTCTGGGTATTTGTTTCAAATTCCAAGACAACCATGCCCTTGTGAAAGGATCAAGCTAACCTACACTAGTCCTTTTAATGTATATGACCTATTCAGCACATAGCACCAGTGACTTAAAAACACGTAAATTTTCGAAATTCCGCGCGGCACCCCCTTAAGATATCAACGCATTAGCTAATTACTAGCACACTTTTCAATATTCATGAATCCATTTTGCGGTATATATGTTTGGAAAGGCTCTGTTAATTAGCTAATGAATTTTAGACGTGTGTACGATTACAAAAACAGTATTTATTTATTTATTAGACAAACGTGTTTATGGTAATGGGTTTTACATGTGTAGTGTAACAACTGCCTTTACGAGGTTGTGTAAGTAATTGTATGGTTTGTAAAATAACTGGAAACAGCTTAAAAAATGTTTTTTTTTTAATACAGACTTTACTAATTAGATATAAATGTATAAGCAAATTTAAACCAACCATTAGATCCGGTCGTTTCTTAGAAATGGTTTTTTATAGCAATCTAAATCCTTTTTTTAATAATAAAGAGGAAATTTCAAATCTTTTACTGCTACATTGAGTAAGACACAAAACGATATGTCTTGTAACTAAATTAGACCACCTGGCAATCTGCACATGTGCCGTGCACAATCACTACATAGTTAAAAACAAAGTCGCTTCCCGCTGTCTGTCTGTCCCTATGTATGTACATATGTATGCTTCATCATCATCATCATCATCATCTCAGCCAAAAGACGTCCACTGCTGGACAAAGGCCTCCAAGGATCTCCACAACGACCGGTTAGGTATGCTTAGATCTTTGAAACTACGCAACGGATTTTGATGCGGTTTTTTTAAATAGATAGAGTGATTCAAGAGGAAGGTTTATATGTATGTATAAATACATGCATAATATAGTAGAGAAACACTGATAATTTTAGAAATTTCAATTTTTTTTGCTCTTACATTGCAAACTACGAGATTAGTATCAGCATTGCACCCATGCGAAGCCGGGGCGGGTCGCTAGTAGTAGTATGTTGCTAAATGACATAATATTTTACTTAATCACCAACTCATTTTTATGTCCCCACTGCTGGGTCACGAGCTTTCCCTATGAATGGATAGGGAGAACAGGCCATAAACCACCCCGCGCGAATTAAGTAAACGACAGTGGATTTGTTATAAGAAATTACTTTATTTACAACTAGGCGGCTACAACCCGGCGGACTTCGTACCGTATTTCTTTAATTTTTCTTTTTTTTTGATATAGCCTATGTTACTCAGCGCTTATGTAGCATCCTAATGGTGAAAGAATTTTTTAAATCCGACCAGTAGTTTTTGAGTTTATTCGTTGCAAACATACATACATACAAAAATACAAAGGTTTCCTCTTTATAGTATTAGTACAGACTAGCAGCGTTAAAGGCTAATACAATATTCAACTTAATCTAACATTACTCTAAAAAAAATCAAAAATCAAAAATCAAAAAGCAGTGACAAAATTTAGTGCTTACGTCAGCCTTCTTGGTAGCATAACGGTCAGTGCAACCGACCGGATTGCGGAAGACCCAGGTTTGATTCCTGGCTGGGTCGGGTGGGCGTTTAATTTTTTCACAGTATTTTATAAAAAAAAAAATCAGCTTAAGTGTAGCAATTAACACTTAAAAATAAAAGTAAAAAAAAATATTTGGTTTGACCTCGGCAATCGCAGACTGACGATACAATTTATACCTTACTATGTGCTCTGGGTTGTTCGGATCGGATAACGCCATTTTGTCAACAAGGTCTACTGTAAAGTTTTCAGTGAGTGATATTGATTGCTGAAGCTTTTTATAATATAAGAGAATATTTCGAAAGAAAGGTAAAAAAGTCTAAATAATAATAACGCAATGGAGGCGAGGTTTTTATTAGCTCTTTCATTGACACGTTGTATAAAATGTTGCTATTCAATTTAAGAAGTTTTAGATAAAACATAATTACTAACTTTTTTTTTTTTTTGTTGTTATTTTAGTTTTAGTTTTAAGTTTTTTATTTGTTTAAAAGATTGAAAATTGCGATACCCTTTCATGGGTCATGTTTATGGGATTTTGTTTTTTTTTTATGATCTATGTACATACCAACATGTGGCAATAAACGATATGAATATGAATATGAATATTTGCCGTCACCCCTCTAAGTGCCCTCCACACCGCAATTTACTCCCCACCGCATGGATACACGCTCGAACATGCGTTTTTCAATTCGAAAATTTTAAACGAAAATGTTGAAGGTCGCTTCATTTATCTGTCGCTCACAAGTTTACGCGTTCAATTTGAGTTTGGCATTTTTTTTCATTTTACATTCATAATAACGCCTACGATAACCCAATATCCCATCTTCAATTCATACACAGCCCGGGTTTGTGATTACCAACCCGTATTTGGCAAGCGTGGTGATTAAGTCATCACCCACTAATTGTAGTGATAACTTGATTTTAATAATAGAGTCCTTTGTTTAGCAGTATGACAGTTATAGGCTACTACGATTGAACCACGATTTTATAGATTGGAGTATTCGTAGGCTTCGTGACTAAAATTGCAAGTATTCTAGCTGTAGTCTTGCCTCTTCTCTTTTGGAGTACTATACAAAACTTTGTTTACTCGAGCACTCAGCTTATCTTGAAAACGCGGCTCTCTTACTTCATTAGACCATTCCCTAAGGTAAATTTTAAAATAATCAAATCGCATCGCAATCGTTTCATTCGTTTGAGAGCTTTGATGATTCAGCTAGACAGACAAGGGCGGTGAACATACTCATATACCCCATTTTGGCGTCGAGGGATAAAAAACGACAAACTTCTCAAAACCAAAGAGGTTTAAGTTAAGTGCTAGTTGTTCATCGAAAAGTTCGCTATTTTAAAAAAGTTTTTATTGCGTTAGAACTAAGTTTGCTACCAGACTCTTTTTAAAACACACTTTTGTAAAGACTCTCGTAGAGGTAAAGATAAGAATAACATTTTTATTCTGTTCTTGATGTAGGCAATCATACACGAGTAGGTATACCTAATTGAATACGGCATACATACATTTCAAGATATTACGATACGCCTTTGAGAATTTCGTTAACATTTCGGTACACACTGCTTTTACAAAGATCTAATATACAAACTGAATATTTTTATAGATGGCACTGTGCCGCTAAAAGCACTCAAAAATTAAAAAGCAGTGTAAAAGTTCAGTGCTTACGTCAGTCTTCCCGGTAGCAAAATGGCCAGTGCAGCCGCCCAGATTGCGGAGGACCCAGGTTCGATTCCTGGCTGGGTCGGGTAGGCATTTAATTTTTTTACTGTATTTTATGAATATTTACTAAAGAATTTTGACGGTAGGTTGGATAGGTTTGTGTGCAGACGTCTGTACGTAGGTTGTATTCGTGTACCTTATACATCATCACCAAGATAAAGCAACATAACCCCATCCACATGAACATTATATGGAAACCTTTACAAAACAATACCAACCAAACAACTGTAACACGGCTATAGAGTAGCTTAAAACAACATCTTACAACGTCAGGCTAAGCAAATCTCTCTACGAAATATGGATTACACTTTCATAGAATTTACTAAGGGTGGCCTATTCTGCGCAACCCACCCGCCAACACCCTTGTTAGTAGTTTGTCAGAGTAGCTCACTTTATACAAAATAATTATGATAATATTACTAGTATAAGCTTGATTAAATATTCCTAGCTCTATTAAAAATGAACATAGTATTTTATTTCTCAAAGAAGAATGTATTGAAATTCTTGAACAATATTATTTCAATGAAAAAATCGAAACAGTTGGAAAAACAAGGAATACAAACACATGCAGATTGAAAGAAAAGGTTTCCAACACAACAGCAAGTTATAAAAACAACAAGTTAAATTCCTATTAAATAACCTAGCCTAGTTACAAAAATATTTGTATGTATGTATGTTTGCAACGAATAAACTCAAAAACTACTGGACGGATTTAAAAAAATCTTTCACCATTAGAATGCTACATTAGCGCTGAGTAACATAGGCTATATTAAAAATAATAAAAAAAGAATTGCGATACGAAGTCCGCCGGGTCAGCTAGTAATTAATATAGGTACTCTGTTTAATGTTTTGGTGTTAACTGTAGTTTCTGTCGCCATCCCTATCACTATGCTTCTGCAAGCAAAGCTACAAAAGTTCCGATAATTAAACTTACAATATATGCGCTTAGCAAACCTGTTCAGCAGTTTCACATATCCATGGACCCTGCACAAATCCGTTTAAACTCAAAATACACGCGTTTGCATGAAACTCGCGATAATGTCCTCTTTATGACCATTTAAGTGGATTTCCGAAAGATATTAAGTACGGTCTTAATCCAATAAATGCGAGTAAAAGGTCCGGAAATACCGAAATAAACCTTCAGAGATTGTTGAATAATTGGACTTTTATCGCTGCTGTTATTCAACTTTCGTATTCTTAACATTGTTTTTGTAGAAACTCTTTCATAACGGACATACCGTTTGTACACATAAACACAAAATATATGGAGACGTAAAAATTACAAAAACACAAATGTTGAAAAAATTTCCACGAGCAGGATTTGAACCTGCACCCTTCTGACATACCGGGTCAGGTGCTCTCCAATTGAGCTATCGTGGTTCTAATCAGCCCGCTGAAATTATTCAACACTTTACTTTTACTTTGAAAGCCAAAGGCGCCCATTCAATGTCAACAACTACCGTCATTAACATCCGATCATAATATTTTTACAAATATTAAAGATCAGTTAAGAAATAGGCAAGCTATTTATAAAGTGTTTTTGTAATTTGTTCGCAACAAAATTTGCGTTAAAAATTGTATCAACAAAAACATTTTATATGGAGACGTTTTAACATTCTAAAAACAAAATGCTCAAATAATGCTTTCTGCTAATCCTGAGTAAAATTAAAAATGGAACCACGATTTAAAACAGAGACAAAAGATCTGAATTCACAAAGTCGTCATATAGATTTCGAAGCTACCATTGTCACTTTTTGTAAATAGTCCTATAAGCCTTAACACAGTGACACTGGTCTGAAAAGGCATCCATCATTGAAATCAAGTCATCACTACAATTAATGGATGTTGGTTTAACCATCACGCTTACATGTGAGTTGGTGCACCCGGGCTATGAATTAAAAAACCAGAAACCCTCTTTGGCCGATCTGATAATTGAACCCAGAACCTTGCTTGTGCTTTGCCACTCGGCCATCAAGGCATCACTTATGTTTTCATAAGCATAAAATAATTATTAACATAATTATTGCCGCGAAATCTCGGCACAGTTGCGTGCGCCACCGGATGTACTGAAGTTACGGTGGGTGGATATTTATGAGCAGAGTAAACAGTCTGGCCTCTTAATTTGTTTTTTCACTCGACACCCGTACCACTTTTCCCGAAATCACTTTTTACTCGAACCTGCTCACGACACACTACTTTACACTTACAGTATCAAAACGCGAACTGGCACTTTAGTAATTATAACCAAAAACAACAAAAAAAATATCAATAATCCTTTTTTTATACACTATATACGATTCTAGTGCTTCCTTTATCACTAGATTCAGAAGTCCTCTAAGGAAAGTGTCAAAATCTATTATCAACTGCAAAAAAAGGTGAAAAACGCGACCATTTAATTTGAAGCCAATTGACATTGAATTTGCCAGGTTCGATCCTAACGTTATCCTCGTTACCAATAACCCCAAACACAAAGTGGGACGCCTAACCCCATTATAGTAAATGGAATTTTGGAAGGTGATAGTACTGTCTCTCGTAGGAACCGTTCGACAAAGTGCTCCCTTAAGTTGTGCTTACATTGACATCACACAGATCAATAGCTGGTATTATTTTCAAAGAAATATTGTTGTAGTGTCAAGATCACCAAGATCAAATATAAATATGCATGTCAAGGCAGACTTTAGAAGTTTTTCATCATCATCATCATCATCAGCTCATTTTATGTCCCCACTGCTGGGGCACGAGCCTTCCCTATGGATGGATAGGGAGAACGGGCCATAAACCACCACGCGGGCCCATTGCGGATTGGTGGTTGTTAACGACTGCTAATGTAGCAGGGACCAACGGCTTTACGTGCCTTCCGAAGCACGGAGGAGCTCGAGATGATAAATTTTTGGTCACTCATCCAATGACCGGCCTTTGCGAAAGTTGCTTAACCTCAGCACTCGCAGACCGGGCGCTTTAACCACTACGCCATCGAGCTCCTCAGAAGTTTTTACTACAATACAAATGAACTGAGTGAACATGGAATCATTAGCCTGCCTGATAATGTAGATTTGTGGGTGGTGTAAGCAGAACAGACGAATAAGCTGAGTATATGAAAGTTTAGCTGAATGCAAATCTTCATTAAAACCTTTCATAATGGCATAGTGTGCGAATAGCATTTGCTACCTGGAGTTTAACACTGAATAAAATTGTGGATTGAATTATCAAGTCCATATCCCTTGGGAAATCACCGGACCTTGATGGTCGCAGCATCGAGCATCTGCAGAATGCAGGACCACCCCCCAGGGTGTTAGCTTTGTTATTTAATGTCTGGTTGGTGCATTCGTACAGGTCACAGAACTCAACGAAAACTGGGGCCGGAACACAACAATGCTATAAACATTGTTGTTATGGTGACATATTTAGATAAGATGGTGGAAGCTAGCCAGCCGGACATGCAAACAAGTCGTACCACCAAACCGAGTACACAAAGAAGTACCCCCCGCTGGGAATCGAACCCGGGACCTCTGGGTCTGAGACCAGAGGTCTGGGTCTGGGTCTTAACCACTAGACCACAGAGGCGGCTGCTTAAAAAGCAAATACTTACTTTGAGGTTTACAAGATATAACGCCAGGTTCCAGGTCCAGGTCCCCAATCATCATCGCCAAGTCTGTTTAACCTGTAGGTACATCACGCACTGATTGAGAAGCGTAGCGGCGCATGTCCGCTGTCATATTAGCCATTGCTAATACTAGTTCCATGATTGACTAGGTGCTACTGGCTAAGTTCAGTGCAATGAGGAAATTATTGAGTAACTGTGCATGTGTAATTTTTCGTAATGTTTATGGCTCTATTTGAAAAATCTGTATGAGTCACCGCTTTATAGGATAAATCTGTAAGATTCCTTAAAAGGCGATGTTGATGTGAAGAGGGGAGGGTTTCAAGTAAGGTAAAACTACAGTTGTTCAAATAAAGTTACTATATGTCGTGTATCTTTTATTTATTTTTTATAAAACAAATGGGGGTTAAAGATACTCGCGTCCGTAGGTTTACCCTTGAGACCCTACGCGTGATTCCTGGGTGGTGTTAATGAGTGACACTGTCTGAGTGGTAGAGCCACGCTGCGTTGCAGCACGAAATGGGCCGGTGTAATACCACAGAATACCAACCTCACACAGAATATCGGCGTGAAACAATGGCACTCGGTGCTGTTGTGTTTCGTCTGGTGAGTGAATGAACCGGAAGCCCGTCTCCCACCCCTCCCTACTCCTGATTCCTACTTCCTCCTCAAGATCAAACTCCTTCCTCAAGGCCGGCAACGCATCTGCGATTACTTTGGTTTTGCGGATGTCCATAGTTGGTGGCGATTACTTCCCATCAGGTGACCCGCCTGCTCGTTTGCTTCTTTTTAATATAAAAAAAATATTATATAAAAAAAACGATTCGGCAGCCGACCTGTTTTGTTAATATTTACTATCGAAAATAGGATACAAATATCCATCTATTACTTAGTTTGAAATATATTTAAAAACAAGTTGAAAGAGCAGTTAACAAAATTGCTCACCCAATTAGCTTAAAAGCTTTTTCGGATTTTATTATAAAATATTGATGAAAGAAAATCGCTCCACTGAAATAACGACTGACATTTTTAACTTAAGAATTATGTATGTTTATGATGTAAAATAGAAAAAATATGATGTCTGATTCAATATTTGTCAATATACAAAAAACATGACCGCTCAATTTTTTCAGTTTTTTAGGGTTTCGTACCCAAAGGGTAAAACGGGACCTTATTACTAAGACTCAATTCAATTCAATTCAATTCAATCATTTATTGTTCTCCATAAGTATACATGAGTTGTTACAATATTAGTTAGATAGAACGTTATGGGCCCGGATTGGGCACGACAATGTTTTGAGAGGAAATTAATATCTAATCTTATTCTACTGCTTATAATTCAAAATATGTATTAATTTTATTATTTTCTATACAATAATTATACTGTCAATTGCTTAATTACATTATTTATTAAAATTTATTTATAAATATATATATTAAAATTTTAGTTATTATATTATTATAGTAACAATAATAATAAAAAAGTAGATGATTCAAATATGTTTTTCTAAAATTTATCACTTAAATACTCCGTAATTGTATAATATGCTTTCCTAATTAGTAATTGTTTAAGTTTGTTATTGAATTCTATTTCCCCGTCTATGTTTTTTATATGTTCTGGTAGTTTCTTGTATGTCTTTATAGCCATGGATTGTGTGCTTGATGAATGTAGTTTAAGTCGAGAGGTAGGTATAATTAATTTGTTTTTATTTCGTAATGTGTATTTAGGGTTACTATCTATACGCTTTTTAAAAAAGCCTGCCCCTTTTTAAAAACTCCTCCGTCCGTCCGTCCGTTTGTCTGTCTGTCCGTCTGTCACCAGGCTGTATCTCATGAACCGTGATAGTTAGACAGCTTGAAATATTCAGAGAATATTTAGTTACCTATATATTCACTTTAAAAATAAATAATTCAATTAAAATTAAATTAATATTTAAGATCCATCTCCCATACAACAAACGTGATTTTAATCAAATTTTTTTCTCCGTTTTAATAACGATAACAAGTAGAAACTTGAAATATTTTTATAGGTAATGGTACGGAACCCTTCGTGCGCGAGTCTGACTCGCACTTGGCCGGTTTTTTTAATATGACATAACATATCGCAGAAGCAATTTCCATTTATCGTTTATGATGTGGAACAATGTTTAATAATTATAAAGTATGATTCAATATTTAGCAATATACACTTTAAATGAACTAAAAATATTGTTAACTGTGACATAATGTAACATGTCGCAAAAAGAATTTCCAATGTAAACGCCACTCCACTCCCTGCCGACATTCGACATTTTATTGATGGCAGCACACAATTCGACTTGACGCGAACATCGTCCTGTCGCTGGGACGATAATAAATCTTTTCATGGACCTCCAAGGACGGAACACACGATTCGCCCTACCGGGCGGCAACAGTTGGTACTCGTAAGCAGACATAGGAGAAGGTTGTTTTGTTACCCGTATCAATATTGCAACCTGTTTGGTACTACTGACGAAACTTAGCCTCCTTACTCTATATATACCCATGCTAAGAGTCTTTAGACCTTCTAAGGCGAAGGGTAAGGCACACTAGCGCCACTAATGGATTTAATTTGATAACTGCTAAACTGGACTTTTTTCAAACATTGCGGACCTTCTGACACAAGGCAAACATCTATTATTTTATAATTGTGCACTACTTTTAGGTTTGTTTTTGTATTAATTCGCTAACACCAAAAGTGGCCATTGTTTGTGAATAAATGGGATAGCCCGTTTTATGAATAAACCACGCAACAAAAAGTAGTGCACAATTAATAAATAAATACTATGGATGCTTTCCTATTATTGGATGGTACGCAATGTTTACAAAAAGATCCGGTCCGTTAGTAATTGTCAAATTATCAATTGGTGGCGGTAGTGTGCCTTACCCTTCGCCTTAATTCTCCGCTTTCAACATTCCTACCTCAGAATAAACATAACGCCTTCATAGATGCTTTATATAACAAAGAAAAGAACAAGCAAAAGAAACCTTATTAAATATTTTCATTTTAAGTGAACTCATTCTGTATGTTCGTATGAAAAATAAAATTCTTTAAACCCAAATAATAATTAATAGTTTGCTCTTAAAAATATATTTTCATAGGTAAAAAAAATAGGTTCAGCGCAATTAATCAATTATTTAATTACAGATGGGAACGTTTCCGACCAGCAGGGGTGATATTTTACAGCCGCATTATGATAAAGATCTTAAACAATTAATCAACGGTTTAACGTGCCTCCCGAATCACAGAATCGCTCGATATATATTTTCAGACAATTTAAGCATACATCCAGTGGACCCGATGAAACAAAAGTTGCTTAACTTAAGGCGAAGGGTAAGGCACACTAGCGCCACCAATTGATAATTTGACAATTACTAACGGCGATCTTTTTTTAAACATTGCGTACCGTCCGACAACAGGAAAGCATCCATAGTATTTATTTAATAATTGTGCACTACTTTTTGTTGCGTGATTTATTCACAAAACGGGCTATCGCATTTATTCACAAACAATGGCCACTGTTGATGTTAGCGAATGAATACAAAAATAAACCTAAAAGTAGTGCACAATTATTAAACAATAGATGTTTGCCTAGTGTCGGAAGGTCCGCAATGTTTGAAAAAAAATCCAGTTTAGCAGTTATCAAATTAAATCCATTAGCGGCGCTAGTGTGCCTTACCCTTCGCCTTAAAGCTTACTTACAATTCGCAACTTGAAAGAACAACGCTGCGCTATCAAGCTCTTGAAAGTATTTTTTTTTATATCTTACAAGTAAGCACTTGGCTTTCACCTCACCTGAGTTAAGTGATGATAAGGCCGAAGGTGGAAGCGCACTTAAGCCGGACTCCTCAGATACTGAGGCACTGGCTATCTTATCTCTAACTGCAGAAACACAACAATGCTATAAAACTATACAGCACACACACGGCAACAACAGTATCATTGCATGTTGTCACAACAGGCTCCAAGATAACGCGGCAAAGTTATATTCGCCTCCGTTATGTCCCCCCCCGTTATTTCATTATGTTGACGAGTCTTCCGAGCGGGCTCTCCACACAGATGATTATCAACATAATAGACGAATATAATGAACGTTTGCCTACCGGTAGAAGATACTCCGATATTTATCCAGGTTTCTTTTAAAAACTAATAGTAAAGAATCGATAGCCTCTCCATTTCCGAGGCATTGAACAGTTTAACATCAAGTTTATCAAAGCGTTATAATTTACAAAAAGTTTTATTGAGTAGCAGTAGTAGTAGTTTCAGTCTGTTTTAGTTTAGACCAATGGTGATGGATGGTGTTAGTCAAAAATATACTTTAAACACAGACTACTAAAGTTTGTTTTTCTTAATGTATAGAGACATTTATGACCACTTATGTTGCTTCGATAAAAATGCAGATTTTACCCGAAACCATTTTAGTTAGCAGTTACCGTGGTTGTGGTTCTCAAAGTACTTAAACATTCAAAACATTAATTATAAAAAATATCATATAACGAATAAGGTACTACTGGAGATGTAAATGACTACACACTGAGAAAACTGGCATTCATAAATGACGTGAATTCGGCTAAAAGAAAGATGAATTCACTCCCAGGACGGAGCATAGTGATACACCAAAAAGAACGATGATAATACTGATGTTGATGATAACGGCATTTAAGATGACGTATGTATATAGCATATAATTTAATCATACGACATTAGGGGGAGGTCATCGTATTTTTAGAGATACTTCTTCTTATAATACTATTCATAGTATTATAAGAAGAATTATAAGAGATTTCTATCTATTTATATACGGTGATAATGTTATTTATAATTATCATACAAATTTATGGGACAGTGGACCATTTTCTATTACATAGTGTTATTATTCGAAGAAGACAATGTTATTTTATATGACCAATTTTTACGATGATAAGTGTCATATACATATATTGCATTATTTACCCAAACAATTCGACTCCATCTTAACACATTTCATTTCTAGCGTAATATTGCCTTATTATTTAAATATTTTATGACAACGCATCTATTTTAAACCAACGTCACGATATTTTAAGATTAAACCAAAATGAAACTCTAGACTTACCTACTCATTGAGACAATTCCATTTACGTATGACTACGAGTTATAATATTCACATGTTCACACAGAAAGCAGACATTCAGTATTGTAACATTCCTTTTACATTATTTAATTAGCTTAATGAACTCGCAGAGCGAATCCCCTGACCCGGAGATGGTTATCTGTAATAGCTAAAGCTAATGAAAGTCTACGAAGGCATAAGACAAAATTGCCAAGAGCTTTTTTGCTTTTTTCATTACATTCAGTAATAACAATGAGTTTTTTGTTTAACACAGTTGATCTTTTTTTTTTAATATTTACGGGTAAGCACAGTGCCTTGATCTCACCTGATGTTAAGTGATGATAAAGCCAATGATGGAAGCGCACTTCACCCGGGACCCTCAACTAGTGAGGTACTGGCTATCTTATCTCTAGCTGCCGGAACACAACAATGCTACAAACATTGATGTTATGGCGACATATTTAGATAAGATGGTGGTAGCTAGCCAGGCGGACAAATAAGTCCTACCACCAACCAAACCGAGTACACAAAGATGTACCCACCGCTGGGAATCGAACCCGGGACCTCTGGGTCTAAACCGGTGGTCTTAACCACTAGACCACAGAGGCGATTAGATCTTTATAGTGAATTGCCATAATAACGGTAGTAATTTAGATACAAAAGTTGATCTTATGAGCTTACTGCGATCGTAAAAGTTAAGGCACATTATCAATGATCTTGATCAAAATATCTTCTCAATGCCTTGGAAGGCACGTTTGGTCATTATAGCAGTCGTTAACACCCATCGAATCGCATTAGGCCAGCGAATAAGCTATGATCCAATCTCATAATGCGCTGTTATGCTATCTAACGACCATCATAGTGTAGTGGAAAGACCACAGCTATCGTTATAAGACCCCAGGTGAAGTACTCTTCAACCTTGATCCAATTGGCATTTACCATAAGGTGAGATGAAGGAAAAGCATAACCTGTGTGGATTATTAAACATACATTTTGAAAGGCATGTATCTAACAGGATACTTATTTGATTAAAGTCCAGTTGTAAATTACAAATAAATTAATTAATAATAATTTTATGGTGCACCGACGCGACGACGAACCTTCAAAAAACTTCAAATTCAAATTTTTTTTTGTCCATCCAAAGGTTGTCTGGAAGAGATCACTCTTAGTGATAAGACCGCCCTTTGTACGTGTATTTTTACGTAATTTTTTTGTCAAATGTTTTGTTTTTGGTGTACAATAAAGTTTATTTATCTTTATCTTAATAATTGTTATCATTATTCAAATACGTTAACATATATTGTTAACCAAAGTAGATACTAATTTAATATTCTTAACAACATTAATAAGCTGTGCTGGGAATACCTCTGATTCAGGCGAGAATGGACTTATTTAAGTTAATTTTAAATCAAAAGATAAATGAATATCTACATTTCTCATTATAGGTAAGCTTAATTACAATCTATGCAAAGTAAATAAATAAAATAAAAGTCCTCCAAATATTCGAAAGTTACTTAACAACGGTCATTAACCTCTCCGAATCATTAAATAAATACTCGTAGTGCTCAATGTCTGAAACACTTGCTTACTTAGATTATTGTCTATCTTCTCAAAGGTTATTTTGCAATTTTTAACCCCCGACGCAAAAAGAGAGGGGTGTTATAAGTTTATCGTATCTGTCTATGGTATCGTAGCTCCCAAACGGATTAACCGATTATCGTTTAGTTTTTTTGTGTCATAGATAATTTTATCTCGAGTGTTCTTAGCCATGTTTCGTAAAAATCGGTCCAAGATGGCCGCCGCCACAAAATGGCGGATTACATATTTATTTCACAACTCCCTCAATATGGGTATCAAATGAAAGGGCTTGACTAGTAGAATACTATGTACTATGACAAATTTCAAATCCAAGATGGCCGCCACCACAAAATGGCGAATTACATTTTTTTTTTCACAACTTGCTGAATATTTGTGAAATGAAAGAACTTGATTAGTAGAATAATGTACTTACAGTATATATTTAAAGGAAATGAGGAATATTAACTAACTTCGAATAAATTCGAATAAATAAAAACTAAAAACTTGAAATTTTTTTTTTTACCTGATCAGTGCCCTAGTTTGATGAGGAAAGTGGTGAGGGTATCTATTGGAAGTGTTTAATGGAATCGGTTTAGATGTTTAAAATGATGGAGGGGAAAAGTGGAGATGACCAATGTTTAATCTTTACTGCTTCTCAGTCTGTGCAATTCTGCAAAAGCCAAGTCCCTACAAAAAGCATGAAATAAAAAAATTAAAAAACCCCCGACACAAAATAATAAAACGTGAAACCCTATAAGAAGAAAAAAACAACCTTGAAAATATGACCCTACAAAAAGTTTCATACGTACTTAGCTAGCTTAACTTTTTGATTAAATGTGGTCGCGTTCGGGGGACCGCTCTTTACCTATAAAAAACCTATAAATAAAATGATATTAAAATTACAACATGGATTGAGGACTTAGAAAAAACATCATAAGTCACGTATGTACTTTAACAAAACGTTTAAAAAAATAAGAGCGGTCTCACGACGCGACTACATTTAAGAGCCCAGCAGTGGTACAGTTACACCTAGCCTGTTTACTTTACGTTACTACGAGTATATTCCCATATACATCAGTGTGTGTTGTTTAGGCACCATGTATAGGCCATCTGCAGCCAACAACAGAACTTTAGTATTGGATCAGGATCGATAAAATCTTTCACCACTTGATAACCAAAAATATTTTTCATTTATTATATTTACGTAGACGTCAGATTTTGATGAATCGCTCGCTCGCCGTTTGAAACAAAAGTACCTATGTAATATTATCTGATCGATCAACGCCGATTCTGACACACGAGTGTTCATATAATTGGAATGTGAATTGGTGTCATAAATAACTTTAATCTCATTTCGTTAGCTACCATTTACAATTTTGTTTAACACAGACATTTGCTAATATGACATTGTATCATCATCATCATCATCAGCTCATTTTAAGTCCCCACTGCGGGCACGAGCCTTACCTACGGATGGATAGGAAGAACGGGCCGTAAACCACCAAGCAGGCCCAGTGCGGATTGGTGGTTGTTAACGACTGCTAGTGCACCCGGTAATGCAGCCGGGAATGCAACGGCTTTACGTGCCTTCCAAGCATGGAGGAGCTCGAGTTGATAAATTTTATTGGTCACCCATCCGATAACCGGCCTTTGCAAAAATTGCTTATATGAGTGCCGAGGCACTCGCAGACCGGGCGCGTTAACCACTGCGCCATCGAGCTACTCATTGTATAAGTATGTTTTTTAATTGTTTGCGATAGGAACGCACCTTTATCCTGGCTCAGAGGACCAATCATAATGCTTTTATTATTTTTCTTTTGTGGATGAATTCGGCTTTTTTTATTTTCATGGATGGATGGCAGCTTGAACTTCCTCTCATCTTATGATGAGTGTCGATAAGGCAAAGACAGAAGCGCACTTCACCTAGAATCTTTACTACACAGACTACAGAAGAACTGGATGCTTTATCTCTTCCTTTCGCGACATAACAAAGAAAACAATTATTGATTAATTGGTATTAAATATTAATATAAAAACCTAATGTAGTATATTTTTTATCTATTTCTATATATTAATACGTGAAGCAAAAACTTTGTACCCGTTTTTACGAAATTTGCGCGGGACGGAGGAGTATGAAATTTCACACACTTATAGTTTATATAGAGAAGGGTATCCGAATGTTAATATTTTTTTAAAATTATGCATAAAAAATACATTAAATCAACAAAAACAACACTACACACACTAACCATGAATTTTACACACACGCATATGTATTTGACACACACGTATTGTCTGTCTTTAATGCAGCCGACATCTGTCAATGCCAATCCAAACTCACATTTTATCTTTTTTAATTTTTCAATGCTTAGGATACAATGCTTAGGATACAATCCGTGCAGCCTTAATAAAATTACGGTCGAATTTCGACCACTGGGCGACCACTAGTTCTAATAGATAGACGTAGAAGGAGAACCTTTTTATAAAAGTTATTAAAACATATACTATGATATAATATTTAGATTAGATGTAAGCACTACAAAGGGTGACACAAAACACGTTTTCACCTTGTTTTGTGGGTAACAATATTTCATTTACATTACTCCCATTACGTACACGGAGATATTAGATTATAGTAACGTGACACCCCATGCGCGTTTTCCACCCTAGCAATGTCCCATGTTTGTATATTAACGTGCATACCTACATAGTTTATGGGACATACCTTGTACATACACAGTTCAAGACGATAAGACGGTAGCTTATCTACGCACTTTGTTATCTAAACCAATATTATAAAGAGGTAAATTGTGTATGTGGGGGGTAAACTGGATACGATCGTCTCTGTGGTCTAGTGGTTAAGACCACCGGTTCAGACCCGGGTTCGATTCCCAGCGGAGGGTACATGTTTGTGTACTCGGTTTGGTTGGTGGTATTGCTTGTTTGTCCGCCTGGCTAGCTACCACCATCTTATCTAAATATGTCGCCATTACATGAATGTTTGTAGCCTTGTCGTGTTCCGGCAGCTAGGGATAAGATAGCAAGTACCTCACTAGTTGAGGATCCCGGGTGAAGTGCGCTTCCATCATTGACCTTATCATCACTTAACATCAGGTGAGATCAGGGCACTGTGCTTACCCGTAAAATATTTAAAAAAACCCTCGGAGAATTTAGTAGGGAAAGGGACAAGCTTGCGTGATGCCAATCCCTCTAAAAACCCTCTGACGGTGTTTCGATCACACGGCAGCGGTCACATCGTGACCTACACAACCTCAGTGGTTTCAAGTACGGCATCACACTTGCTATACTCAAACCTTACTGATTTTCCGAGGCGTTCAAGGCAAAACCCAAGGACGCCTGTAAAGGTATACTTACCTCAACTCACAAAGAAACGCAAACCATTTGAATGCGGTCATCTGATTGCGAAAACGTTTTGAAGCAAAATTTTGAATATGTTTACTATTCTGAATTGGGCAAGCGTGTTGGGCAAAGGTCCAATTTTCCTATGTGCAACCATTTGAGAAAGGTTTGAAAGAAGCTGTTGACCGTTTATGGTGATGTGACAGGCTTTAAAAATTATATTATAACCTATAAGTATAGATGCAGTATTGAAATTCATAATTTTTTCATGTTTGTTAAAGAAGTTTTTTTATAACCGCTTATCTTTCGTCGGGATATTGGTAACTCGCTATATATAAAGTGAAATGAGCCACGCAAAAAAGTATGTGTAAACTCTGTCATGTTCTATTTTAATAATATATATCATTCTAGTGTATACTCGCCTCACTGGCTTTCTTCGCTAAAAATAAAACACTTGCAAAAAGCAAAAAAATATGTAAAACATGAAGACTTGTGGCGAGCTTACCTATATGTGGCAAATTTACATATAGGTTTTGATGCTTCTGGCGTGTTCACTTACAATGTATGGAAGTTACAAACATGTGACGGATTAACTCTGTAGCCTGAATACAGAGGAAACTGCTAACTTATCTTTAGCGGTTGAAACACAACATTGGTACCATTAATGTTGGTATGGCGACTGGAATAGACCTAGTCTCCCTGTGAGCACGGACCCTGCAAAGAGTTTCGAATCGACAGGATAAAATAATCCTAATCAATGTGTAAAACAAATGCGAGTAAATCCGTAAAAGTTGTTATATTTAAATTTGAAGTGTTCGCGTAAACTTAAGAAATCAATAGACCTAGTTAATTCAATTTTATCATTAAGACCCTTCTGGAACCTTCCAGGTATTTACGATTTCTTATATCAATGCTACTTATCTATACTAATATTATAAAGAGGAAACCTTTGTATTTTTGTATGTATGTATGTATGTTTGCAACGAATAAACTCAAAAACTACTGGACCGATTTAAAAAGTTCTTTTACCATTAGAATGCTACATTAGCGCTGAGTAACATAGGTTATATTAAAAAAATACTAAAAACTATTGTAAATAATAATAAATAACAATAATGTAACTGATGTAATAATGTAACAAACAAACAAATCATTTAGTAATATAAACGATTTGTTTTTTTTGTTGTCATGGAAACCATTATATATTTAACTGAATGATGGAAACTGTCAAAGCGGTACGAAGTCCGCCGGGTCAGCTAGTAGCATATAAAGACGGCCTAAACAATTCTGAATCCGTCCAGAAGCTTTAATGTTACGAAAAAGCGCGACAATAAATATGCCTCTTTGTGTCAGTGGGGTCAAACGACCGCCCCTGGCGCCGCGCGGCCGACTAGATAAAAACAACAAGACGTAAGTACCTATCGCAAGTTGTATGACTGCGCAAAGGGGTAAAGAAGTTCGAAGTTCAAAAGGCGTTGTAAAACAATAGTGACAAAATGTTAAGGGAAATCAAGTTCGTTCTATAAATCTATACGAGTCTATACTAACATTATAAAGAGGAAAGCTTTGTATTTTTGTATGTATGTTTGCAACGAATAAACTCAAAAAGTACTGGACCGATTTAAAAAATTCTTTCACCATTATAATGCTACATTATCGCTGAGTAACATAACACAAGGCTATATTAAAAAAATAAAAACAAAATAAAAAAGAAATGTTTAATAAAAGTACACCCGTGCGAAGCCGGGCCGGACCGCTAGTGTTAAATAAAGCACGCTAGTGTATATTTACACTTACAAGTATATTTCGTTTTTGTTTGATTGATATCGACCGCCATTCGACACCCATTTTCGTCGGCAAAATATAAACAAGAGTTTAAGTGCAATTTTACTAGACGACAGCTAGGAAGAAGTGATTTTTGGTTATTGCTAAAATAAAAAAATAGTTCTTGACCCTTATTTTTAATGATTAAAGAAAAGAGGAGCTCGATGGCGCAGTGGTTAACACCCCCGGTCTGCGATTGCTAAGGTTAAGCAACTTTCGCATAGTCCGGTCATCGTATGGGTGACCATAAATGTATCATCTCGAGCTCCTCCGTGCTTCGGAAGGCACGTTAAGCTGTTGGTCCCGGCTGCATTAGCAGTTGTTATCAACTACCAACCCACCCTGGGCCCGCGTGGTGGTTTATGGCCCGTTCTTCCTATCCATCGATAGGGAAGGCTCGGGTCCCAGCAGTGGGGACATAAAATGAGCTGGTGATGATAATTAATCTTGCTTATTATAAAATGTATTTTGCTGTTGTGTCAATTTTTAAATGTACTTTTAAAATTGATCGCTAATACGTCGTATTTAACGTTAATAATGTTAAAGCTCTAATAGAAGCTCTTATGATGGATGATGATGCGTTTGTTATAAGTATCATCATTGGCCTTATCATCATTTAACATCAGGTAAGATAAAGGCACTGTGCTTACCCGTTAATATAAAAAAAATTATGGAGTAAAAAAACTGTACCTATAGGTATTTCATGCCCCAGCTGATGATGATGATGATGAAAGAAAAGAGTGTCGATCACTAGTACCACTACCCTATGTAAAGCTACACTATTTATAGCAACATACGATTTGATATGACTAGATCAACATAATACTTGTTACACGCTTCTTGTCTCAGCAACACTGTGTTCGATGTTTTATTTACACAAGCCCACATAACTGAGTAGATACCGGGATCCATTTTATTACTTCCGTATGTGTTGCTGCTCAACTCCATCGGCTTACCTATATACATAATATACATTTGTTTTTGTAGCTCTCAATCTAATCAAAAGACATTTAGAGCCAGAACTTCTTACGGGTGGGAAGTTGTCTCCCTTTTATGACGCCCATTCGCAATCATTAAAAGATATGAATGCTTGGCTTAAGGTAGAATCATATGTGGGTTTGTGTAACAATGTTTGCTCCGAGAGATATCTCGAAGACGATCTCTTATCTTATAACTAATGTCTTGGTGACAATTGCGAATTGAAATGTTTTTTTTTTAACAACAAAACCTTGTCTTTGCTTTTTGAAGTTGATAGAGAAATTATTTATTACTCAAACACAGATAGAAAGGTGGAAACAAAGCAAGCTGGTTTGAGCAAGCACTTTTCCCAAACAATCTAGTTTGGGCAAAAGTGGTATTAGGGCGGAAGTATGTATTGTATATGTTTGGATCTAGAATTGAACCAATCATAAACTTTCGCGTTCCTCCAAAACCTAGACGTACCGTTGACACAAACACTGACTATTCTTCAAATTTATTATTTTTTCTGTACTGGAGTATCATTTCAGCAGTGTAAAATAAATTTGATCCTAAGCAAACCACTCCAAATAAGCGGGAATTCTTACAAAATATTGCTTTCGCGAGAAAATATCTGCTTCACATTTAAAACCTATCTTGGAATAAAATGTTAACGGCATTGATATGCTACACAAACAACGCCCGCCTTCGAAAACATTTACTTCGGATTTCCGTTTCAATAATTTTCATTGTAGCAACAAAAAAAGTTTTATTAAAAAAATAACAAAAAAAGTCATTTCAAAAGCATCCACTGTCCATGGCGTCTTATTATTATTCCAACACCGTACATCATCTCGTAAAACTTAGGGGCCGTTTTAAAGAACCTACGTGCCTGTTAAATTGCCAGCGAGCCTCATGCAAAACCACTTCTTTGCAGTTTCGTGAAAAAATTGACTTTTTATGTGCTAACGCGTTATAGCTGGCCATCATGCCCTAATGTTCGAGGAAATTACCTATTTCACGGTTGGATGGGTGGCTCGTTACTCACGCATGCCGACGCTTGCTTACAAACAATGAGGTGGTTCGCTTAACCGGCTGATTACCTGATCAACGACTCAATCAAAAGTTGGATATAATTTTCATATGCAACCAGGGTTTGATACCGTTACTAAATTCATAGTATAAGTATCGGAAAGTAACGTTATTCTTTTTGCAGGTAACGTTATCTTCTAGATAACGTAATAAGTATCGTTTCTTTTTTGCGCTTTAGCCAATCCGCGTAGTGCGGTTAGTTAATTTAGCAGTAAAAATGCCACCCAGGTAACGATACCATTTTAACGGTATCTTCATTTGCCGGAAGTATCGTTACTAAATTTTAACGGTACCTATTCAAAGCCCTGTATGCAACAACTGAAGAGTCACACCACACATATAGCAGGGAAACGCGTATACCTTTAGTTAATTATACTGTCATCATCTATATATTAATACGTGAAGCAAAAACTTTATACCCGTTTTTACGAAAACTGCGCGGACGAAGGAGTATGAAATTTCGCACACTTATAGTTTATATAGAAAAGGTTCTCCGAATGCTATTTTTTTTTAATTATGCATAAAAACACATTAAATCAACAAAAACAACATTACACACACTACCATGTATTTGACACACACGTATTGTTTGTCTTTTTTTTAAAGTGTAGTTAACATGTAGTCTTTTTTTTAAGTGTTTTAAGTGTAGTATAGGGAACGCCCTAAGGAACCGGCTAAGGTCATAGACCAAGCTGCCATGTCATTAGTTTCTTAATTTCATTAGTATTATAATCCAGCCTTCTTGTATGATTATGATGAAAGATAATAGAAATGAGAAGTGAGAAATGATATACACCCCAACCCTTCGAGTATCTCAGCAAAGATGTGGGGCTTTACTAAGTCCTCCGGCGGGGTTAGTTCCGCTATGGTATGGTTCCGCTATGGCATCATCACAAAATGCCTACCAAAAAGTCCCGCTTTGGTACCCTTCAGTTTCTGGGACTGACGAAAAGAAAAGTCTTACGATGTTTTATGAAAAATACGTGTGTATTTTCATAAAATACTCACATACTCATTAAAAGCAGAAAATTTTGATAACCTGCACATAACTATATAATCTGTGACCTGAAGTTATCAATATTTAATCATAACTCTTCTAATTAATGTTATCGCAAAGTTGCAACTGCAATTCGGACACTAAAACGGCAATCATACTGCCTCTCTCTATTTACATAAAAACAAAAGAAAAGGACTAGATAAGAATTTGAGGAAGGGCTTGTTAGTATTGTTTTCCCGAAAAAACCGGTTGGTCAGGTTGTGTTAATAGAAGAAATAATATTAAATGCAGTGGATATGTAACTCTTGACAATATAAATCATATAATATTTAAAAAAAATAAACAGTCATCAACGCGTGCCAAATTTTGAAGACAATGAAGTTCAAATAACCATAAGTGAGTGCAAAAAAGAAGTTAGTTCAAATTACACATCGGTACAGAAGATTTTTGAAAAACATATGCGAAGCATAAAAGACAAAGGCCTTACAGGAAATGTTCCTGACTACAAAACCTTAAAACAATATTATACAGACATATCAAAATTAACTTATCATTCCGAACTTTAAAAAAAAATAGGTTTAATGTTTAGTTTTATTTCGTAGTTTTAATTTGCAATTCTTAATACTTTTTCTCGGTTGTTGATTTTGTAATTAATATTTTTTTTCCAGTTGTTGATTATTTATATCGGTAATTAATAAGTTTACATTGTAATTAATATTTCTTTCCAATTATTGATTATTTGTAAAAAATATTTTGAATGAATACAAGACTGATTCAACATTGCAAACAGACTTTATTTATTTACACTCCTAAAAGACTGTCCGGTAAAGATTAAAAAGTTATACTTTTCTTTTCAATTGTACCTTCTATTGTTTGACGTAGATCCTATAGATGAGTACCATAGTGGGACTTTTTGGTAGGCATTTTGCGAGGGTGCCATAGCGGAACCATACCATAGCGGAACTAACCCCTCCGGCGGACTTCTTGAGAGAATTTGAAAAGTGACGTTGCACTGTTTTGTTTCATTTGCCAACACTCATGCACACTCACGAACACTTAACGTTTAATTATCCACCATTATTTCATATTAATATTCGACATAACACACATTTTAGAAAATAAAACAAAACCGCAGCCATGACTCTTCACTTTCCCGCCAAGAAGTCCTTGTTTGTCTTTAATGCGGCCGACATGTCAATGCCAATCCGAACTCACATTCTATCTTTTTAATTTTTATTGCTTAGGATCTTAGATTAATAAGGTTACAATCTGTGCAGCCTTAAAAAAATACGATCGAATTTCGACCACTGGGCGACCACTAGTTTAAATAAATCGATATAAAATAAGTGGTTAGAAATTTCGTAACATTAAGGAAGAATAAACAAAACAGTTGATAGAAGGATGTTAGGTTTTTAACTAGCACCGTCACCATTTTTGATTTATACAAACATTAACTAAATTATACTTTTTTAACTTTTAAAGGGGCTTTGTAAAAACATTACAGCAGCATATTTACTTACGCATTAAATCTTATTTACTTTAATGTAAATAACTTGTTAATTATTCAGTACCTAAGCTTTAACGAACGGAGGAGCTCGATGGCGCAGTGGTTAACGCGCCCGGTCTGCCAGTGCTGAGGTTAAGCAACATTTACAAAGGCCGGTCATCGGATGGGTTTCCAAAAATTTATCATCTCGAGCTCCTCCGTGCTTCGGAAGGTACGTAAAGCCGTTGGTCCCGGCTGCATTAGCAGTCGTTAACAACCACCAATCCGCACTGGGCTCGCGTGGTGGAGACATAAATGAGCTGATGATGATGAAATGATGATGATAATACCTAAGCTTTGATTAAGTCGATACGACTGTATTATAACATAAGTAAGGTATAAAATGTGAACACTACTAGGATTATACCTAAATAGTACTACTACAGTTCATTCTGCACAAAACAAGACAAAACTCAAACACAAGCGTCAGAAAAAAATCCATTCCGAAAACTCTGTAAAATGTTACGGTAGCATTAATAATTTTAAGCGTTTCGATTACAACGCGATACTGCAGAAGAGTCCCAAGGCCTCGCAACCCTTCCGGAATAAATTATACCCTCCATTTGCGATGCCTTTGTCTGGCATTTCGTTTAAAGCATGAAACTTTAAAAAAGTAGAGGCCGATACACCGTACTCGCAGAACAAGAATAAGAAGGCCCAGTTCACACGAGCTTTTTTTTTAGGTACAGACACGTACCTGGGCGCTTTTCCCCACCTTTACGACTCGGTAAACCCGTGACGAGGTCCTAGCCTTTAGAGGCGTCCCCAGATTGCCAAGGCTAATGGCTAGGACAGGACCTCGGCTCTAGATCAAACCCCTCGGATAATTTAGTATAGGTGGGGGGAGCTTGCGTGATGGCATCCCATCTAGAAACCCTCTGAGGTTGTCTCAATCACACGGCTTGAACCCTTTAAGGTTCTCGCTGCCCACTAAAATGTCAGGTTACGCTGTTAAGCCATAGAGGGCCATAGAAGGCCGCTGGAGGGGGCAACATCAATCTCTCAAATTCAATTCAATTTTATTCAGTGTCGTCTTGGCCTTGGTCAGTGTCGTCTAGGTCCAGAATACCAGTGTTGCAGTGGCTAATGTCGCTGTAAGATCGTTGGCCACACTATTTATCTGTCTGTAGTATTAGGTTTATAATGTGAATCCCCGTGTGGTGCCGGGGGTAAAGAATTGCACCACCCTATCTCTTCCCGTGGGTGTTGTAGAAGGCGACTATTGGACCATTCCAGAGGATGGGCAGCAGCGTCTCTCTGTGATTATTCTCACCTTACTGCGATCGCTAACCCGCCTGCCAAACGTGGCGATCATGGCAAATTCCCCTCAAAATTATTTATCCTTGAGGGAGGCCTTTGTCCAGCAGTGGACGTCTTTTTGGCTGAGATGATGATGATGATGAATGTGAATCTTGTGTACTCACTTTTTTGTTTTTCTATGTTTAGCTGTTTGTGTGGTCAATAATTGTTTTTTTTTTCATTCTTTCTTTCTTGAATTCTTCTTGAATATTTCTTGATTTAGCCATTACCCATCAATTGTAGTGATGACTTGATTTAAATGATGGAGGCCTTTGCCCAGCAGTGGGACAGTTATAGGCTATGTACTTTTATTTTTACTCTTTCTTTCCTTTTTAAAAGCAGAGGCAGTTTCGTTTTCGTTTGGCTCGTAACTAATGTGCCGTTCACTCGGTTATGACAACGTAAACATTGAGGAAACAATTTTCCGTTCCGTCTCGGAATGGAGGGATAACGTTCCTATTTTCCTTTCCCCAAGGAACAGACTCGTTGCCAAGAATAACTTAATTCAACCATATTTGTAGTAGTCTGACGGCAAATTGCAACTGGTGTAGTCCTTTTTGACATTGCTTTTTACATCTTCATTATAGCAACTTAATGATGTGATGTATAATCAAAGTGTGATGTACTGAAATCCGTAAATTACTTACATTGTAATTTAGTGGTCATTGTAAAATCTTAAATTATGTAGTTTAGACTAAATCAAATTTTGATTACAAAAACACAAATGTTAAAAAAATTCCACGAGCAGGATTTGAACCTGCACCCTTCTGACATTCCGGCTTAGGTGCTCTTCCAATTGAGCTATCGTGGTTCTAGCCAGCCCGCCGAAATTATTCAACACTTTTTACTTTGAAAGCCAAAGGCGCCCATTCAATGTCAACAACTACCGTCACTAACATCCGATCATAATATTTTTGCAAATATTAAAGATCAGTTAAGGAGTAAGCAAGCTATTTATAAAATATTCAGATAATTTTTAACGCAAATTTTGTTGCGAACAAATTACAAAAACACAAATGTTGATATTATTATTTAAACAGACCACTGGACTACTTTTGAATCAATTGTATTGATCACAGCTCTTGTTCTCTAAAGTTGTCTTCCACATGTAGTTCTACTGTATGTTTTTGGAGGTCTGCCCTAGAGATGCCTAGAACGCTAGGGATACCCATTTTAACAATTACTTAAGGATCTATAGCAACGATCAATGTTACACTCTATTCAAAAGTAGCCCCACTGAGACACGATTAGGGAAAAAAGTAAAATTTACGATTAGGGACGTTTAAAAAATCAGAATCGAGCCCCTGCCTTACCTTTTAGCGACATTGACTATTCAATCAACTTTTATATTTAATCACGTTAAATAATAACCTAAAGTTACTAAAACTAATACAAAACTAAAATATGGCGTCAAAAATTCCTCCGCGTCGCAGTCAACTGGTAAAGTACCCAAGAGACTGGCGGCATTGCCACGTTGAATGGCCAAGGAAAAAGCCAGCCTTTGGGTCATGGGAAGTGTCAACCAGCCGTTTGGAGATGTCATTAAAAAAATCCACAATTCCATGTTAACGTTTGAAAGGGACACCGGTTAATTTAAATCGCATAATCATATAGTTTGAAGCAAACTAATTTAAATTCACCAATTAACAAGGCGACATTACGTGGAGTGTGGCGGCGGCTGATAACATGCGATGTCAGTCTGTTCGCGGTTAAAGTCTGCCAATTCTACAATCAAATGATAAATTTGTAGGTAGGAAAAGCACATTAATTTGTGTTCGTGTAGATTAATTTATCTATCAGTGAATCGGAAAATTAGTAATAGGTAGGTACCTAAATGTGATTCATTTAGTTTTACAAGCCCTTCGCGTACGTAATTCTTAAAAAAAATCATTCAATACAACATTAACGTTGTGACATATCTGCAACATGTAAGTTTACGAGTGATTAACAAAAGATCGGTAAATTGTAAAAGTAAGATTTTTTTTTAATTATAATTAGAAAACAATTTATTCTTTATGGTCACAGTGGGACAGTAACAGGCCATTTTACTTACCTACTTACTTACTGGCATCATATAAATATCCTCTCTCTTTTTTTATAAAGTTTGTCTCAAGACAAACTTTCGTGTTCAAACACGAAAATTCCTACCGCCATTACAACTTTATGAAATGTTTTACGTTTCCTACCAGAAAGAGTGCTCATTTTCAAGATTTGAGTGAAAGGCTCTTAATGCGGACAAAATTAGATTAGGCCGAGATCCATAATTCGATTTTCTTAGCAAATCGTATTTTTACTGTCATAATTACTTAAATTGGGCTGTTGTGAAAACATTACAACTTTTATGTTTTAATCTTCCTAATATTACAAACACAGATATATAAATAACCAAGGAACCTTGGTTCGACCTTTTGCAATCCATGCAAGCACTTACGGTGATTTAAATTAGCTCTCTGGTGACTTTGACAATCAAGATGTAAACAAAGGAGCTGTTTTCCTTTTAAGTCATCAATATGGTGTAAAACATTAATGGAACAACAAAGTTAACGTTTTAAACAAGCTTTTGTAAAATTCGAAAAAATATTCCGCCGATGGACGAGCTGAGACGCCTAGATTACGACAGTTTAATTATGTGAAGCTCCTTCTTTAAGGGTGCGCCGTCCGTAAGTGACAAGTGTCATATATTTTATTTGAAATTTCTGCATCCATATTTATTTGATGCCGCGCGGCCATACTTTTCTACCGGGAATTTAAAAAATTATAATTTAAAAAATCGCTCGATAAATCGAAAATGTGAGACGGACGATTTGTGGCTAAGTTAATTGGTGATTGTTTAGACATAATCACAGGTATAATAATTTAGATAAACCATAAGATATCAACTAAACGCCGCCACTCGTTTTCATAATTTTTGCTCAACTTTAAATGATATTGTAGAAAAAACTATAGTGTGTAATGAATTTATGGGTCCGCCTATAATTGTAAATACGTTCCCTTTGATACTAAATATATATTTTGTTTATGCAATACGATAGTCTTTTCATCATATATCAACTTAACCGTCACTACACTTTTGGCTTTTTTTGGTCGGCGCACCCTTAATGCATGTCGTCTTATTTCATAGGCTATTTTTAAGTTTTATTTATTCGACTAAAAGTCAGTATACAAGAAAACGTAAGTCAAGCCGGACAGGCAGGCGACCGTCTCCGACTTGTGTTAACCTCACATTACACACAAAACACGTTTATCATCTGATTCTCTATGGACTGTTATAGTGCCTAAGGTGAGAAAGAAGGAGGAAAATGTTGAATCGCCATATGGACACGTATAGTTCATGCCCTAATGTCCAAATACGTGATAGAAGATGTAAAGCTTTCACTTGTCGTTGCGCGGAAACTACGACTCGCAAATTACAATAGAGTATCTTCACAATATATCCTCTTTGGGCAGGATAGTAACTATTATAGTAAAAGTAAAACCTCTTCTGATCCGACCCAAAACCCTCAGACAATCTAGTAGCGAATGGGACACGGACACACACCAGTGCCTGATTCCATTCCCTCTAGAAAACCTCTGACGGTGTTTCATTTCACACGGCTACAGCCCTTTAAATTTCTCGCCGCCCGATAAAATCAGAAAACTCTCTCAAAAAAAGAAAAGTTAAGCTCCACTTGTATTTTGTCTTTAGACAATCCAATCCATAAGACTACACGCATACATAGGTACAGTTTGCATCAATCTCGCCTCCCTTATAATTATCCAGACTAGTGCTAGAGATGTCGCGCAATGAGAATTATTGGACAAAACAACCAACTTAATGGGCAAATTGCGTGCCCCGCGATTCCGTTTGCAAGAAACCCTTTGCCCTTGACCGCTACTATGAATATGAAAACTCATTGTGTATGAGAGAAAAAAACTGGTCGACCACCATAAGCGGTCAGAAAAACCTTCCCTTTCCTCTGGCTATGAACACAAAGCCATTCCTATCTGAAACCGAATATCCAAATCAAAGCACAACTGAACTCAGGGCTTTGAAACATCATGTAGTACCCAATAGTCAGACCGTATTAGTTCCAGCTACGAACCTTACTTACAGAAGTGAAGTAAATAGGCACACTATTACAAACCCATATCACATTGGCAAGTTAATTTTTACTAACTAATTTTTACTAACAAATTTTTACTCACTGATAAGTTTAATAGGGGCCAAGCAACTCAGCGCAAGAATACTGACCCAGACAGGAAAACGTCCAGTCAGCTATTAATACCAGATCTGAAAAGACACCCATTCTTTACGAGGTCATCCTAAGACTAAACAGTGTTTAAGATGAGTTACCCTTTTGTTACGTAAAGCCACTTAATCTAGTCAGCTATTAACACCTTAGAAAGGACACAGATGCTTTATCCGGGCTAGTGTATACGCCAGTTGCTCCACGTGTAGAGCATACTAACTATCGAAACGTTTGAAAATTTCGTATATCTTTATTTCGTAAAGGCACAGTTGTTCGCTAACCACAATAGTTGTAATATTGCCAAGGTCACATGCTCGTAAATAGAAATCGCAGGTCATAGGTCACATGTAATAGTTGGACGTTTGCCATTATGCCAAGTAGCTGGGACGCTCCTGCGGAATTATCTAAATGTCCAAGTAAATATGTGCATTCACGGAGTAACAATGTTTCGGACACATAGTTTCTGAAACATCACAGAGATTTTGCTATCAACATCAGTAGTTGTTTAAAGTATGTCGTGTTATAAACTAGAGTAACACATGATTGCAACAAAGACAGTGAGTCTTTGTTGCAATCATGATCTCTTATTTCTATTAGAAATTGGTCCATATTTTCTTTATTGTCATAGTAAGGTCTGCGTTATATGAACCATTCATTGTTGGTTGGGCTTCTCTCTACAGTATAGAAGTGTTTCAATGAGCGTCCAAAGCTTTGAAGTCAATTATAGAATGACTGAATTCTAAAGTAGAAATTAGGCAAGTACAGTATCGTTTACCGTATATAGTATGTATAGTGCTTTTACTAGAACCTATACCTTTGTACTAGCCATATTTTAAAATATTAATGTTCTCGAATCATTCATTCACGTCATCAAGCCATCTTAATATTTAAATAATTCATATTGTAACGTTGAAGAGCTAAAGCGTTTATTTTGAATTCGGAATGACACTGAAAAGCTATTACATAAATTATAATGTTGCGTTTGAATAAAAGAAACAAAGATATTAATGTAGCGTTTCGTTTCGTCACGGAGGAGTGTTCCGCTGTTAATTTAAGGTAACACAGCATAAAGGTTTTGAATGAGGAAAATGTCCTTTTTATGGTAAATTTAACAATTTTACCACTCTTCCATTATCGTGTAAACGGCGCGTTAAGATTAAAGATTACTTTTTACGATCTTGAGGAAAATGATGAAACTAATAGTTTCGTTTTCTTTTAAACTAATAGTTTCATTTACTTTTTTCTAATAATTCAGTAAAATTAAAAGGAAAGTTACATACAGAATTAACTTAGTTTTTTTTTAAATCATAAAGCAAAAGTTAACTCCCAAGCTCGCGCCGAACACAAAGCAAATTAGTCTCGCCGACAAATCGTAGCAAAATGACAAAACACAAAAGACTGTGTCACTCACCGATTTCTTTTGTGGAGACCCTTTGCAGCAGTCGTTGGATAGTGCAACAGGTCCGATTATTTTGTGGCAACACTCACTGTTGAACTATGGACATTTCTCACTGGGTAAGCACTTGCGTGGGTAGGTACTGGATCGGCGTGGTGCCGGCGCGGTCGCGCGTCCGAGTCTGCCGCACCCCGCCCGCCCTTCGGCGAGGCTACGCTTCCCGCCCTTTGTGACACTCGAAACTGAAACAGAAAGGGACTTTTTCGACAACGGCTACACAAATATGAGGAATATAACAAAAAAGCGTGCCACTTTTGAGCGTGTTTAAGATATTTTGTCTGTGTTCCGCCGAAATACCTTGACGCATATTGTCTGTAATGACTGGTTCTTTTTCAAGTGCTATTTCAGTTACGATTTATATATCGCACTAACAATACAATACTGTTATAACTCAAAATATACTAATATCTGAGATTTTACCGTATACTGTTATAACTCAAAATATACTAATATTTGAGATTTTACCGTATCGCATTAACAGTACGGTTTAATTTAAAATTTCAGTATATTTGAGTTATTACAGTATTGTATCGGTAGTGTGATATTGCAAATTGCTACAGATATATGAAGAATATGACAAAAAAAATCAGTGTCACTTTTAGGGATATTTTGTTTGTGTTCTGCAGAAACAACGTTGGCATAATATTGGTGATAACGACAGTCCTTTTTTTAAAATGAAAAAACATCTTTAAAAACATCCAGACCTGTGCAATAACTGAAGCGATATTTCAAAACATAACTTGTATATTTCTTTTCAACGATACGAAGGTTACGAAACAAGACATTTCATTCTTCTAAAGGTAATTACATCAGTCTTTCAGCTACATTCAGCTTTGATCGCATTACACAGTTTATAGTCACATCATAGTACGATGTCCTCCGTTAAGGTCCGTTAAGGTCTGAGTTTATTTAACCAAATGGAAGACCGTCTAAAGAACTGAACAATTGGACGAGTAGCAAGACATTGAACAACGTCACAAAGTTAAATAGTATGCAAGCGGGAGCTTTTGTCGTTGACAGCCTTTAAAAATAAACAAAACAAAAGAATTTTTGAGAAACTCACTGCTTGTTTTTTGTGTATGCGTGTGTGTATATTTGTTGCTTCTTCACGCTGCAACGGATAAATGGATTTGGATGAAATTTGGAATACAGATAGTTTATAATCTGGATTGACACATAGGATACTTTTTATCCCGTTATTCCCACAGGAACGGGAACCACGTAGGTTCCGCCGCGGGCGGCCGCTAGTATATTTATAAATATATTAGAGATAGATGGGACAGACGAGTAAGGTCATTGTCTTTTGTTTTCATACTTACGATTAAGCACTTGGCCTTCAACTCACTTGATGTCAAGTGATGATAAAGGCCGTAGGTAGAAGCGCACTTCAACTATCCGATCCGAAGTCCTCGGAGAATCTAGTAGGAAACGGGGATACGCACTAGTGCGTGATACCCACGTGATTCCATTCCCTCTAGAAAACCTCTAACGGTGTTTCTTATCACACGGCTTGAGGAACCCTTTAAGTTTTTCGCCGCCCCCAAAAAGACCGGTGACTCTGAAAATGCCACCTGAGGCAATCAGTAAAAACACTGCAAAAAAAACCACTCCAACCGGATTCCTCAATTACCTTCCTTATCTCTAATTGTCGGAATACAACAATGTTCTTAACACTGATGTTATAGCGACATAGATGGATATAGTAAAATATACGTTATTACATTCTTATTACGTACCTATATACCGTAAAAGTTTTGACCGGAACTTCAATCTCTTTCAGGCGTTAAGGTGTGATTAAACTTTATAACACAATTATAGAACCAAGCTTCACAGAGATGGAGATGGTAATAATTAATATTTAATTTTCAATTTTAAAAGAGGTTGCTGAGTTTAGCGCCTCTACACGTTGAGTAAATAATTAATGCTGTAACTCTAATATAATATTTAAAGACAAAGTAGAAACTATTTATAGCAATGCATAAAGTTAATACTACTCTAGGGAAATACCAAAGGTTTGACGGTATGTAGTTTGGAGTTAGTCACAGAATAGATAACATAACGTTTTAAACTTCCAACTATACAATTCCGTCTTCCAACATGGACTATAATAGCACAGGGAATGTAACTACGAGTTTAACCAACCATACAAAGAATTATCCTTCATTAGGAGGACCTTTTATTGATTTATTTATATTTGTTTATCTACGGCTCACAACAGCTTATATTCAATATTCAATCAAAGAAATTTAATAGACATACGGCACAGACTTAACAAGTTGTTCCCTTTTTTTAAACAGGAAAAAATGCATTACACATACCACTGCGGCCTGAGAAACCAGATGAGCCTGCAATATGTATTTCATCTCACCCAAAAGACGTCCACTGCTGGACAAAGGCCACACCCAAGGATCTCCACAAAACGACCGGTTTTGGGTTTTGCGCTGCTCGGCTTCATTACATTGCATACAGCTACCCGCGACCTTCACCAAATTGTCCGTCCGATATTAATAAATATTAAGAAATAAAAATATTATAATCTATAAAACTGAATATGCAGATGTTTCTCTCTCAGTGTTTCAGACCCAATTTTGTGCCCATACTTCTTTTACTCCCCTTCATAAGCGATGATATTTCCATAAGCGAAGGTAAGAGACAGAAATTAATAAATCTAACTAAAATAAAAAATATGGATGTAAATATATTTTACGCGATTTTTGGTATAAACAAGCTACAATTAGGAAATGTAAAAAAAATTTAAAGAGCGGGAACCCGCACCCTTTCACATTCCGGTAAAACACTTTTAATTATCCTATAGTCTTCATTAATTATGCTGGCCTGTGGCTGTCTGTGCAACCCCTATAAAAAATATTTGCAAATAAACGAGTATATGGTTGCTTTCTCCATAATTAAACTACAAAGGTACACACTGCATTTAATAACACTGAAACAGTTCTGAATGCAGACTGTGATAATATTAATTTTCAGCTTTCGCTTCTGAACAAATAGATAGTTCACACTAGTACGATAACAAGCTACCTCCAACGTCAAAGTTGAAATTGTAAACTTTGAGAGTTATAACTACTGACACTTTAATTGTTTAAACATAATATGATGAAGTTGAGGGTACAATAAATTTATAATTAATTATCATTTACTTTATTATTTATATACAAATATAATATTAAATTAATGACACAAAGACAGAGTACAAAATAAGGGACTTAAGCAATAAGGCCGCCTATAATTACAAGAGCAGCGACTTTCGTAATTTGCCTGGCAAGAGCTGGATGAGAGCAACCGCGAAGCGTGCTCATTGGCGTGTACTTGAAGAAGCCTAGGTTCAGCAGTCTAGGTTGATGATGATGATAATGATGATGATACTTTTTTTCCTTTAGTTGATGGCTTCGTGCGATTAGCACATTTAGCCAGTGTCAAAGTAATTTTTCTCACAAGTAATACATAAATAAACAATATTTCCTTCCTGTATGATGATGATGAATGATAATAGAAATGAGAACTAAGAAATTATGTACCCCCCAACCCCTCAAGTATCTCAGTAAAGATGTGGGGCTTTACTCCTCCTTAAGCTTAGAGCATTTAACCAAATCCTTAAGTCCTCATGCGGACTTCTTGAGAGAATTTGAAAAGTGACGTTGCACTGTTTTGTTTTTTTTGCCAACAGTCATGCACACTCACGAACACTTAACGGGTAATAATCCACCATTATTTCACATTAGTATTCGACATATCGACACACAAATTTTAGAAAATAAAACAAAACCGCAGATATGACTCTTCACTTTCCCGCCAAGAAGTCCATGATGATATTTTCAATCACTTTCTTTTGAGGACCGTTCAGCATTCTAGTCTATGACAAAGTGGACTAATAGGCTGACGATGATCGTCAGCAGCTCATTTTTAAATCTCCACTGCTGGGGTAGGATCCTTTCCCATAGTTAGAGAGAACGGGCCTTATACCACCTCGCGAGCCCAGTGCAGATTGGTGGTCGTTAACGGTTGCTACGTTTCCGAAGCACAGAGGAGCTCGAATTGATGGTCACGCAACCGAAAATTGTTTAATCAGGACTTCTCTTTTGATAGGACATGGATAGATATGAAAAAGTGGTTTTTTTAAATACACGAGCGGGATTCGATCCCGCATACTATGATATGCCGGGTCGGGCGCACTACCATTACGCTATCGTGGTTCTGTCCAACCCGCCGAAATTTATCAACACTCTCTACTTTTACTTTGTAAGCCAAAGAAGCCTTAATTAATGTCGACAACTACGTCCTTCTAATATTTTTACAAATATTAAAGATCAGTTAAGAATTACGCTAGCTATATTTTTTTGTGATTGTTCGCAACAAAATTTGCGTAATACTCGTATATATAAAACCATAATCATGGATAGATATGTTTTGTTTAAAAGTGTAGGAAACATATAAATTAGACCAAATAAAAATGAGAATCTAATTGGGTAACAACAACCGCCCCCCAGCGGGTTATCCTTTGTGGTTTCCACAAAGGTATCATTTGTGGAAATCAATCCACCAGCAACCACCGGGGAAATCAGGAAGGGTTCCGAATTAACATCAGAATGCTTATGCTATTCATCATACTCCAGTTTATTTGTTTCTCTATTAAGGCGAGCTCGTAAAGTTTTCGCTTTTTTCACGGGAAAGTATAGACAATATTGTTTGCAATCGGACTCTTTAAAGAAATATTATTAGTAAGTAATAATGAAGTAAACTAAACTGTGATTTTGTATTGGTATTTAGGATTCACAAAGTTATGTTGTATATATTACATAGACATTATATATCTATCTTTACATATATTTGCTTTGAAATGTCTGTAAAAATATTTATTTCGGTGTAATACCTAAACATTAATACTGGCTAATAGCGTAAGTAAACGAGCAATTTAAAATTCGAGAAAGAAAACAATGACTCGGTATATCAAATGACCAAATGGAAGCACGAAAGGTTATGCGTGGGTTTGAGTCCTACCTGAGGCACATCATGTTTATAATTTAAAAAATCTTGATTTTTAAATGTTTATTTTGTTATGTTTTTTCGGTTAGCAATTTTATTTTTTGGTATATGTTGTGCGCACCTTTAATTTAAATATATATATATTTTTTTTTTATACGTATTTAGCTGGTAAGCCTTTTCTAATAAATAATTATATAGCCATACAGCCGAAAGCAATAAACAAAAAATAACGATATTTTAAGCATAAACTAAAGTTAAATTAAAATATCATTATTTTATTTTTACGATGTTACCTACCCTCTGAAATTTCTGATTCTGTTAAGATTAGGCACGAAACATTCCTCCATCCATTCCCAAATATTTTTAGACTCCGTCCCCGATACAGGGGGCGCTGAATTATTTATCAACTTGCCCTAGGTTAAGACGAAGTTTGTGAAACTACGTCTACATGTGGGGGAAAATAGAGAAAGCTCCAAACCTTATATTTTATTTAAGAGTCTAGCGATAACAAACAATCGGAAGGTTTTAAAGATTACAGGTTTGACATGTCAACTACACTTCTCATCAGAATAATCGAAACACTTCCCCGTTTTTATGGTTTCTGTCCTAATTTTACACAAAAGAGTTTTCATTCCATGAAAAAAATCACATGATTGTATAGCTAATTTTAAGAAAAAACTTACCGAGGTCTTTCCATAAATGCAATCTCTATTCCAAGGTCTATCGTTGCTTTTACTGTTTATGTCAAAAATATTGCTTCTGGGTTTTTTAGGTGAAATGTTTTTTTTTGTATAAGTAAGTATTTGTTCTGTTTGTTTTTGTTTTAAACTTCATAGTAGCATGTAATAAATGTAAAATCATATTTAGCAATATTACTCGGATATAGTATTATTATATTATAATATAAATCCAAATTACTAGATTTAGTTTTTATTGTATTACTTTCTTTTTGGTCATCGGATTCCGATACCCTTAGTATTATATTATTATGCATGTCGTGGCAACCTATAATTAAGGCAACACCTAGCTTAGAAAATGTTAAATGTAAGTTACTAGCATGTTTAGTGTTTGATCTTGTTGGTTGTTCAAATAAATAAATAAAATAAAATAAATAGCTGGCAGTTTGGCCATACATGACAAGCGAAAATTCTAATCGATGAAGAATCGTATGGAAGCAGTAATAAGAGTGTGTTGTTTTATTAATTTCTTTCATACTCCATACAGGGTTAAAAAATTTTTTTTTAAATATAAGAAGACGAGCAGGCCGGTCACCTGATGGAAAGTAATCACCGCCGCCCATGGACACCCGCAAAACCAGAGGAATCGCAGACGCGTTGCCGGCCTTTGACTTGTTGAACAAAATACGAAACCTATGAAAATTTAATTTGAATTTAGAACATTAACATTAGGATTTGAAAACCTTATATTATATACTATTAAACGACATTTGACATATATTCCTAAATATACACATTTTTCTGATAATCCTTACAAAACATAAACTTGCAAGGTGTTTCGATTTTTCTGATGAGAAGTGTATTTCGCTTAATCTCCTACCACCTTAAGATTGACAATAATATTATTTTATTTAATATATCTATAAATATATGAATGAATGTTTTTTGTTAGTACTGCTAACTGCTAGTGCAACACACAGACAGTACGACACAGTACATAGAAATGTTGAACAACGATAGAATCGATATTGTATTAATTTAAATTAGATTTGACAAACCCTAAATACTCGACAAAAACGACGATTCTTCATGAGGTTGTTACACGATTCTATTGAAATTTCATTTGACTTTTAAACACGTCCAGTTGTTTTGAAGAGAAGAACTGAAGATCTGGCTCAGTGGCATGCATTAGGAGAGGCCTATGTCCAGACCTTTTACGGGCTACGATTGCTTAACAACCACCAAATTGTACCTCGGTTTAGTCATAAAAGTTTTTTTTCTTTTCTATACTAATATTATAAAGAGGAAAGCTTTGTATTTTTGTATATATGTTTGCAACGAATAAGCTCAAAAACTACTGGACTGATTTAAAAAATTCTTTAACCATTAGAATGCTACATTAACGCTGAGTAACATAGGCTATATTAAAAAAAAAAAAAGTACACGAACAAGTACAAGAACGAAAAAGTACAGCGAAGGCGGAGCGGGCCGCTAGTAAAAGATAAAGATACTCGTAAATAACATATAAATAAATTTATTTATTTTCAGGCAACAAAGTTTTTACAAACAGGCCTATAGATATATGTATACTTACCTTAGAAACTAACATATACATACCAATATAAACAATTATTGAGAATAAATAAAACTTATAGTTATGTTAGAATTTAAGCACGGTGGTGTTAGCTGGCAGTCTACCGCGAAAGCGCCGGACACCACGCCCTTCGGCCAGAAGTCCTCTCTCATGAAGATGTCGTGCAGTTTGTAAACATTTTTTTAGTAGCTCAGCAAAATCCAAAGGTCGTGGATTCGATTCCCACTCAAGTTTCGTGAGGCTGGTTGATTTTTTCTAGTAAAATTCTATCTTGTAACTATTTATAGAGTTGTGAACGCAAAATTTAAAAAAAAAAATTTTATTTTTTATTTTTATATTTTATTTGATATTGCAATAAAAGTATTATTATGTCTCTACATAGAAAGAACAAGACACAGTTTAATTCCTTAATCAAAAACTACAGATAGCTCTGTTCAACATTAGTATGAGAATGTCTAGTCAAGTGGACTTGTGAAACATTGCGTAGATTGTTATCTCTTCACATTTAAGTAAAATAAGTTTTAATTCGTAAGTTTTAAGTCTTTAATCGCTTGAATTGAAAATGTTGATGGTGTTAATCAAAACCATACTCTCATCACATAACAGTGAAGATTGTTCTTGTATGTCTCAGCACATTCTAGTTACAAACACCTCGGTGGCCGAGTGGCAGAGCGCTCGGCCCGATGCCCGAAGGTCCCTGGTTCAAGTCCCAGGCCGGGCAAAATGTATTTCGGATTTTTCGATGTATATCCCGGGTTTGCGATCACCAACCCTCATTTGGCAAGCGTGGTGATTAAGCCATTACCAATCAATTGTAGTGATGACTTGATTTCAACGATGGAGGCCTTTGCCCAGCAGTGGGATAGTTATAATCTGTTTACTACTATTACTTACTACTACATTCTAGTTGAGTGGAATAAAAACTAGTCTAAAGTATTCTGCACATATGTGGTTGGGCATTGTTAGCTTATGTTAATCCCAAACGATAATCAGTTAAAATATTACTTTGCAGTAAGGGTTAAAACGAAACATTTATAAATAATGAACGAATGATAAAAGTATTCAAATTTCAAATCACGTGCGGCGCAGCGGTGAAAAGGCTATGAACAACTTTATCGTCGTCGTCACATATTCTTAAAAGTATTGTGAAGACAAATAAAAGTCAATGTGGCCGATATTAATACCAAAAATGCTCATAATTTGATTTGAACATATAAGTTTCATTGTAATAGTCCTACTAAGTAAGTCTAACATTGGCTTCACATAATTGCTTGAACCTATGTAACGTACCTATATTGAGTGATATCCACAAACTCTTTAATTAGTATTTATGGTTTTTTTTTAAATAATCAAGAAAAGTCTGTAGAGTTTGTAATTAAATTACACATTTTTAGGGTTCCGTAGTCACCCTTATAGTTTCGCTATGTCTGTCTGTCTATCCGTCCCCAGCCTAGCTCATAGACTCTAACTTATTCATAAAAACTATTTAAGCATAATTTAGTTAATTATTGTTTTGTTTCTTTTTCTCAAATTCAAAATGACGATTGTGTGATGTTGACAAAATAATGCTAAATAATGCTTTACAAGTTTACGAGTAACCTTAGACCATGGTCTAAGCGAGTAACAGTCGACCAACTTATGAAATGTCCTTGGAGCAGTACAAATTCCTCATTGAGAACTACTTATATAACGTTGTCAGGTATGTGAAACCGGTAGTATCTACATAGAAATATATGAGCCATTTTTAAATAAATGTTCATAAAAGCCCTCTTCTCAGAGATTATTGAGATGGGCTACGGAACCCTACATTGCGCGTGGCCCGACACGCACTTGGCCGGTTTTTTTTTTTATATCGTATCACTCACTGTTTAAAGTCTGAATCACGAAAAAGATAAAAGACAAAGAAAAAAGGTATTAATAGGACCGTAAATAGAAGCGTTTAACCCAGATGTTCCGATAGCGCAATCACACCGCAAGCTGGGCATTCTCCACAGTTCCCCCGGGGGGCTTAAAACATTTCCGTCTCAAAGATCATTCGAGGTAATTGGTACTATTTGATACATCAAAGCATACGATTTCAAAGCAAGCCAGGCAGCGGAAACATCCTGCCCGTTTGAGTGCTTGTTTCCTCAGAAAAATATTTGTATCCGTGTATTTATGTATGTACGAGTACCTACCGTATAAAAAGAGCTACCCGATATGAAAAACTCCAAGTTCTTTCTAGGCGAAAACGGCTCGGGACAGAGTAAGTTCAATGCGGAGGAATGGAAGGCAGGCCTGATTAATGTACCTAAGTAGCCATGCGTATTTTTAGGGTTCCGTAGCCAAATGGCAAAAAACGGAACCCTTATGGATTCGTCATGTCTGTCTGTCTGTTTGTCTGTCCGTCCGTATGTCACAGCCACTTTTTTCCGAAACTATAAGAACTATACTGTTGAAACTTGTATTCTGTGAACAGCATTAAGATTTTCAAACAAAAATAGAAAAAGAAAATTTTGGGGGTTCCCCATACTTAGAACTGAAACTCAAATTTTTTTCTAAACTGAATAGTTTACGAGAGAGACACTTCCAAAGTGGTAAAATGTATGTCGTCCCGTCGTACAGAGGGCTGTAACTTCTAAAATAAGAGAATGATAAAACTAAAAAAAATATATGATATACATTACCATGCAAACTTCCACCGAAAATTGGTTTGAACGAGATCTAGTAAGTAGTTTTTTTTTAATACGTCATAAAGTACGGGACCCTTCGTGCGCGAGTCCGACTCGCACTTGGCCGGTTTTTTTATTTAGCATTGGACCGGCTATCCCAATATCGTGGGTTTGATCCCCACTCGAGCTTCCTGAGATTGGTTGATTTTTTGTAGTTAAATTTTATAGTTAGTATTTTTTGATGAATCCTTTATTGTATGTACATTGAAATTACAGAATAAATTACATTATAAAAAAACATAGGTATACAAGGGTGAGCTTATCTCTAAAAGAGATCTCTTGCAGCCAACCCTAGCTGTAGTTGGAAAAGAAAGTCTGCAGGACCAATTGTCGACCATAACATAAATAAACACCTTAAATAAATGAATAGGTACTTAAACAAATTATGATGCATATACGTACATACCTATACACACATACACATACATATATCATCATCATCTGACGTTACTCTGATGTTACTGATCTCAAGTTGGAGAGGTAGTTCAATTTGTGTTTAAAAGATGCTACTGATGGGCTCTCACGAATGCTGGCAAGCAGTTTATTCCACAATCCGGCTGCATATACGGTGTAAGAATTTGGAATAGGATTGGGGATAGAGAAGGGTTCTTGTGTCACAAGACCGTTTGGGGCGGGGAGTGGTGGGTAAGTGAGTAAAACGGAAACGTAGGTAATGAGGGAGCTGAGGGTAGAAAAGGATTTTATAAAGGAGGGACAGTATGTACATATCATGGCGGAGTCGGATTGGAAGCCATTTCAGCTTTGACCTGAACTCTGAAATATGATCATACTTGCGCAGACCAAAAATTAACCTGATGGCTAGATTTTGCAGACGCTCTATAATAACAAACATCGGCGTAGTCGAGAAAAGGGAGAAGAAGCGACTGAGCAAGCATAATATGGGTATTTAACGGTAAGAAAAACTGAAGTCGCTTGAGAGAGTGATAGGAGTAATGCATGCGCCGGCTAACTTCATTAATCAGTGATTTCCAAGAAAGTGTGTTGTCAATAATGATGCCTAAATTTTCAATTTTACCTGCATACTGCAAGATTCACTCCATCATACGTAACCTTGGGGAGTTTATCAAAATTCAGTTTAACATACAGTCTGTTGCTGCCTATGATTGCTTGTGACTTAATTGAGTTCACGAGCAATCCAAATGATGAATGAAATCCAAATGTGTCCGCCCAAGTTTTCACAGAGACGAGGTCTTTATTAAGGGCTGATTGCAGCCTGCTATTGAGCAGAATCAGTACTGGCTGCATCAAAGTGCTTATAAATTTGTACATCATCTGCATGTAGGTGGTGCGGGCAAGATATAACTTTAGCGAGTTCGTTAATGAATAATGAAAAGAGGAGAGGTGAAAGTAGCCCACCTTAGGCACACCCGTAGTTAGAGACCATTCTGAGAATGAGTCATCACTCCTTATCCTCTGATAGCGATTGCGGAGATAATCCGAGTGATTTTTTGACAGCGCCACCGGACTGTTTAGGGGCGGCGAGAAACTTAAAAAGTGTGTACAACATACAATTTTACTAGAAAAGGTCAACCAGCCTCGAGCGGGAATCGAACCCACGGCCTTTGGATAGCCGGTCCAATGCTCTGACCGCTGAGCTACCGAGGCCCGAGAAGACTCGTTGAATCGATTTGTACTCTAACTTCCTGGGGCTGGCTGATGGATTAAGATGGATGGGATATATGGGAGCTGACTTAATTGGCGAGCTGACGTCGACGGGGCGTGGCCACGACACGACAGTCGCGGAGATGGAGCTGATGCTGGTAGAAGTCGCCTTTCGCGCACACACACACACACACATACGCGCACCGGCCGGTAGGCAATTCACGAGTATTCAGTTCTAGGAGGTCTTTAGCGAAGAACTGATGGTAAAACGCTACGTCACGGGCGGGTCGATCGATGAGAACTCCCAGAGCGGAATGCACGCTGCACGTAAACTATGCAGCGGAGTGAAGTTTCCGCGGTTCGTCAGCACACACTAGCTCCGCCGACGGCGGAGTGGCGTAACTTTTATTAGGATGAGTGCACCGTCGCGTTTCTGGCGCGAACAGTTGATTTTTTCTAATAAAATTTTATCTTGTAAAATATAGCATATTCAAAAGGGTTCCTCAAGCCGTGCGAGAGAAACACCGTCAGAGAGTTTCTAGCTAGAGGGAATGGCATCACGCAAGCTTGTCCCCTTCCCTACTAGATCGGAACGGGAGCGGAACAACCCGAGGCGCCTCTAAAGGCTAGGACCTCGGCTCGGGTTGATCGGGTCGTGGGGGTGGGGAGAAGTGCCCAGGTACATGTCTGTACCTGGTTAGAGCGCGTGTAAACCGGGTCTTCGTACTCTTTTTCTACGGGTACGGTGTGTTGAGGCTATGTATAAGTGTCGATATTTAGTATTGGGTCCTTACCTATGAAATTGACGTTTTTTTCTTACTTATTAATAGGTGTATTACTTCTAAAAGTCAATACCGGTTGTTAATATTATTATACACCTTTAATTAGGACTATGTTACTTAGGCTTCAGTAATAACAATGATTATTAATTTTGTGTCTTTATCGCCCAATTTTTTTTAATTGACTACTTTTTTTGTTCGCGGAATTGTTCTTTTGTTTCATTGTAGTAGTAGCTTTAAAGGGACTAGATTTTTTTCATTTTAATATTAGCTAGTGAAACAAACACACTACTCTACAATTTTTATAGTGTTAACATAAATAGATGCCAAGAGAATTAAAAAAACGTCAGTATGAAAAATAAAATTTTATAAAAAATCTTCATACAAAACGTCAATTTCATAGGTAAGGACCTAAAATATATCATGTGACTGTGTATTGGTATTTTGGGGATCGGGCGGGCTGAGTTGAAGTGTATGGATCTCGCATATTTTTTTCGAATACTACATCATGGGTATCAAATTAGAGGGCTCAACACAAGGATTTCAAAAAGGTATATCATGAAATTTGTTTAACTAAAAAGATATAATAAAATAAAATTAAAAAAAAACAAAAAACCCTCTTGCGTAAAAAATTATAAGTAATTAAATGGAAAATCAACATGCATAAATTGAATTTTTACCTTGTTTCGACCTTTTCAGTTGATTTTCTATTTAATTTTTGCTCTTCTCAGCTCTGCTCCAGTATTGGTTCTTTTACACACAGCTCGGTGCCGCTGAGCTCAACCCAGCTGCAATAGACCCTCACCCTTAGTCAATAACACGCTTACATTAGCACAACAACAACACCAACACGCTTATAGTTAAATAACGATTTGTAGAAATTCAATAACCTTGACCTTGGCTGGTATTAACGCACCCTCGGCGTAAGAATAGCTCAGATTACATAATCACAACGATACTTTCATTCATATACCGGGGCAGTCACGTAACAAGCGAATTAGGGTACAACAGCCACGATGCTAAAGCAACTGTTTGACCTTTGAAAGCACCTTATTTCAATGCGTTAAGAGTCAATTTTCGAGCGCAATGTTAACGTATTACACCCTGTCAATTTTACGATATCGTAGTCTTTCCACGTCATGTTCCGGTTGCAGGTTACATTTAAATTATTTAAAATTTGTAGGATAATATCAATGGATAATTTTTTGGACTCGAAATAAAAAGGTTCGAGATAAATTGAAGTGGGTTAAGTTACGCTTTGTGCTTGGAATATCTTGAGCAGCGAGCTCTAGGAGCTCGAACGAGTGGAGCGGTCGCCCTAGATGCCAAAATGCTAAAAGCAAAAAACAATTTCAAGCAAAGACTTCACTTGTTATGGCGCCTTTTGAGATTTATTTTGTTTTATTTTATTTTATTTGGGAATTATACAAAACAACATTGTTTATTAATATTACATACAATTTTACATAGGTACATCAGTAAAGTTTCCACTAATTACTAATAAGTACATAAGTTTGGGTATTAAAGTAAAGGTACAAAATAAAAAATAAACATTATGAATCCTAATAATAGTAGGGAATGTCTGAATCCCTAATATTACGTTTAAAAGTAGCGATCGTATTATTAAATACTAGCACTTTTCCCGCGACTTCGTCCACGTGGAACTGGTATATAAATACAAAATTCAATACTTTGATTCCGCAAACTAAAAAACAACTTTTTTTAACATAATATATAGCCTATAATACCCACAAAGAATGCAGCATGTTATCAGTGAAAAAATTTTTGGAATCGGACCAGTTATTCCAGATATTACCTTCCGCAAACAAACAAACCAACAAACAAACTCACATGTATACATGTCCGTGTTCAATATGGAGTTTGAAAGAAAGTGTCACACAAATATTTGGGTGTTAGTACACTAAATATTTTTTCATTATGAGTAATTTATTTTTTAGTTTTATTCTCGCTCTACCCTGAACGAGGTCTAGACTAGAGCCTCATCTCATCACGTAAAAAAATTAATAAAATTCAATGATATTTTTAACATTGGGCCTAAAGCGTCGAATACTAGTCCCATTACATATAATCATAGCTTAAGATCAAAGGCTACATACAACTTAGGTACTTACCTACTTTTTTTTCCTTTAGTTGATGGCTTCGTGCGATTAGCACATTTAGCCAGTGTCAAAGTAATTTTTCTTACAAGTAATACATAAATAAACAATATTTCTTTCCTGTATGATGATGATGAATGATAATAGAAATGAGAACTGAGAAATGATATACCCCCCAACCCCTCGAGTATCTCAGTACTCAGTAGAGATGTGGGGGCTTTACTAAGTCCTCATGCGGACTTCTTGAGAGAATTGGAAAAGTGACGTTGCACTGTTTTGTTTCATTTGCCAACACTCATGCATACTCACGAACACTTAACGGTTAATAATCCACCATTATTTTACATTAATATTCGACATAACACAAATTTTAGAAAATAAAACAAAACCGCAGACATGACTCTTCACTTTCCCGCCAAGAAGTCCTACTTACCTACTTACTATTACTATTCATCATCATCATCATCATCAGCTCATTTTATGTCCCCACTGCTGGGGCACGAGCCTTCCCTATGGATGGATAGGGAGAACGGGCCATAAACCACCACGCGGGCCTAGTGCGGGTTGGTGGTAGTTAACGACTGCTAATGCAGCCGGGATCAACGGCTTTACGTGCCTTCTGAAGCACGGAGGAGCTCGAGATGATAAATTTTTGGCCACCCATCCGATAACCGACCTTTGCGAAAGTTGCTTAACCTCAGCAGTCGCAGATCGGGCGCGTTAACTATCTATTACTATTATTATTATTATATATTAATATTTTATATATATTATTATATACTATTTCTATGAGTCGTTGCAGCGATACTCGCAAAACGGTTTGATAACTTATTGTAAGCGGAGTTCATGCCTTCCCGTAGCACATAATACATAATAGTCCCCGTAGTTCGTTAGCCCCCTGCCTGCAAGTCGTCAACCTTCATTTGTCATCGCGATAACGTGTCGCTATGTCAACTCAAACATTTGTCGGGCAAACTTAATAAAAGCAGACGGGGCACATCCGAGTTTCCGTCCGCATCCTAGCCGGAATCTGTCGGGATGGCGACCACTTGGTACAGGCGACAACGAAAGTCGCTAAACACTTCAGAACTCGGCCAAAGCAGTTTAACAATCTGACAAGTGCTTGTCAACTTTTATAGCAACATTACTAACTTACTAAAGTAGCTGAACACTTAGGTACCATGTCATTAACTTTATTATGACACACACAGGTACTTAAGTGATCAGAATTGTTTTTCATTTCTGTTTTTGAAGGGTACTAGAAGTATAAGAACCCAAGCTATGTTTATTAATTTTGTTACTTTTGTAAAGATATTGACAAAGACAATATTTATGATTCATCACCATCGCCAGCTCATATACGTCCCCACTGCAAGGGCACGAGCCTTCCCTATGGATGGATAGGGAGAACGAGCCATAAACCACCACGCGGGCCCAGTGCAGATTGGTAGTTGTTAACGACTGTTAATGCAGCCGGGACCAACCGCTTTACGTGCCTTCCGAAGCATGGAGGAGCTCTAGATGATAAATTTTTGGTCACCCATCCGATGACCGGCCTTTGCGAAAGTTGCTTAACCTCAGCACTCGCTCCTCATTTATGATTATTTATAATTAAATATAATTGACTATATAAATAATATGTTATGGGTAAGAAGAAACCGCTTAGTTAACGCTGATTTCATTCTGACAAGTAGTGAGACCGAAAAGTTGATGCTCACAATTTATCAAGGACGGTCAAACATTATGTCAGAACGTAGTAACTAACGTCACGAAAGTACGGACAGTAAAGCCCAAATCGTTAGGGATAAAAAGGTTGCGTGGGTTCTGCCTCGGAATATAGTTAACGACCTACAAAACCACCTGCGCTCGCTCCAACCGGCAGGTACTAAGTGGAGTACATGCAATCTCTAAAATTGCTTTGTCGTGAACAGACGGACTTATAAAACGTAAAGTAGGCGCTTAAGAAAGTTGCCAACCAATTGAATGGCTTAACAAGTGTAAAAGATGGCTTAACAAGTGTAAAAGATGGCTTAATTTGTAATATATTGTAAATATCTATTATATGATTGTAGGTAGACATTACAAGACAAAATAATACAGTAACTTGCAAACAGAACAAAAACTTTATACTCGTGTTATGTGTTTTTTGGGGTTAAATACGTAATATCGAAAGTTGCCATATCGAATGTCGCGATATCGACAACGATGTATCGATTGGTTGCTGCATCTACGGTACGCCACATCGAACATTACTTTATATCGAAAGTTACAATATCGAAGGACAAGGTAGTCAGTATCATAGATTAGTACCTATATTATCGGTATAGATGTGCCTCTCATAGAGAAAAATATTGAAAACTACCTATGTTACATCGATAATAGATGGCGGTAGTAGATTGTGTGCGGGTTTAAGCTTGGCCCCGATAGACGGCGCTTAATATAAATATTGATACCTCCAAAATACAAGTTAAAATTTATGTTTCTTCTTGATGTCAATATTATTTATTGTAAGTTTGATTTAAACAATAAACATTAAAAACTTTTAGAACTTTGAAATCAGAAAAATATCGGAAGTCCTGCGCAGGATCGAACCGAGATCTCTAGACTCGTATCCGATCTACTGCGTCAACGCAGCCGCTCGGCTCGGAATATTATATTTTTTTCCTTCCTTTCTTTTGAATGTCGAGAGTACCTCATCACGTGACACGGTCCGTTAGGTGCAGCGGTAGTGAACCCTACTATTGCGCCAAAGGTCCTGGGTTCAGATCCCAGTTAAATAAATGATGTGAGTGGTCTGAATTTTTTATAGATAAAGTAACGTTGTTAACTGCAAAGAGTCAAAAAATAATAGAAAAGAATTCACGGGTTTTCTGGAGTCCCGGTAGTTCAGTTGTCAGAGCAGTGGCACGGATAGCTAAAGAAAGACGCAAGTACAATCCCGCCTGAGCAAACATGAGATAAGTTGATTATTTATATAAAAAGTTTAACTTTGTTGTGAATTTTGGATTTAGCAAAGATTGGTAGGATGATAATGTCTACCTTGTTCTTTGAGACTGCAACTTTCGATATGACGTACTTTTTGATATGTCGTACCGTAAATGCAGCAAACAATCGTTACACCGTTGTCGATATAGCGACATTGGATATGGCAACTTTCGATATAACATACTTTTCGATGTGGTGTACCGTAAATGCAGCAACCAATCGATATGTTACAGTCAAAACTCATGACCGGTCAAAAGTAGTTTTGACTGCATTTCTTAGTGTGATGCGAAGCGCCAGAAGCCCTATTTTTGCGCGCCTATACGACGACAAACAAACTAAGGAAAAAAAAGTACAAGTACTAAAGTACAAGTACAAGTAGTAAAGTAAAAGTACTTTTGACCGGTTATGAGTTTTGACTGTAACAGATACACCGTTGTCGATATCGCGACATTCAATATAGCAACTTTCGATATTTCTTCTCAGTCGTACACTCTTGACAGAGTGGTCGTGGTTGTTTCGATGGCGTACGAGGTTGATGGTACGCGTACATGGGCAACTTGCTTTTTCATCTTTACAACTCTCATGGGATATTTGACACAGTGGTTTCCCGTTGCCTTCTGCGCCAGTCGTTTTAGGGTCATTTTGGTCCCCAAGGTCGCTGAAGCCTCTTCCAGCCAGTTGCCTAACTGGGGTATGGTTATACCGCCATCGACTCGGTCACCAGAGCCCCGTCCGTTATCTAGCAGGGAGCACCACGGCATCCGATTGGTCGCCGTCACCACCCGGCGCGCGCAGGTGAGGTTGACATTTGGGCCGGTGAAAGGTCTCAATTACCGTTTTCTCCCCTTTCTCCCTCTCCTTTCGATATATTTTTTTTTCATTTATTGGGGTCAAACAAACGGTTTCACAATATATATTACATACAGCAGCCTAGGTAATTTATAGCTTAATTATTGTGAAACCAACACCGTTAACCACTGATAAATATTATAAAGTTGAGAGTTATATGACTATTAGTTAAATGATTATAAGTTAAAATGATTTCAAGTTGTACTAAAGAAAAATATATATCTATCTAAAATTATAGTATACATATAATGTTTTATTCATTGATTTTATTATTGATTCAGTGTTGATTTCATATAGATTTGTAATAATTATTAGATCGATATAACATTAACCCTTTTTTGTGTTGGGGGTATACTTACCGTTAAGTAGGTAGGTTATAGCCTCAACCTAAGGAACCTCCTTACTTTAAATTACATGAAACCACCATTTCACTTGTCATTTCTTCAAAATACTTTATTGAAAAACTGTTTGAAAAGTTACCCACAAACCACAGAGACAGCGATCGTTAATATAAACGGCAAAGGCGCCGCTGTGCGACGTTGCTATTCCAATTTTGTAGGAGACTTGAAACTTTTGTTAGTATTCAAACTAGTAGTAACTACGAAGGCTTATTCAATTTCCTCAATACGAATTAATAGTAGAGCAGGACTGGATCGCAAGACCTCGGATCGGCGCTATTGCGATGAACTGAATCGATAAGGCAAGTTAAAACAGACTCGACACGGCATAGTGGCGTCTGGCATGTCGCCAAACAGATTGCGTGGTCTTCGCAAAGATATTCTACAGATTTATTATTGTGTCACAGATATCTCCAGTGGTAAAAAGGACTTCTCACTGTAACGAATTGTTTTTCGTTAAATAGCTGAAACACGACATTAGGACTTAGAAGGTATGAGAAAATATGAAACTAAACTAAATAAGAATTACAATTTTGATGATGATGACGACAATGATGATGATGATGATAATGATGATGATGCTGTTTGTGACACCAAGTTTGGTTTTAGAGTTTATAAAATAAAAATACTTAAAAACCTAAAAGGAAAAAACTTGGAGAGGTCTATGTCCAGCAGTGGACGTGTGTAGGCTGATGATGATGATGATGATGATGGAGAGGAATAAATAAAACCGGCAAGGTGTGAGCCGGACTCGCGCACGAAGGGTTCCGTACCATTATCTATAAAAATATTTCAAGTTTCTACCTGTTATGAAAAAATTTGAAAAAAATCACGTTTGTTGTATGGGATATTATTAAATTAGCTTAAATATTAATTTTATTTTAATTTAATTATTTAATTTTAAAGTTAATAATATAACTCAATATTCTGTGAATACTTCAAGCGTCTACCTGTTGCTGTTACCAATATCGAGCAAAAACGAGTTAAAAAAAATCACGTTTGTTGTATGGGAGCCTCCCTTAAATATTTGTTTTATCTTAATTTAATTATTTATTTTTAAAGTAAATATATAGCTAAATATTCTGTGAATATTTTAAGCGTCTACCTGTTGCCGTTATCAATATCGAGCAAAAACGAGCAAAAAAATTACGTTTGTTGTATGGTGTTATAGCGGCAACAGAAATACATCATCTGTAAAATTTCAACTGTCTAACTATCACGGTTCCAGATACAGCCTGGTGAAAAACGGCCAGACAGACAGACAGACAGACGGACGGACGGCGGAGCCTTAGTAATAGGGTCCCGTTTTACCCTTTGGGTAGGGAACCCTAAAAAAGTAAATGCAGCCTTTAATTTTATTATTCATTACAAAAAATTCAAATTAATCTGTTATTCCAATTTGTATTTGTTTTAAATGGTCCGAATGTTTTTCTTATACATAAAACAGACGTGATAGTTTCAGAGAACACTATATGATCTTGGTTTCTACAGTTTTGCGCACTAACCGGCTATCGTGAATCACCCAGTAATTGGCACAAAAGCTCTCAATCGGCCGAAATGCACTGCGAAGACAGTCAGTTTTAACCACCTCGATAACCTAGTGCTGGTTATACCGCCCGCCGGCCGATCTGAGATGCAAGGGTCCATGGTTCAGTTCCCAGCAGGGGGAATACATTATTGTTGACGTTTTCGTTTGTTATAGGAATTAACATCATGGCCGCTTGGCCATGATGTTGGCCAAGCGGCCATGATGTTAAATTTCTACACGGGGTTGCGCTTGCAACCCCGTGTAGAAATAAAATTAAAATTAGAATTTTGGGGGTTAAAGTTACTCGCGACCGTAGGTTTATTTACCCTTGAGACCCTACACGTGACCCCTGGGTGGTGCTAAATGAGTGACACTGTCTGAGTGGTAGAACCACGCTGCGTTGCAGCACGAAATGGGCCGGCTCGACCGGCGTAATACCACCCTTTCACAGAATATCGGCGTGAAACAATGGCACTCGTTGCTGTTGTGTTTCGTCCGGTGAGTGAAAGTACCGGAGGCCCATCTCTCACCCCTCTCCCCTCCCAATTCCTACTCCCTCCTCAAGATCCAACTCCTTCCTCAAGGCCGGCAACGCATCTGCGATTATTTTGATTTTTGGACACCCGTCCATGGGCGGCGGTGATTACTTTCCAACAGGTGACCCGCCTGCTCGTTTGCCTCCTTTTAATATACAAAAAAAAATTTAAAAAGAATAATAATTTCTCTATACCTACTCATCAATAAATATAATAAAGTTTAACGTTGTCATTTTGCCAATTTTTTTTTTATACTCTTCGGTTAACCATCTAGCCTTTATGTCACCTGATGTTAAGTGATGATAAGGCCGAAGGTGGAAGCGCTCTTCACCCGGAAACCTCAACTACTGAGGCACTGGCTATCCTATCTCAAGCTGCAGGCACACAACAATGCTACATACATTGATGTTATGGCGACATATTTTAAATTTAACAAATTAACACAGATCTATTATTAATGAACAGATAACAATCAAGAAACGAAATTTATCTTCTTTTTTATAAAAAGAAGGAGGCAAACGAGCAGGCGGGTCACCTGATGGAGAATAATCACCGCCGCCCATGGACACCCGCAAAACCAGAGGAATCACAGACGCGTTGCCGGCCTTTAAAAACCTTCTTAGAAGGATAAATGTATGTTATTTACCTTTCCCTCCCCTTTCTTATGGATTTATCTAATTATCTTGTCTCGAACAAACAAAATACCGACCCCGTTGAAGGTAAGGGTATTATTTATATGAGAATATCTAATGTCAACAACAACCCTTTCCTTTACCGTGGAAATATTCCACCTTTCAGCAGGTATGTTTAGCGCTCTTTAATAAATAAACAAAATCCGGTGCGGAATGTCTCAGCTGCTTCTATCGGAAACTCCGAATAGTAACGGACAATACTGATCGTGAGTAGGGACGTTACAAGAATGTCTGCATGCTTATTCTAGGCAAACGTTGGCGCTATTCTGATTTAGTACCAAATTTTTTGATGAAATATAAATAAATAAATAAATAAATAAATAAATAAAAATAAATATTAGACAACATCACATACATTGTTCTGATACCAAGGTGAGTAGCTAAAGCACTCGTTTTATGGAAATCAGAAACAACGATTACCACAACCACCCAGCCCGACACAATATGGAAAAGTTCGTTTTCCGACCGGGAGTCTAACCTGGGACCTCAGAGTTAGCGCCGCCTAAAGTCCGACGTGCAAGCCAATACTAGGTCGGCTACGGAGGTCGTCATAATTAATGAATCAGTGTAGCCGAACGGGTTAGAAGGGAGATACCGTGGTTCGATCCCCATAACTGTGCTGGCGTGAACCCTTGCTCAACACAAGCTTGCCTATAAGCTTTCTAGACGGGCTGTTCTTACAAAAAAAATTTAAAAAAATTACCGACTTCTTTGATACATGCTTACCTCATCTCACCTCACCTCACCTCATGCGCACCTCCAAAAGACGGAATGGTCTACCAGCACACGTTTTCCCGCCTTCCTATGATATGGGGTCCTTCAAAAGAGGCGTGAAGAAGCTCCTTGTAGGTCGGCAGAGTGAGGTTAACTGATGCTGTGTTAGTTTTCACGCTGCACTAGTTATCTTCGCGTCTGGACTCCATTTCCACTTAACATCAGGTGGGATGGAGTCATTTTCCGAGCTATATATAAAAAAAAACTTTTTAATCATTAAAAGAATGCTGTAAGTTTACCTATAAATTTAATGCAACTAAAACAAGTGAACAATTTGCTGTAAAATGTCAAGTAAATCAACACTTTGCATAAAACATGTATGTTTATATAAAATGCTAAGCTCTAGCAAATTAAAGGCTTCCGGTTATATACTCAGATAGTGTGTGTGATAGTGTGTGTTTTTCTTAGTGTGTAGCTAGAAATTGCAAATAATAAGTAACAGTCGCAAAGCATGACAGGTTATTTATATCCCCACAGGAAAGAGAGAGCCAAATGTCGAATTTCATTCAATAGTTGAATCATAGATTTTTTATATTTCCGTTTTCTCTTTCATTGTATGCTATCTATTAACTGATTAAACTGACATCGACACTCGGCATCGAGTGTTGGGGTACAATAGCGCGCTTCTCGATGCCATTTTTATTACGCGTACATAAAGTTCGCAATGTTAAATAATCAATCCTCTATTTATTTATTTAATTAAAACGGTTACATAACCAATAACAATAATTAGAGACTCAAGAAAGTGCATTCAGAATTACACTCTTAATAAACATGGATCCTCACAAAACGCAAGCATTCAAACATGAATATATCCGCAAATAAATGGCCACTGTCCAGCAGAGCGTGGAGCGCTAACAAGGAACGTAGGATGGGGGAATGGGAATATGCATCATGCATACATAATTATGTAGGTGGCGAGGACCTGGACGGCGCAGTGGTTAACGCGCCCGGTCTGCGAGTGCTAAGACTAAGCAACTTTCGCAAAAGACATTATTATCTCGAGCTCCTCCTTGCTTTAGAAGGCACGTAAAGCCGTTGGTTCCGGCTGCATTAGCAGTCGTTAACAACCACCAAACCCTACTGGGCCCGCGTGTTGGTTTATGGCCCGTTCTCCCTCTATCCATTCATAGGTTTGGCTCGTGCCCCAGCATACAAAATAAGCTGATGATACAATATATGAGTAGATGCCAGACCTTACCGCACATATAGGCATGGTATGGGTAAGCAGTATGGAAAGTTATACAATCCTGAATCCAAATAAACACTTTGCAAGTTTCCTCCATTTTGGGGTCTTTTGACAGTTACTTACCTACTCTTCGTTTCGACTCATACGTTCCACCCCATGCAGTGATGCGGTAAGTTAGTGTCGACTGACACAAGGCGATGTAATGTAATCTATACTAATATTATAAAGCTGAAGAGTTTGTTTGTTTGTTTGTTTGTTTGTTTGTTTGTTTGTTTGTTTGTTTGAACGCGCTAATCTCCGAAACTACTGGTTCGAATTGAATAATTCTTTTTGTGTTGGATAGTCCAGTTATCGAGGAACGCTATAGGCTATATAACATCACGCTACGACCAATAGGAGCAAAGATATAGTGGTAAATGTGTAAAAAACGGGAGAAATTATTTCATCTTTGAAGCCTTCCGTTGCGTGCGCCGTGAAAACGGTTCAAGATACACAAAAAATATGTATTAAAGAATAATAGCTCTTTTAATGATCTAAAAAACAGTCCGCGATAGTATATGTCTATCTTTTAAGATTAACTCACAAAAACCGTTTTTATGGTACCTAATTTAAAAAAAAAAACATAGGTTTTATCCTGAAAATTCTGCGGGAACTTGACCATTCCGAAAATCCCGCAAGAACGGGAACTATGTGGGAAGAACCAAAAATCTGCCGGAAGTCACTATTCCACGCGGACAAAGTCGCGGGCAAAAGCTAGTGTGATAGAATGGAGAATTGGACTTGCACTAATCACTCTGCTCCTGAGTTACGAGTGTTTAGCTGGACTAGTCACTAATGTTGTTCGCTCGTATTTTCTTTATGTCTACAACCTACAATGTCACAGCTAACCTATTTCACGAAGCCAAGGTCAAATGCGTGTATCGCGTGACACTACGTGCCTACGCCCACTCAAACTGTATGTGTGTACATATGTATAAATGTACGAAAAGTCACATCAACCATCTAGCTATTTACCGACGATTTGACAAGAAAGACTTTCTTGAAAAATATTGAAAACCAAATCATAACTTATTATAATTGTAGTAATCACATATTCGGAAAGGCCGGTCATCGGATGGGTGACCAAAAATTTATCATCGTGAACTCCTCTGTGCTTCGGAAGGCACGTAAAGCCGTTGGTCCCGGCTGCATTCGCAGTCGTTAACAACCACCAATCCGCACCGGGCCCGCGTGGTGGTTTATGGCCTGTTCTCCCTATCCATCCATAGGGAAGGCTCGTGCCCTAGCAGTGGGGACATAAAATGAGCTGATGATGATGATGATGATGATGATGATGCTGATGATGATGATGATGATGATGATGATGATAATGTGTGGTTGTATGAACATCACATTATATAATATAATCACATAATACTTTACAAAAACGATATTGTATATACTTGCTAAATTGTTATTTACTTCCTTTTTGAATGGAGACTTTTTAACAACTTTTTTTTTACCTATAACTTTGTAACTATTAGTTTATTGCATAAGTCGATAGTCTTTCTAAGAAAGAAAAAAACTTGACCATTCTTGACTAAGGAACGTTTATCGACCCTCGTATGTTTTTGATTTCAGTGCTGATGACATTTCAATTGGTTGGAGATGCGGGTCAGAATTTCGCATGTAAAAATTGTTTTGCAACATTGTTTGTGAATTATATTATTTTCTTCGCAAAAATAACATTTATATATATCGCAGTGGCACCAGTGTTCGACACCGGAACCCAATGTTCGACACCAGATCTTGACGCCAATTTTTTTTTTTTTTCTCCTGTTGGTAAGTGTTGATGTAGCCTACGATGTAACATGCTTGCCTTCTGTACCGATTCTCACGTGATTTGAAGACCCCAATATTATATTTGATAGGAAACACAGACTGAGGCAAGAAGTTTCACAGCTTTGCGGTAGGTAGGTACGTAAGAAAAACGTGGACGCAAATCGCTTCGTACGCATGGGTGGAATCTTTACTTGTAACTATGGCGTCGCGTGGTTTGTCTGGTTGTCCTGTGATAGAAAGGTGATGGAGGTATCAAATTAAACAATTCCATTGCACACTCTCCGAAGTGAATCCGATAAAAAATCGAAAGACGTGTGACCTAGCGCCGATATTCTAAGCTATGCAGTTTGGCATGAAACAGTTCGTCATCGTCAAATAACATAGATTCTCATTGAAATTTTACTAGATGGCTGCTAGGAAACCGGTGATCTGTATTTCATTATTGCTAAAGTCAAATATCACTCGAAAACAAATCAACCGAAAATAAAGTCAAGGCCACTTATAAAGTCAAGTCTTACTATACGCCAGTTTAGATGAAAATCCTCATCATCGAAGGGTCATGTCAACCACTAAGGCAGTGTTAAGATATCCTGCTTTCAATCAAAATCCTTATCAACTATCCTGACACGGTAGCCGGTGAAAAGAGTCGGTGCAAAAAGCCCAGTAAAATATTCACAAGCCGACCCTTGTTTCTTAATGGATCATATACATTGTCCACTTCAAGATGGCATTTGGCATTTATAAGGTTCCGTACCCAAAGGGTAAAACGGGACCCTATTACTAAGACCCCCGTCCGTCCCTCTGTCTGTCTGTCTGGTGACAGACACCAGGCTGTAACTCATGAACCGAATAGTTGTAATTTTCACAGATGATGTATTTTTGTTGCGCTATAACAACAAATACTAAAAAACAAAATAAAATAAATATTTAAGGGGGCTCCTATACAACAAACGTGATTTTTCTGCTCGTTTTTACTCGATATTGATAACGGCAACAGGTAGACGCTTGAAATATTCACAGAATATTAAGTTATATATTCACTTTTTAAAAAAAATAATTAAATTAAAATAAAACAAATATTTAAGGGGGGATCCCATACAACAAATTTTTTCCAATTTTTTCCCGGTCTTAATAACGATACCAGGTAGAAACTTGAAATATTTTTATAGATAATGGTATGAAACCCTTCGTGCACAAGTCCGACTCGCACTTGGCCGGTTTTTATCTTTTAACAATTTATCAGATAATAACAAATAAGATTGTTACATATTATTTTAATGCATGCTCATTTGGCCCTCACAATTAAATACAATGGTTTCCTCATTTGAATGCCATCATTTTCGGAATGTCAATTCGGCCTTATTGTGGTCGTTATAAAACCATCAGCTTATACATACCTAGTGCCTTTATAAATCTCATTACACAATGAAAAATCTTCATTATTATTAATTGGCATCCAAACAATAAAAAGTTAACCGCAAGGCATACAGCTTCACACTTTTCTAAATTATTTAACCACATTTTTTCGGTGATTAACCTACTTAACTCGCACAAGCCAAATGACTGTAATCACAAGACTGCTCTCCGAAGCGGCTTAATTATCATCACTCTTACCAAATGCAACGAAAATAACACTTTCCAATTGCATTGTAATAAACAACGCCGAACTAGTGTGCATTTAACCGTCTCTGTGGTGTAGTGGTAAGACCACCGGTTTAGACCCAGAGGTCCCGGGTTCGATTCCCAGCGGGGGTACATGTCTGTGTACTCGACTTGGTTGGTGGTAGTGCTTGTTTGTCCGCCTGGCTAGCTACCACCGTCTTATCTAAATATGTCGCCATAACATCAAAGTTTGCAACATTGTTGTGTTCCGGCAGCTAGAGATAAGAAGCCAGTGCCTCAAAAATATGTGGATTCCGTGTGAAGTGCGCTTCCACCATTGGCCCTATCATCACTTAACATCAGGTGATATGAAGGATCTGTGCTTAACCGTAAAATGTAAAAAAAAATACCCTTTTTATGGTTCCGTAGCCAAATGGCAAAAAACGGAACCCTTAAGGATTCGTCATGTCTGTCTGTCCGTCCGTCCGTATGTCACAGCCACTTTTTTCCGAAACTATAAAAACTATACTGTTGAAACTTGGTAAGTAGATGTATTCTGTGATCCGCATTAAGATTTTCACACAAAAATAGAAAAAAAACAATAAATTTTGGGGGTTCCCCATACTTAGAACTGAAACTCAAAAATATTTTTTTCATCAAACCCATACGTGTGGGGTATATAGATAGACTATCCATAGGGATAGGTCTTCAAAAATGATATTGAGGTTTCTAATATCATTTTTTTCTAAACTGAATAGTTTATGCGAGAGACAATTCCAAAGTGGTAAAATGAATGTGTGTCCCCCCCCCCTGTAACTTCTAAAATAAGAGAATGATAAAACTAAAAAAATATATGATGTACATTACCATGCAAACTTCCACCGAAAATTGGTTTGAACGAGATCTAGTAAGTAATTTTTTTTAATACGTCATAAAGTACGGAACCCTTCGTGCACGAGTCCGACTCGCACTTGGCCGGTTTTTTAAATTATTATGTTTCAAATTAACACGTCAAATTCCCCATACAAAATTAATATGGCCGCGCGGCATCAAATAAACATGGACGAAGACATTTCAAATAAAAATATATGACACTTGTCACCTACAAACGGCGATAGGTACAGAATTTCATTTTTTTCAAGCAATTTAGCATCAAGCCTGATTTTTGTCTTACCTATTAAAATTATTTTGTTGTCGAATCTATTAATTTACTTTTTCGTCTATATAAAAATATTTGCTCATCATGTTCCGTTTGTACAGTAAATAAGATTTATAGTCAAGCCACATTTCCCATTATCCGAGCAAACTGAAGCTACATTTCAAGTCAATGGACCTTAACCGAATGCGAGTCGCAGGACTGTTTATCTGCCTCAATTTATTAATGGAATTGACTTAATTTAACACCGACTTTCATAATACAGGCTTACGAACCTTGAAAGTCAAGAGACAATTATTTAGTTAGAGCATAACAAAATCCAAACCTATGTTGACTTAGTTGAGAGTAACATTTATTATTGTAGATGTTAGGTTTGATTAAATTATTTATTCAAAGTATAAATATTCGTAGATGGCATTTCCCTCCTTTCTCCCTTTCTCCCTATGTAAAAATGTTACCTTTAATAAAATACCACCCTTGTTAAGGGTAAAAAGTCCCATGCAGATCGATGAAGAACAACGACGACTAGAATAAGAACCTAAATAAAACAGTTTACCAAATTAAGTAAAAATAATTATATCTAAAGATACGAAGTTACGGATTAAATACTAATCCGTAACATGCTTCAGTCGTAGTCATCAGTCGGTTCAGCTAGTGACATTTTTTTTATTTTTATACCTTATAGAACTGATAATGACTTGTTCTGACTGACTGATTCATCATCGCCGAGCCGAAACCGCTGAAGCTAATTAGCGGAAATTTGGAAAGTAGGTTCATTGTGTGACGTAAAGCCACTAAGAACGGATTTTACGAAAATTATCCCCTAAGAGGGTTAAATAGGTGGTGTAAATTTTTACTTTTTATTTTTAAGTGTTAATTGCTACACTTAAGCTGAATTATGGTAGCATAATGGTCAGTGCAGCCGCCCGGATTGCGGTAGACCCAGGTTCGATTCCTGGCTGAGTCGGGTGGGCGTTTAATTTTTTTTCACTGTATTTTTATTTAAAAATATTTTAGGTGGTGTAAGTTTGTATAAAAGTCCATCAGTTTTGTTGTAAAATACCTACATGACATTGGTAGCTCAGCGGTGAGAGCACTGGACCGGTTATCCAAAGGTCGTGGGTTCGATTCCCACTCGAACATCCTGAGGCTGTTTGATTTTTCTAGTAAATAAAATTTTATTTTATGAAATTGGTATTTGGCTTTTTGGTAAGAGTTTAAGAAGACATATACCTGATAGAAGTGATTAAGTGGTTTGAATCTTACCTTAATAACCGTCAGCAGTCCGTGCTGATAGATCATTATGACTTAAAAAGAAACTCGTTAAATTGCAGACAATCCGAAAAGTTAGAAGTAGAACCTTCAATACCACAAGGTTGTATTTTGTTCTTAATATATAATACATTAATGTTAAAGCGAAATGTTTAAATGAAACGTGCATATTGTATGCTGACGACATTTCTGTTCTATTTTCGACCAAAAACGGCGACAACTTACAACAACATTTTAGTGATATAATTGAAACAATTTCAAAATAAATGAAACAACTTTTACGGATCTACTCGCGTTTATTTTACTTTACACATTATTTTTATCTGTCCGTCTCCCTGTGACCACGGACCCTGCAAAGGATTCGAAACGCCAGGATAAACATTAATTAAAAAGTAACATAAACGCGAGTAGATCCGTAAAAGTTGTTTCATTTAAATGTGTAGTGTTCGCATAAACTTACTTTACTTACAAAATAGCTATATGACCATATCTTAGAATTAAATATAAACAAAACCAAATCAATGCAAATGCAATTCAAACCTAGACAAAAAATTCCATTACGAGAAACTCTTTCATATAAAAACAATAACGTAGCTTTTGTGACGTCGGTCGTGCAACTTGCTAGGGGTGGAGATTGATACTTTAAATTTGTCGCCACTTAAAGACACAATAGCCTCCAAGCTGCCAAGATTCACGTACGCGCTTAATGAATTAAAAAAAGGTACCGATTTGAAATCTTCCAAAACTGCCTCTATGCTTATGCAAATTCCTGGTTAAGTTATGGTATAATTTTATGGGTCAACAGTGCAAATATCGGTAAATTATTTATTCTTAAAAAAAATGTGTTAGACTTAAAATTCGTACACTTACATAAATATACTTATTGGAAATTTGTTTGAAAAAACATACACTTGTACTCTCAGGCAAAAGATTACTACAAAAACCCACGTAGTCTACGACACGGGGAAAGGTTGGCATTGCCATTTACAAAGTTGCATAATGTTAGGTCAGGCACTTATCACATGTCTGTCCAAATATATAATAATTTACCTAATGTAATAAAAAAAGAAGGATGCTGAATTTTATCATAAAGTAAAACAGTTCTTAGTACAAAAATGTTATTACTCATAGTCTAAAGGATTTATTTGAATGTAAATCTTTAATATAATAATTTTAATTAATTGATGTGATAATAGCTGTGAGGAGCTCGATGGCGCAGCGGTTAACGCGCCCGGTCTGCGAGTGCTGAGGTTAAGCAACTTTCGCAAAGACCGGTCATCGGATGGGTGACCAAAAATTTATCATCTCGAGCTCCTCCGTGCTTCGGAAGGACGTAAAGCCGTTGGTCCCGGCTGCATTGACAGTCGTTAACAACTACCAATCCGCACTGGGCCCGCGTTGTGGTTTATGGCCCGTTCTCCCTATACATCCATAGGAAAGGCTCGTGCCTCAGCAGTGGGGACATAAAATGAGGTGATGATGATGATGATGATGATGATGATGTGATAATAATAATATTTCGAGCTAAAATGTATGTGTATTATGTGAAAATGTGTAGCCTTAAGTTATTTTAATTATGTTAATGTTTAATTATTTGTTATTTATTTAAATTGATTATTTTTTTAGTTGTTATTTATTTAATTCTTCAATTTACTAAAATGTTTCGCAAATTGATTTCGAATGTATTTTTATTTTAATTTATATGTTCTGTTGCAATGCCCTGTTGAGGGCTTATGTTTGAATCTAATTATTAGAGACCGGATTATATGCATTTGCATATTTGCATATGCATTTGCATATTTAAGCCATCCTCAGCGGTAATAGCATATTTTACTTAAGATCTAGTTATGATGCATATTATTGATACATTTACAATATTTTTCGAGCACAGCGCACTCAGCAGCCACGCGTCTTTTGTTTTGGTACCTACGTTTGTGTCAAATTGATAATTTTGTTAATGGAACGGCAGAACTTTTGCCAGAAACTATAAGTGCTAACATAACACCAAAGTTCAAATTGTGCCCAGGTACCTCAGTGGATGTGGAGCGATCCTTTTCCACTTATAAATATATATTGAATGATCGACGACACAATCTTACTACTGAACGTTTGGAACAATTGATTGTTTACGTTTACAAAAATATGAAAAATTTGTAAAGTAATATAATGCTATGTCACTCCACCTATTATAGTCTATCAATAGATAATTTATTAATTGTATGCTGATTTTGAAATAAATATATTAAAATTACTTTTTCTTTTTTTGGACTCCTAAAACTTATTATTTAATTTTGCATATTTTACGTATTTTCATGCATATTTCATGCATATTTCAAGCATTTTCATGCATATTTGCATGCATATAACAAGCTCTCTATGTTGCATATAATCATTATTATTTTAAGACCAATGAAAGAATTTCAATTGAATTGAATTGAATTGTAACGTGTACTTTACGTTGCCCGCCTCTCACTCGGTTCGTGCTACTTTAACGCCATGAGTATTAGTATACTTTTTCATATGATCTGCGAACACCGTCAAAATGGCTTCGCGTTCCGGCCTCACGCACAAAAATGTGATTTTTAAGGCACACGTTATACCACCGTCAATTTCCTTAATGCCGAGGAAGCAATTCGTGTCACATCTCACTGGCGGCCCTTTGACAGATGAGATCTATTTTAAGCAATCAAATTAGATTGGCAATGGATGTCGCTTGTATATTCTTAGGTTTTGAATTTTGAGCACACCTTTTTTTTTGTAGAACACATGGGTTTTTTTTCATAAGAAATAATATAACACATTGAAATAAAACCAGTGTTTTACACGTTTTACACGACTACATATTGTACAGAAATAGTGCACACGGATCTCCCTTTGTAGGGTTTGTAGGGAGATTCAGGTTAGAGAGAGAGGGTCACAGATCCTAACAATGATATGTATTAATTATCAAGACTGATACATATAATCAAAGGTTGACACAACACTTACACCCTTCAACATATCAGTACACTAACCTGTGATATCGGGTTAGATTTAGCACTATGCCATCATCCTGAGGGATGAACTCCCGACGTTTAACGAGCACGTTACCTTTGTGTTGTGTTAAATGCATTATTTATGACTCACGTGTCTGAAAACCATTAGTTTTAATTTTTTAAACTAATCTGTAATTCAAATTAACCCCTTTTTTAATCTACGGAAACTTCATTAGACTTTTATACTCGCGGTTCTGTGGCTAAAAATACTTATATTAATAAAAAGCAGCGTGTAGTCACTGTAAATATACAACATCACATAAAGAGACGCAGTCGTTATTTACCATCGCCATAGAATCCTCCATCATCACAACCTCTCATACGACGACCACGGGAATACTGGTGACTCCGACTTGATGGATCGACAACGGAACAGGCTACAACAACATTATAATTTTTTGTCACGATCCAACGCTGACATTGACATATTTCATATAGGTAAGTGTCCACAAATTTAGAAAACTGATGTCCGAAAGCTACGTTAACCCTACGTAATTCTTATTAGCATTTAAATGAGTTGTATATTTTTGCTCTTATTTATATTATTCAATTTGTTATTACTAATTACTTACAAAAGTAGTTTTTCCTTCTAGGATCTAGAAATACTTATAGCAAAATAAAATGATTGGATGATTTATTTAAATAAAAGTTGAGGCTGGCCTACACTGGTGGAGTAGGCGACTTAGAAGGGCCCTGTGTCAAATATGTTGGGGGCCCAAATTAAGTGTAGAAAAATTTCACAAAAGAAACAAAAACGCTCGCATTGAAATAAAATAATTAAATACTGATTATAAGCTATTGCTAACAATAAATACTGCTAGGAGCTAAGTTAGCCCAACAATTAAAATCAATTATACACTGTTTTCCCCTTTTTTCCTACAAACTTATTAATATTTAATCACAATCAATCTGCCTCTACAGACTATAATGACTAGTCTGATAGCCGTTCTGACTGCAATGCACAGCCACCTACAACTCTTCATTGTGGCCACACAATGCCCGATATTAAAATCAGGCAGTGTGATTAATGTACGTGCGGAGCTGCAGTCAATCGATGTTCGAAAAACTAATGGCCTTGATGGCATCCCAGCAATAGTTTTAAAAATGTGTGCAGCGGAGTTGTCCCCCGTGTCTCGTCTTTACCGTCTCTCGCTCTCTTCGGGTTGTGTGCCGGAATCTTGGAGAGATGCCAATGTGCAACCGGTTCCGAAAAAATGAAATCGGTCAGATCCGACTAACTCGGTAGTTAGTTGGCTATTGGGCGAAGTAACGTAAACTGAAGTAACGGCTATTGGGACCGCCCAATTCAATTTTGTGTAGTCATGGATCGGATTCTAAACAAACAGCTTATCCGCTACCTAGAAGAATACCCCTTAATTCACGATCGCCAATACGAGTTTCGGCCGAAACGGTCATCGGGTGATCTTCTAGCGTATATTACACATCTCCGGGGTGAAGCTATTGATAAGCGTGGCGAGTCGATGGCTGTTAGCCTTAACATGGCCAAGGCTTTTGATCGGGTCTGGCACAAAGCTCTTCTCTCCAAGCTCCCGGCAAACGGTCTGCCTGCTCAGTTCTGCAACTGGGTTGCTGGCTTCCTACATGAGCGTAGAATCCGAGTACTCTCAGACGGATGCGCTTCGCGGTTCAGTTCAGTGAACGCTGGTGTCCCTCAGGGGTCCGTTCTATCCTCCACGCGGTTCCTTCTGCATATCAATGATATGCTTCCACTTGGAAATATTGATTTCTATGCAGATGATACTACAGTGCACGGTGGGTATAACGGTCAGCCTGCTTCTGGGCGAGTTGAGATTGAAGAGAAACGAGTAAATCTTGTCATTGAGCTCAATCGGGTATTGGACCTCATATCTAAATGGGGCTCCAATAATCTTGTTAAGTTCAATGCCAAGAAAACACAGGTGTGCGCGTTCACGACAAAAAAGTCGCCATTCCTACCCCTTCTCTCTCTTCAAGGCACAACACTGGGCCTGCAGAGCAGTATTAACATGTTCGGTGTGAATTAGAGGACTGTATCTCGGTAGGTAAAGGCAAGTAGAAGACACGTTTAGGGTTTTAGGGAATATATTCAATGTTATCGCACTAATTAGCAAAACAAAGACCCGCCGCCGACATTTTCACGAAACAGTCAACATGTAACTATCAAAAATACAAGACAGAGTCAAAAAGCTATAAATTAAAATCTCTAAAAAAGGTTGCCTTCAGCAACAATCCTCCCCCATTTAACTGATGGGCAACCGCACCAGCTTTTTGGAAGCTCGTCGTAGTGTCCCTCCTGCAGTTTGGACATCGACGACCCGCACACTGCCATCTTTGCCGGGGTACACCGCCGATACTCTGCCTTTAAGCCAGCTACCTCGAGGAAGGCTCGAAGAAGGCTGTTGTCTACAATCAGGACTACGTCTCCGACGCACAAAGGAGTCGCTTAGAACCATAACCGGCCATCTCACTTTTAACCATTTTTGGCAAAGCGAAAAAACGTTTTAAAAAGTTTTAGCTATACTTTCGAGTGCATAATGACTAATAACGATAGCAATTGGGATTCAAAATCAGTTTTATCACACTTTTATTGGCAAAAATAATAAAACAGTTACGTTTTTTGATCCTAAAACATCAGTAAGGCCGAATTTGATACCAACAAATGAAAATGACCACTTAGTTTTGCAGAGATTGCCGTTTTTGACGCCAAGCTATGGAAAGATGGTCACCACCATACCAGGTCCTCTTTTAAAAATATTGTCGTAATTGTTAATTGTAAGTAGTTTAAAATTACAATATTGAAATAGCAATAGAAAAAATCTTAATTATGTAGTTTAACATATTTCATTGATTTATAAAAACAATACAGCATATCTTAGCCTGTCTTATATTATCTTAGTTGGGTCTGCTATGGTTTCCCGTGTCCAGAAGAATTTCGACCTATAAAGATAAGATCTACATCTTCTTATTTCTTGGTAAAACTTAACCTCTAACAACTAAGCTTTTACTGTTACTGTAAAACAATTCCTCGTTACGTACTATTAACGTGTTAATGGCAAAGTTATAAACGAATAATAAAAAGAAAACTAGGCACTTAGGTTCATGGTTTTCCACTAGAACTCTAACTAATTTTAATATAAATGCGAAAGCGTGTTTGTTTTGTTTATCCATCCATCACGTCAAAATGGAGAAGCGACGTGATTTGCATAGAGATAATTGGAGGGCTCGGGATAGCCATAGGCTACTTTTTATCCCGGTCAAAAAACTTTTCTCTTAGGCACGCGTAACGACTATTGTGAAATACCAAACTCACGTGGGCTGAGACGCTGCCGCTGGCGGAAGTTTAATGTTGTTGTTATCTACTTTTGTTGTTGCCTTATTTTACAAGTGATTTTATAAAACATCATCATTTCAAATATCGAAGTCACTAAAATTAAAATAATTTTCAATAATGGAATAATATGTAAGTAAATTAACTCAAAGACAAGATGAGACATGCTTATAATTCAGAGGTCGAAATTAGGTAGAGTAATTTATGTAATTGCACTGATTTCATACAGCGAAAGAATAAAGTGGATATTACTATTATGCCTCAAATCCCGAGATTAATCTTTAACCTAAATTTTAACCTTACGAGTTCAGGCTAGAAGCAAAAGTATTTTCGTATTTATAAAAAAGGCGAAGTATAAGTATGCGAATTTGCTTAAGACTATTAATAATTTGTTTTGAGAATTAATGTAAATACTAATAAAAATTTTATGTTAATTATCTTTGTTTTATTTGTCGTATCTATCTCTGAGGTTTTTATTATTATTTATTCGTAATATTGTTGGCCACACGGGATTGTCCATTAGAATTCTCGGGAAGATCCATATTAATATCAACATTTCGATGCAAGTACATAAATAACTCTACCTATTTCCGACCTCTATTATACCTACTTTGAGACTCAAAATAAGGAGACTGCAGTAGGTAAGCTTCATATAAACGAGCTCAAGTCACGCACAGACCCTCTCAAGGACACGGAATCTCGGACTATCTCAAACCAGTCCGAGGAGCGCATACGTTTTACGTGGACCTGAGATTTCTCGGAGCAATGCCCGTTTTCATCGACGACGATTTGGATGGCGGTTCCTTGAGTTAAACCGTCATGTCCAGTGATCGGAATAGGTAGAGCTATTTTGGTTCATTGACCGTAAACTATGGACATTACGCGAGATTCTAACTGAATTTTTTTTATAAACATGATAAAAGAAGGCTTGTCTTACGTATTGGCAGTGGGCGCCACGATGTTGTCAAACTTACATTAGCGACGCGTTGCCAATTTCCATTGCGCACACGCGCAATGTTGCCGCACGATTTTGCGCACACGCGCAATGTTGCCGCACGATTTTGCCGCGCAACACGGCTTTTGGAAACAAAAGAATACAATAGCGGGCTCCGCCGCTAGAATAACGACTTGTTTTTGTCTCTTTCTACAGTATTCAAATTGTTTATCGACAATATTTCGGTAATGTCCATATTAATACAACATATGGCAAGTACAAAAAATTGCTCTACCTATTCCGATCACTGGTCATGTCACTATTAAAAAGATACTTAAAATTTGGCGCTTGTGACTACGAGCATGAGTATTCAGTACCTACCTACAACTTTATTATTTACAATAGAACGTTCTTCAGGTAGGTAAGTTCATTTAACATTGATAAAGCATTAGGTGTAGTAAATGTAGAAATTACTTAACAGTAATTTATATTTGTCGTCCTGGTGCTTGCCTGGTGGTGATCCAAGTTGCCGAAAAATAATGGATGTCTCTGGGCAAAGACAAAAAGGTTCATCATATCTCTTAGATCAAGTAGAATGACAATATTAACCACTCTAACAAATTTTAAATAAATCTTACTTACACAAATACTGACTCTTAAAATGGGTAGGTGACTGGTTAGTCAATAGATAAACTTTTTAGCAACTGTCAACATTATTTTTTAGAAGAAATTGTATGGAATGGACACCAAGTATGACGTCGGACTTCCTGGCGGGAAAGTGAAGAGTCATGTCGGCAGTTTTGTTTTATTTTCTAAAATTTGTATTATGTCGAATATTAATGTGAAATAATAGTGGATTATTAACCGTTAAGTGTTCGTGAGTGTGCATGAATGTTGGCAAATGAAACAAACAAATCCAAGCAGTCCGCCCGAGGACTTAGTAAAGCCCAACATCTTTACTGAGATACTCAAGGGGTTGGGAGGTATGCCATTTCTCACTTCTCATTTCTATTATCATTCATCATCATCATACAGGAAGGAAATATTGTTTGTTTATGTATTACTTGTAACAAAAATTACTTTGACACTGGCTAATTGCACGAAGCCATAAACGAAAGGAAAGAAGTATGACGTCACTTTTTTGTCGACTTTTGAGTTTTTATAACTTTTTAGGTTACAGAAATTCATGCTTATGTCAAATGCAAAAAGGTTAATGTTTCAAAGAACTATTTCATGATTTCATTAATTATTGTCGTTGTCAACATCCCTCATGTATGAGTATACGGAAGATGTGGAATAAATTACTTTATCATTAATATAATTTTTTTAAATATGGTTCCTTGAAATTTATTCACCAATCGATCACGACAACAAAAACGAGATTTTGCATGGCATTGTAGCCCCAGGTGGCAAAAAAGGCGTATGTTAATTTTGTGTCAAATAAAACTCGCACTCAGGTCATCAACATTATAATTATTTTCACATTAGAAATAGAAACATTTGTTTTGTATTATAAGGTTTCTCTTGTGTGTCAACAGAAAATCCTCCAAGATTTTGATAGCATAGCATACATTTCGTACTTGTTGACTTAGCATTGTCAACGCAGATTTATTTGTTCAAAGTAATTATTTGTTTTAGTATGTTATATTATAAGCTCGAGATTACTTTATCACTTTCTCGCTGTAAGTGACATTTGAATTAGAGCAACTATCTAGTTTCTTTGAGTTTTTTCCTTGATAGAACATCGGTTCGATTAAAGTTTCAAAACTGATGGTGGTGTGGTGGAATCATGACCATTTGAATATGCTTTCGATATTGAGTTTAAGAAATCTGTAGATTCGTAGAAGAACAAAAGGACAAAGGACATAGCCCAAAGAGTTGTTAAGCTCAAATGGCAGTGGGCAGGGAACATCGCTCGCAGGACTGATGGCCGCCGTGGCGAAACAGTTCATGAGTGCCGACTGCGCACCAGAAAACGCAGTGTGGGCAGGCCTCCAACAAGGTGGACTGACGATCTGGTGGAGGTACGGGATGCCGCTGGATGCGAGCAGCACAAATCTGGTAGTTGTGGAGATCCTTCGGGAATGCCTTTGGATAGTAGTTGACGTCTTTTAGCTGAAATGATCATGATGTTGAAGTTGAACATGTCTCGAGGGCTACCACTTCATACCTGTACTGCTGTGTTTCAGGTTGATGGATATGATGCTCATTAAAGTTACTGAACATTTAGAATCGTTGCAGTAACTACGATATTCTTTTGTTTGTGTTTAGACGTATGATAGTAGTAGCACATGAGTTAATGGGTATGTTCCGATATACACTGCGAGCACTGTCCAGTGCTCTTACTGGTGAGAAATTTGTTCCATTATGGACTGACAGTACACTGCCGCAGTATCCTAGGGAAATATATGACGTCATAAATCGTCGCCATTTTTATACTGTAAGCACTGGTATGGTAAGGTAAGGTAAGGTGCTCTCAGTGCTTTGATCACGTGATCAACAGCGTTCAGAAATGATGACATGGATGACAGCATGGATGACAATATACTGGACTGCGTTCTGTTTTATACAGTAACCGTATAGCTAACTATAAAGGAACGGCTTCGCAGTATACTAAATTGACATCACACCTTACAGTGCTCGCAGTGCACGACACAACACAGTTTGTACAATAGAAACTATATCAATTGTAAATCAGCTGTAAATGGCTCGGGTTCGGTAAGGTGCCAGTTACAAGTAGTAAGCGCTTATCATCATGAGGACTTAATTGACAATTACCGTCTCAGTCAAACAATAAAATTGTTACGAAACATCATACTATTTGTTTTTTATATATCGTTGAACAAACAGCTGGACTTCAAAACTTTCATCAAAGAAATTCAATGTTTAAAGTGCACATAAACATTTGTCTTAATCATTAGCCTCTCTGCCCCGCTGACTATGGCCTCTCCAATCTCCATTTGCACAGATGCCCACACATAATCATTTATTACTTAGCACGCCTGTGTTAAATCAGCTAAATAGTCATCGCAACTAAAATAATGATGTGCGATACAGATTTTAATTTTAAAAAAATATTACAACTTTCATTTATTCCACGGATTTTTTTCCTCCATTAGTGGCTTCGTGGTTAGTAAGCACATTAAACCAGTATTGAAGTTTTTTTTTTGAAGTTATATTGTGCTATTTAACAATACTTCCTTTGATTGATAATAGATGATAATTAGTGGTAATAGAAATGATTTGTGATAAATGATATCCCCCAAACAAACCCATTGAGTATCAGTAAAGTTGTGGTTTTAAGGAGATCTCACGCAGACATCTTGAAAGAATTTGAAAAGTAACATTGCACTGTTTTGTTTTAACTGTCAACAATTCACGTTCCCGAGTTAACTGTTAATAATCCACCGTTAACACCCAACTACGTCAGAAGGAGGGTTGTTTTTCGAGTGTATGTATGTATGTATGTATGTATGTATGTATGTATGTATGTATGTATGTATGTATGTATGTATGTATGTATGTATGTATGTATGTATGTATGTATGTATGTATATATGTATGTATGTATGTATGTATGTATGTATGTATGTCTGTTTGTCGTTAGATTTGTTTTGATTGTGGGAGTGACATAGGCTATAAAAAATATAAAAAAATAACAAAACAACAAAAATAAAAGTAAAAACATTGGCCGGGTTAGCTATTAGTAGTCGTAACCCCAAAAAACTGTTAGATCGACCACACGATCAAAAGTCTTTAAACGATCTACAACGTGTACGGAATTTAAAGGATATGGCCAATTTTTCTATGGACGTAGATGTAGTTAATTTTCATTTACAGCAATGTTTCATGGTGTTTTGTTTTCGGGAATATTAGCAGATTTTATTCTCATGTTTAAAAAACTCTAATAACTTGTCAGTCAAAAGTACTAGACGTCAAGAGTTTCGTTTTTTTTTGTCGCAGACGGGGACAATTATCAACCAAGCGGCCGTGGCCATCTCAATTAAATCCGCACTCTCTTTCGTTGGTGATTGTCATTGTCCCCGCCTACGACAAATGTATTTATAAATACTCATTTATTATAGATTTTATTTATTATATTAAAGTATAGGTATCGGACAAGGAAATATTTCACGTTGCATTCAACATTGCTCAAATTAAATTCTGGGATCGTAGAGCTTATTTTTTTCTATTCATTTTTTTTACGTTATGACAGGAGCGAAATATGTGGAAAACTTTTTTCTTTTTAGTTTAACCAATTTCAGACAAACCTTTTTGCTGAAGAACAGTTTTGTCACTATGATAAACTCTTTGTTATGAAAACTATTTGTCGTTGAATATGATCCGTTTACAGTGGGAACCGGCCGGTCTTTGTGCCACCCGAGAAGGTTTCAATAGTTCCACAGAGTTAACCCTCGTCAGCATTTCGCCGGTATCATTTGACACTCTTTGTGTCTTGATCAATAGTGTATTTTTTTATTGATAGTGGTATTACTTTTAGATTGTAAGGATGTTTGCTGATATTTAGTATTGCCAAGTATACGCCTTTTGGTACACGCCTACGTAAGTCTGACGCCCCTGAATCAGCGTACCTACTTTCTTTAATGTGAGCATTAACATTAATTCTAATTGTATGGAATGGGACAAAAAGGGCCTTTTACTTTTTACTTTCCTTTCGTATACTTAGGTTGGTCATCGGATGGGTGACCAAAATTATATCATCTCCAGCTTCTCCGTACTTCGGAAGACACGTAAAGCCGTTGGTTCCGGCTGCAAAAGTGTTTAAAAGGTTTTTTTTGTAATTTTATACTATTTTAAATATTGTAATGATAAAAATATGCTCTTTTGTTTTTCTTCTCGTCTGTTCGATTCCCTTTTAGGGCCACCGCAGACATGCTACTTTTAGCATCGGCGATCGGCGATTCAGCCGCTTTTTAAAAGCTGAATGCAGCGACCACACATTCCACACCGCACACTTAAAAACGCCAAACGCGGCGATTGAGTCGCTTTTCGGAAGCTCGACACAGCTTCTGAACGTTACACTCCGCACACATTCGGATACCCGGTCGCATCGATTTGCATCGAGTTGCCGATCCAGCATCGGAGCAGTCGCTAAAACGCGCGATTCCGATACCGCGTCCGGACCGAACGCATAAAGTCGCGAAATCGCGATGCTGCATCGATAAAAATCTCACGATTTTACTGCGATCGAACGCGGTGAGTCGCCAAAACGTGATTCAGCATCAATACAGTCGCAAAATCGCCGATCGCCGATGCTAAAAGTAGCATGTCTGCGGTGGCGCTTACTGTTTCTCTTTATAAAGTCCAATATTATAATTATTCTTATACAACTTTGTTACGCTGGGGATTATTAGAGATTTGGAGAAACTCACCGTGCATTGAGGATAAGCTCCAACACACGGACATAGTGCGAGTTTTGTTTGATAATCGATCAAGGCGAAGGGTAAGGCACACTAGCGCCACCAATTGATAATTTGACCATTACTAAAGGACCGGATCTTTTTTTAAACATTGCGTACCGTCCGATAACAGGAGAGCATCCATAGTATTTATTTAATAATTATGCACTACTTTTAGTTGCGTGGTTTATTCACAAAACGGGCTATAGCATTTATTTACAAACAATGGCCACTTTTGGTGTTAGCGAATAAATACAAAAACAAACCTAAAAGTAGTGCACAATTATTAAATAATAGATGTTTGCCTAGTGTCGGAAGGTCCGCAATGTTTGAAAAAAAATCCAGTTTAGCAGTATCAAATTAAATCCATTAGCGGCGCTATTGTGCCTTACCCTTCGCCTTAAGCTAACAAAATCAAAAGCCTTCTGGTGACAAACGAGGATATTTAAAATTATGCATTAAAATCTCTTTTTTCGCTAAAGTAATCGAATGTCAAATCAAACTTGCAATAATAGGTACCCAGAATTGACAAATAGAGGCACCGATTTAGTAGAAAGGCTATGCAGCTTCATCTTGAATTGAAGAATTGAAGCAATATACAATTAAAAAATTTAATTATAATATTAATAAAATTGGACATTAATAATAATATTCAGTGCAATAATATTGTTATTAATTAATAATATAATAATTTATAATACAATAATCTATTTACAATTGCATAAGATATGTGTAACAATACTGTTTATTAGTGAAAACATTATATTGAATCTAATAAGCTATTTCTTATATTTTATGTATAAATGGCGTCATCCTCTCTTCTAAATGGCTGTGCCCAACTGGGTTCAAAAATGTATCAATAATTTTAATACATAGAATTTGTTCGCAACAAAGCGCAAAGATCCGTTATCTATTTATGAAGAAGGAAAAGTTAATGTTTAATGTCAAACTAAACTGTTGGTTAAGTGGCTTTGCCATTTTAATTGCTAAAGTTTAGATTGTGGAATGTCACCAAGAGAGAAATACTGGACGTGTGTTATCCGTGGGCGCCATAGATTCATCTTCACCAGCTCATTTTATATGTCTGATGTTTGATGATAGGTATATTTCAGTTACCCATCTGATGACTTTCGTTCAAAAGGTCCCCATGATTTAGGGAGGAGTAAATACGTGTGCTGGGGAGAAAGTTTGTGGGGAGAATTGGAAGGCCAACAACGGCTCAACGGCTCCATCTCCCTAAAAAGTGGGACCAATCCCAATTTTGTCGAAATATAGCACGCACTGTGCGCTATCGTGGTGGGTTATAGCCCGATATGCCCAAATGCTATTGTTCATATGGGAAGCCCAACAGTGGGAAGTTAACAGTATGTTCGTAATGACGATGAAGCTTTTTATAATCTTCTTATAAGTTCTCTATTATCTCGGTACCTAAATAAAAGTTATTAAACCGCTTCGTTTGTTGTATGAAAGCGTAACAAAGTAAAATAAAAATAATATAAAAAATTACACTACATAAAAATATAGGTAATTTATTTTAGCGTAAGATAAGTGATGTGTCATCGCCCTCATCATAAAAACATTTTTATTACTACAACGCCAGTGTCTATATTACTGTAGGCAGTTTTTTTATTACACACCTACAGCAACGGTAGAGTGACGTCTATATTTAAACATTACATCTACATTAAGTTCTATTTTTGTCCGCGCCTTAACACTTTCCAAAGTAACAATAGCATAAAAATTAACTCGCATACCATAATAACCTCATATAGCATATCAAATACGGGCGTAGAAATCACGATGTTAAAATAATGTTTAAAATTTTAAACTGCATTAAGGCGGTGTTATTTTAACCCTTATTGCGAGAGGCATAAGCCGCATCACAATTGGTAACGTGGTAATGGACAAAAGAGCGTATTGATCGTTGGGTAAAAGTGAAAGCTCCACGCTGGATGTAAGAACAAGTTCCGTTTTGGTTTAAGGCCTTGTCTACATGGGCGCGGATTTAATTTGACTATATTATTATCATACACATCAATTCTAGCGATAACTTGATTTGAATGATGGAGGCCTTTGCAGTGGTATAACATATGGACTATTTTATGAAGGAAATCACTTTTACGAATATAATACGAATTTTATTCTAACGTTCCATGATAAAAGGTAGGTACGATAAAATAATCGCGAGTGGATCATAGCAAGGCTGACGTAAGCGCTGAATTTTTGTCACTGCTCTTTAATTTTTGAGTGCTTATTGCGGCACAGTGTCATCTATGTGGTATTTCATCTGAAAAGATGAATCTGTATAGCCATCAGTTGCAACAACCTTTGGATAGATGGCGCAGCGCTTACGTCAGCCTTCCCGGTAGCATAGCGGTCAGTGCAGTCGCCCGGATTGCGAAATTCCCAGGTTCGATTCCTGGCTGGGTCGGGTAGGCGTTTAATTTTTTCACTTTATTTTATAAAATATTTTACAAATATTTTGCAAAAGAAAACCCAATGCGGGTTGGTACGTTTTGCTAGTAGTTGGCCTGCGATCATACGTCCACCAACCGGAACCAACGACTTAATATGACTGTTACTTAATGTTACTAGTTCCCTGAATCACGAAAGAACTCCATATTTCATAATTTTTGTTACCCATCCGTTATGACAGAAAGTTCCTTAACTTGCAAAATCGCAATATGAACGCGTCGCCATTGCTCATATAACTTTACATAATCGGGAAGTTAGTCGGCTTTAATGCGGGATTTCATAGTAGGCATCTAACTACCGAAGAGAATTTATGAGCAGCACAGTAGTAAGCTTCGTTGGTGAAGTTTAGTTAAGTGAGGGAGTGACTTACTTGGCAGTCTCCAAGTCTGGAGAATGGAGTCTCCTGCCTCTCCAGACGTCCGTACCGACTCTCTTGTTCATGTAAGAAGATCTGAGGATGTTCAGCACAATTCTGGGATGTTTATAGACTGATAAGAATGGTTAAAGCTGAGTTATTAGGAAGTGCTACAATTCGGAGGACCAATTTTATTTATTAGCTTGAAGATTGTTATGAATTAGGTACGTAAAACCACAGTAAAACTACGAGTTTCAAGTTTATGGTAGCGAGCGGCGCGTGGCAGTGGTGTGACAACGGGCGCACGACTACGAATACGCACGCACACTAATATATTTTTAAATGAAAAATAAAACAACAGTGGCCTGCGGAATATCAATACAAACATTTTGATTTTGGATTATTGTTTTATGTGCTATATTTACAAAGTTTCTGAAGAAATAAGTGTTTAGATATCATTACTTTTACGTATTGTTCATGCAGTTTCTGGGTATTTGTACCAAATTCCAAGACAACCATGGCCTTGTGAAAGGATCAAGCTAACCTACACTAGTCCTTTTAATGTGAATGACTTATTCAGCGCCTAGCACCAGTGACTTAAAAACACGTAAATTTTCGAAATTCCGCGCGGCACCCCCTTCTAAAACAAGCAAATCTTTTACTCAAAAGGAGGTTTCACCCAGTGTAATTGTGAACGTTTGAGATAACGAAATATACCTACTGGTTTAATTTTTTTCTCATAATTTTATTCTTAACGCAGACAATGTAACCACGCCCTTAGGTAATGAACCGAATTATACCCGCTTTTTGAATTCCCAGCATTTAAATACATAATGGTCTTCTTAACATTCTTCTTAAGTACAAAAAAATAACTCCTTTGTCACTCCCGTCGTTACGGACAGTAAGCAGCGCCAAAATATATTCTATAATTGGTAAACTTTTTGAAGTATCACGGTTGCAAACATTTTTCACTAGCACTTTTGTTTCTACTTTCGACAATGTTAAACTTAAAACAACAGTACGGATTCATAGTTAACTGTTAGATGCAGTAGTCAATGACAAGAATAACGTCTTATTAGAGATTACAAGCCGTTATTCTTGTCAATAGGTATTTTACATTACATACCTACTAAAAGGGTTTATTTTTTTATTTTAATTTAATTTTCTATGCATCAAGAAAATACAGAAATCGAAAGAAGCTGATGATGATGATGAGGATTATATAATTAAGGTATGTTATGCCTTATACGTTTGAAGAGCTATCGAGTTGTTATTATAATTTAAGTATAATCGCTCGTTCACCGGTTTGCGCGGTGTAGCGCTCGATTTCCCTGCTCACAGCATTCTTTCTATAACCGTTGAGTAAGACTTCCAAAGCGTAACGCACAATGAACTGTAAATTCACCTGCAGCGTCGCAAGACACTTATGCTCGTGGGAAAAGCCTAAGTTTTCCTACACTTGACATACTGTCAGTACTTTCAAGCAGCCCGAGTATAATAGACCAAAGCCGGTTGTTAGCCCAACACAAAATTACATCAGAGATTAACCTCAAAAGGCAGTTTGCAATTTTATGAGTTTACTGCACGTCATGCAGTTTCCGTAGTTCGCATGCCAGCAATGAGTGTAATGTTTTTTCCATTTTACCTTCCGCCTAATAATAGCATGACATTATTTTTGAGTAACCGATCTAGACTAAAATCTGATGTTCTAGGTAAGAACTTTAACGTTTACCCGATAGCAAACGGTATAATTAACTTCGCAAAAGACTTTGTATTTGTTTTAACGCTACAGTATTCACTACATGTGTGAGAGACCAATAGAGTTTACCACAAATATTTTTTAAAGCTCTTTTTTACTCATCAATCCTATTATAAAAGAATTTTATCAAAATAAAACAAAAGTGGTATTGTGAATTGCGTTATATTTTTATGATACCATCTATTTTACAGTAGCATCTTTTAAACACAAATTGAAAGAGCACTACCTCTCCAACTTGAGCAGTAGTCAGTAACATCATATAGTTATACAGTCAGATGATAATATGTATATATGTAAAATATATACATATATATATATATATATATATATATATATATGTGTATAGGTATGTACGTATATACATTATAATTAGTTTAAGTACCTATTTATTTATTTTGAGGTTTATGTATTTATTTATGTTATGGTCGACAATTGGTCCCGCAGACTTTCTTTCTCTAAGTACAGCTAGGGTTGGCTGGAAGAGATCTCTTTAAGAGATAAGCTCACCCTTGTATATGTTTTTTTATAATGTAATTTAGACTGTAATCTGAATGTATAATTACTACAAATCTCCATTGTTCTATAATCTACCTAGTCTATCATAATATCCAATTCATTGAGGCGTTATACACTACCTAATAGGTTGGTGCCACTTTGTGTGTACCGATGTTATCTTATGCTAATACAGTTGCTCTTTTTCTATTGTTGTCTGCTAGTATTGACTGTGTCGTGGTTATGAGAAGTTGAGAGGTCATAGGAAATCTTTTATTTTTGAGGATGATAGGTTACCAGCAAATTTATTGGTGCTCAACTCAGACTTTCTCATAAGGGAAGATCGGGCTGTATTTCACCACGCTGGACCGATGCGGGTTTGTGGTTACAAAAACTGCCATCTCACGAGACCATCTGCTTAATGTACTTACCTTCTGTTCCGACGCATGGACTTAAGTTTTTTTATACGTTCTCCCATTTCAGATTCAATCATCATTTCAGAATTGCAAAATTTTGCGGGCGGGAGGGCGGTGCATGCGTACTGCATCCAAGCTGGATAACCGAGTGAGTTAGCGGAATTAACACTACATATTATTTCAATTACATTATTTGCCAAATCTGCTTATTTCATTTATATAATTCACTTTTTGTCATTTAAATATTTGGTGACACTTGGCCTTCAGAAAATGACGATGAGACCAAAGATGAAAGCCTACTTCATCCAAAAACATTAAAAAACTAGCTACTTCATATTACTGCCGGAACGCCCAATGCTATTAATATTAATTTATGTTGTTTTCTAAAGTTTACGCGAACGCTACACATTGAAATGAAACAACTTTTACGGATCTACTCTAACACATTTCTTTTTAATGTTTATCCTGACGTTTCGAACCATTTGCAGGGTCTGTGGTCACAGGGAGACTGAGGTGTTGGTCATCTCATAATTAGTTAGTAGCTTGTATACCCTCATTTAAATTTTAATCAGGTGCGTTCCGTTTTACGCAAAAAGAACTTACAGTATCTTTTGGTCTGGCAGTACGGTGTTGGTGCTGGGATTTAATATTTTGTATGATGGGATCCCAGGCTGGTGGTAGAACCCAACCATCATCTCTATTGAATTTAGGATGTTTTTTAATTTCAATAGCCTCGCGTTTCACCCTAGGGATGAATCGTTGTTCTCTAGCGAGTGTTTGTAGTTTATCAAATCTGATGTAATGATTGGACCCCTCTAGGGCATGTTCGCATACTGCAGACTTATTTTCGCGCCATGCTCGACGTCTGCACGCATGCTGACGTAGGTTATGAATATGAACATGAATATAATATTGTCTAAAAAAAACACCTCAGTCTCCCTATGACCCTGACCCTGCAAAGGGTTCGAAACGTCAGGATAAATATTAAAAAGTAATGTGTAAAATAAACGCGAGTAGATCCGTAAAAGTTGTTTCATTTCAATATTGATTTAGACAAAATGGTGGTAGCTTTCCACACGGACTCCGGCACCTCCGAATCTGAAAACGGTGGATCCAAACGTCAGGATATGGATGTAAAATAAAACGCGACTTAATTCGCGAAAAGTATTTCATCTCAACGGTGCCGGTGGTCTGTTCGGTAGACCACGGAGGCGTTAGTTAAAAATGCAAACACACGTGAATTCCTACTGACCGCCAGTCAAGAAGCATTGTAGTCCACCGTTAAAAAACCATTTACACTTACTCTGCTTTAATTTAACAAACAATATTCAGCATTATATGCCGTAAAAATTCTAATTGCCGTAATAACAGTTTTACCGCCAATTAGTATAATATCTAATCTGGGTTAGCTTCCGTAGTTGATCCGTTGGTATTTGTATTTATCTTTCCTAGTGGTCGCCCAGGGGTCGAAATTTAACCGTAATTCACAAAATATTCTAACTATGTTCATACAATGTAATGTAACACATTTTATAAATAAATTAAACCTTTTTGTATTCCTTTTTCAAATAAACTTTAACTATGCAAAATATCACTCTCCTATATAATATATAATATAATATAGTATTTAATATAATATATGAGATACATTGTGTTTTCATGCGATGGCCAAGTCAATCTGTTTGTTTAAAACATAAAAGATTTTTAATATTGGTATTATTCACTATAAGATGTTGTTAGGTTAGCTAATTACGTAATAACTTAAGACAGAAGGTCCCTTAAGTAGGGACTGAATAAATTAACCGACTTGGTAAGTGGATGGATATCACAACTTTTTACGGTAGAAGAACTGAGTTGCGAGACTTGGTTTTTTTACAAGTTTGTTTTTAATGGCTATTTATTACACAAATGCAAGTGTGGCAATTCAGCCAATACCCATCCATTTGTAGTCATCATCAGCTTATTTTATGTTCCCACTGCCACGGGCCACAAACCACCACGTTGGCCCGGTGCGTATTGGTGGTGGTTAACGACTGCTAATGCAGCCGGGACCAACGGCTTTACGTGCCTTCCGAAGCACGGAGGAGCTCAAGAGGATAAATTTTTGGTAACCCATCCGATGACCGGCCCTTGCGAAAGTTGCTTAACCTCAGCACTCGCAGACCGGGCGCCATCGAACTCCTCATTTGTAGTGATGCCTAGCTGTGGGACGGTATATATAGGCTATATACTAGTTACAACTACTTCCACATACAAACACGTATTTTATGTATACAATTGTATTCATATTATTTAATATATTCTACTTACATCTATCTACATAAATAAAAATGGAATGCTGTTCATTGGTAAACACATCACTTGAAAACGGCTTAACCGATTTGGATGAAATCTTGCATATGGACAGACCATAACCCGGACTAGAACACAGAATACTTTTTATTTCGGTAACAAGTTCCTGTCTAATAGTACAGTCTTCGCAAACGAAGTCGCCGGCAACAGCTCTATGATCTTAGTGTCCAATTGCTCTCCATAGACATCCGGTTGTCTGAAATAGATCGTTTTAAGCGATAAGGCTGTAACATTGTAAATGTTGTTGCAATTAAAGTATTATTTGACTAACACCGATGTCTAAGCTATTCTCAGACATTGGAATAAATTATTTATAGTTGATATTCTGTCGATATAAAATAGATTTCTACTTGCCAGCTAATGGCTTTTGAAAACTAGCTCGGTTTCGATATTTATGACACGGTATATTTATCTCTTGTCAATCAATTCCTATGCGCAGGTACTTAATGACTGTACAATTTGATGAATCACTTCAAATCAATTTGAATACATTTATAAATAAGTTGGAGCTAAAGACTATTGTTATATTTTGTTGTTATATTTAATTTAGGTTGCGATTTCGCCCGTCTAAAATGTGTTAGTGCGAACTCCTGAAGAAACTGATGCTTTCCAAGTATGCCTATTATAGCCATCTACTAGCCAAGGATAGTAAGTAGTATTGTTTTCTTTTGTACTCAATTTGGTACTGTCTACCCAGAATGGATAGTTGTATAACTTTATACTGCCATTTTGGCGTACTTTAAGAACAAACATCCAATATTTTCACTTAATTTGTACTCGTGTTATATTAAGTATGACGAGTATTTAAACTAAAGATTTGCCGTGACTTCTCATTGCCAATTAACGCATACTATGACGGCTGCCAATATAATCAATAATCGCCAAAACATTTTTCAATCAAAATGCAAAAAAGTGAACGCACAAGTTTTTATTGTTATTCGTAACAATAGTTACGTTCGCATTTATGTAGGTGCTGACCAACTAAAAGAATAAATCGTTGACCGCGAAAAGCGAGTCTGCTACTGTAATACGGACTTTATCACAAGCCAGTAAAGTTTTACAGCCGTCCTGTACAAATTATGAACGCTTTCTCATTTTGAACCGTCACCAAAATTTACGCTGATGCCTTTTATTTCGCATTTGGCATCGAGAATGGGTAATGTGGGAGAATTTAATTTGATAAGATTAAGTAGCAACATTTTATAAATGCTTTGGATACATTCGCCGTCACTAAATAGATATGGAAGAATCAGTACAGTTGTATTAATAACTGGCAAAAATTTTTTGTCTTGCAAATATCATGCATAAACAATAAATGCATGATATTTGCACTTTTTAATACACTAAAATGCTATAAGCTGGTTGTAAAACTCTAAGTTGCATATGATGCATACTTTGTGCTAAAAATTTGGGAGTTAATATATATAACATTGCTTTGTATAGGTTAAGATAAAGTAAAATTTACTCTTTGCTGAAATCACAATTTATTGAACACATCAACATAATATATTTTTTTACAATCCTTATTTCATATCTATCAATTTATTAAGTATAAAAAAATATTTATAAAATACTAACATAAATAATAATTTAACTTATCACATATTATAGGTAGGCATAACATAATTCTTTTGAAAGTTTCTAACAAACGAACAATGTCTAAGATGCCTATAAATATTTCTAAAGCCTATTTAAAAACCTAAAGTTATAACTTGAGGCAAAATAGAGCCTTTCAAATTCACCCTTTAGTATCACAAAATTCTCTGAGCGGAATGTTGTAAGATGTAGCGAAGATATAAACTAGTGTGTACAAAATAAAATTTATCCCGATATTTCTATACTTGAAAATATCCAATCAATCACTATTTACTCATGCTTACTTTTAAATTTTACAGATAATAATATCTGTAAAATTTAAAACTTTCATCAATCTTTTATTAATAATGCCGTCTTAAACTTAATCTTTTCTAATGGAACGATAATTGGTAACTATTTCCTCGACTACATTCTTTTCATATCAAAAAGTATTCTGGGCCCACATAGGAGCCACATTTGGGAAAGTCCGTTGGCGCCTGTACAAAGTCTCTTTCCTCACCGACTTTGATTATAAAATCTAGCCCTCTTGTCCAGTGGCTAGACCTCTCATCTCTCATCATCCAGAACCCTGGATTACTAGCTTTGAACCGGAGTGCTACTGCCCCAAACTTGGGTATAACAATTGTGTCCTTTAGTACAGGGTCATTGAGATTTCTGTCGAACAGAATGCCGTCATCATTCAACTTCTGGATGTCCTCAAGACTCTTGCTGGTGTTGAACGCTTTGATGCCGACGACGAAAAAACTGTAGCCGTGCAGATGAAAGATGTGATCCGATTCGCCGCCTGGAACAAAGGAAAACAGGAATTAGTGACTTTTAGAAACGACAATTCCAAATGGACGGCACTGACACATTTATCAGGCTTCACTTGGCCAGAATTAACGCTGTTTCCTGCGCACGTGTATCGGACCATAAACCACCACGCGGGCCCAGTACGGATTGGTAACTACCACCAACTGTTAACGACTGCTAATGCAGCCGAGACCAACGGTTTTAGGTGCCTTCCGAAGCACCGAGATATTGTAAATATTATAAATAGGTAAAATAAATTGTTTGTATGAGGCTGAAGTTAGGGACGACGGGGGGAGAGGAGGTAAGTCTCTTGGAACTACTTGACCGCTACTCAAAAATTACGTTTATACATGTACCCGGAGATACGCGATAAATACTTTTGTGATAAAACCTAAAACCTGATTTCACGTGGACGAAGCCGCGGGCTTACTAATATAAACGAGACCTCTAGTCCCAGGCAAGCTAAAAACGTGACCGATGTTTGCCTTACCACGACAACTTGCATCTGTAAAGACCAATTACTGTGACATTCCCCACAACCTCTCTGCAAATGAGCTATGTGGATCGCGTACTGTGCTATATTGTACTATGTTGTATATGTTATGTGTCTAGTCGTATGTGCACTTGTGACGTAATAATCTTGGCAGCGAGAGATACACATAAATTATTGCTTTATCGTTTCGTAACACCACTTATTTTATTAGATCATCGCAGTTCTATTTTCTGTCGTTTTCTAGTATGCGGTTTACAAATTTGAAGGGACCAAAAACAAAATGGTGACATTTATTTCCTCTACATAATAAACTAAAACAGGGTTCCTTGTTGTCATGAGTCTGACTAGACATATTACGATACGAATATTTTCAGTATTGTTTATTTGAACCATAAGCTATATAAAAAGTAATATGAAAAATGTAAAAAAGTAAAAAAAAGAATTGACTTGTCATACACCACATAGTTATATGTATATATACATATATATGCAAAAGCTTCAATGATACCCATCATACTTTTATATTTTTAATTTTAAAGACCACCCAACAAGAAAAATCTGTTACAGGAAAGACATATAAATTACGTAACACTACATATATTTCATTAAAGATTGGAATAAATTAATATTTAATCCATCAATTTGCATTAATAAAAGTCTATAGCGGCTTTGCTAGATATTAATCAATCTCTTTACCGAAGTAGTAGAAAGTTGTAAGTATGTAGGATGTAATATGAATATTATAATAACAATAATAAATAATAATAACGGCCTGATGGCCAAGAGCCTCGATCAACATCTAATGAGGCTCTCGTTAGGCGGCTGGATCAAGGGGCTGATTCAGAAGGCAGTTCTCCTCGATACGGCACGCATTGTGAGGAGGTTCCTGTCTCTGGAGCCCTAACCACCGGTAGTTTGGACCGTGGTCCCAATGCCGGCGGACCCCTATTTTTCTTATATTTTTAAATGTTTAATTTTTTTGTTTTTAGAAAATATTTAAAAATGTAAATTTATAAGAGAAAAAATAAGTAAAGAGATAATAACATTAAAACAATAGTAATAATATAATGTAATATCATCTTTTATTTATAGGTATTTGTTTCCATGATTTTTGTTTTAATACCAGTAATAGTGTTTATTTTGTTTTTTTAATAAATAATATTAAATCAGAAACAGATGTGAATATAATATAATATATATTATAATACACCTGAGGGATTCAAGAACCAATTTAGTGACCCGACATTGTCGAATACACTGGCCACTGCGCTATCGAGTTTGAAGAACCAAGCTGTGATTAGGCTTTGTTATTATAAGTCCATGCTCTGTAATGTGACACATTAATCAGTCCAGGGATATTAATAGTCTATCCATGGCCGGAGAGTCAATGCCCACTAATTTGGCAAATGTATGTTGAATAAAAAATATTCTTGAATGTAAAGCGTGCTTTCGTACGGGTTCCGGGCAGTGACAATAAAGTGATTTAATTCTTTTATTTTTTTTTAGTTAATACAGATATTATTCTTTTTAATACTGCATTGTGATGGCTCCCTGGTATTGTTTTAAGTTAAGTTCTTTTATTTTCTACAGTCTATGTCTGTACATAAACTGATTTCATCTCAACATTTCGTCTAAAACACGGCGTATTCGGGAGGCGTTCGAAACCTTTCAGCGAGCTACACTCTCAATAAAACATTATGGTGGACCATCTGTTGATCGTGAATAATTTACCAACTCACGCTTTCGGCAGCGTAACCGGTCATCGCCACTCAAGTTCTTTGCAATTCAGTCAAAGGATTCGGTCGTGGAACTTCCAAAAAGGGGTAAAAAAATCTTTAGTGCGTTTTCACGTCAAACCTTTTGTTAATGAGCACGATCTAATTGATGATTTAATAAGCGGTAGGTACAGACAAGTAATTTAAATACACTTTTGTATACACGTTTTTATTACAATTTAATATTTCAAAGGTGGATCAACCCATAACACTGAAATGAGTAAACCGATAACAAAAGCCAGTGCTAACAAGCACAGTTCACTCAGATGTACAGAAGTACTTACTACCTAATAAGATAGTTTAATGGTGTTAATGTAATAATAAGTTATCATTAAGAACCAAGACAGAAATTATCAAAATAAGGTTTACCTAATACTGTTACATGGCCATGCCTAGAGTAATAGCATACCTGTTATCGTTATTAAGACCGAGAAAAAAAATGGAAAAAAATCACGTTTGTATTATGGGAGCCCTCTATAAATAATAATTATTTATTTTTAAAGTGAATAATAATATAACTCAATATTCTGTAAATATTTCAAGCGTCTACCTGTTGCCGTTATCAGTATCGAGCAAAAAACAACAAAAATAAAATACGTTTGTTGCATGCTCGCCCCCCTTAAATATTTGTTTTATTTTAATTTAATTATTTATTTTTAAAGTGAATATATAACTAAATATTCTGTAAATATTTCAAGCGTCTACCTATTGCCGTTATCAATATCGACGAGCAAAAACGAGCAAAAAAATCACGTTTGTTTTATGGGAGCCCCCTTAAATATTTATTTTATTCTGTTTTTTTAGTATTTGTAACAACAAACAACAACTATAACAATAGCGGCCACAGAAATACATCATCTGTGACAATTTCAACTGTCTAACTATCACGGTTCACGAGATACAGCCTGGTGGCAGACGGACGGACAGACAGACACGGACGGACGGACGGCGGAGTCTTAGTAATAGGGTCCCGTTTTACCCTTTGGGTACGGAACCCTAAAAACCAATTTGGGTCGTCAGCGGAGTAGTTAAGCAAGTAAATATTTACAAACGTGAAATATGATGAATCGTAAGTCAGCAGAGACATAAGCTAATCTTTCTATTAAGTATATTGGTTCTGGATCTTCTATATGATGAGATTTATTACCATAAATTATCACATAATAAATAACACACACACCAATCCCTTACTTAAGTCAAAATCAAAGCAATTTTAATGAAACTTAAATTGGACCAATTCGAGAGTATTCTCTACCAATTGCTCGATCCGAACCTAACTCCCCGGAGAATCTAGTAGGATACAGGGACACGCTTGCGTGATGCCAGCCCTTCTAGAAACCTTCTGAGTGCCTAGTGTGAGTTTCGTTTACAGTCCGTATTCGTTCGATTACGTTTACCAAAACGACAATTTGTATGGCCAAATGTTAACTCTTCTCGTACGTCGCTCGCCAGGAGGCGCTGCTTCAATGCCATACTAATTTTCGTCTTAGTTAACAACATGATCAAGGGTATGTTCCGATATGCACTGCGAGCACTGTAAGGTGTGACGTCAATTTAGTATACTGTGAAGCCGTTCCTTTATAGTTAGCTATACTGGTTACTGTTTAAAACGGAACGCAGTCCAGTATACTGTCATCCATGCTTTCATTCATGTCATCATTTCTGGACGCAGTTGATCACGTGATCAAAGCACTGAGAGCACCTTACCTCGAAAATGCCAGTGCTTACAGTTGGTACAAAAATGGCGACGATTTATGACGTCATATATTTCCTTAGGATACTGCGGCAGTATACTGTCAGTCCATAACGGAACAAATTTCTCATCAGTAAGAGCACTGGACAGTGCTCGCAGTAGGTATATATCGGTACATACGCCAAATGTCAAATGAAACTCACACTTGGCACTCTGAGGATGTTTAGATCACACGGCTTGGAACCCTTCAAGTTTTTCGCTACACACAACGTCCGGTTACGATGTAATGGCCATAAGTGAGCAAAAGTAATGTCTAAAGAAAAAAAATCTTCTGTCAGTCAAAAGAAGAAGCACTAAAATTGGTTGAGTAGTTTTGCAGTTAAACGTGCACGTCGAATTGATTACATCCTCCTTCGTAAAAGGTCGGCTAAAAAGTCTCTGGGCGTAACGGTCTTGTGATTGGCCCTGATCAGTCAGCGCTCTCCTGTCTCGAACGATATTTTACAACTTGCACCTACTTTCAATTACATTTACATTTCGTAAATAGTGTATACTGTAAGCCAGTGTTACTTTTGAATCCATTGTTACACTGACGACAGCTTTCAATCTTTTAATTCGACATGACGACTTTTGAAACATTCGACTTTTACACGTTAGTCTACGGCAGAGCTAGTCAGACTAGGACTCCTAAAACACTAGGGACACAGTTATTAGCAGTAATATATATTTTCATTGGTCTGTTGCATACATAAGGTTGAAATGATAGTGGCTACTATCATGCAATTACCAGGGAAAGGGTTAGGAATCTGAAACTGCCACCAATGTTACTCTTGATTCTAATGTTACTCCGTTTTGCGGTAAGTAATTATTACATAGACTTGTAGGGAGACCACGTAATAATGATAACTAGTGTTCGCCCAGTGGTCAAAATTCGACCGTAATTTTATTAAGGCTGCACGGATTGTATCCTAAGCATTGAAAAATTAAAAAAGATCGAATGTGAGTTTGGATTGGCATTGATAGATGTCAGCTGCATTTAAGACAACAAACAATACGTGTGTGTCAAATTCATGGTAGTGTGTGTAGTGTTGTTTTTGTTGATTTAATGTATTTTTTATGCATAATTTAAAAAAAATATTAACAATCGGATAACCTTCTCAGTTTTTACAAAGTTTTTGCTTCACGTATTAATATATAGATAATTGACTACTGATCATTGATTCTTACACGCTTAGAAAGGGAACGTGTGTCCAATAGAAATAAGCAATTTATTAGCATATTCAGTTACCGAGAAATCATGTAACATTAGATACTGCAACTCTATACTGTTCTGACACAACTACTTAACACCTTACAGAACGGTTAAATAAAAAATAAAAGCTATATCTCACAGACAAACTAATGTCAGCTCAAATACAATAGCATAAGAGCTGAAATAGTTAATCACGGGATTCTACTAGTTAATTCAATAGACAAAGCTTAGACAGTGGTACCCTTACATGAAGAGTTTGATGGATTTTTAGTGAGTTAATTAGTACGTTTCTTTAAAATTTCAAGTTTCTTTATTTGAATGTTTTTCTTATAAAACATGCTCTTCGACATTTAATTAAATAACACAAACCGTGAAAAGAAAATAGTAATTGAAAATTACCTGAAAAGACCGAACGAATATTTTGTACTACTTTCGAAGAGGCAACGTAAAGTGGCTACTTTTTCACGTAAGGCTAGACATCTCTACAAACAAAAACGATCAAAATAAAATATATGACGCGATAAACCGACAGTGAAAGGTTGGACCGAATAAGGCGAGATGTAGCAGAGTCTCAAAGGCTTTGGAAGTTATCAGACTGTGTCTGTAATCGATCAGATCGCTCCATCAAAATTTGGATGTGGGCGCTGTAGATATAACTATTTGTTACCGTTAACTAAAACTAACGACGATGCTACACTGGTCCTTGTTATTTTTTATTTATTAACTAATAATTTAAATAACTATTTGTTACCGTTAACTAAAACTAACGAATTTGTTACCGTTAACTAAAACTAACGACGATGCTACACTGGTCCTTGTTATTTTTTATTTATTAACTAATAATTTAAATAGAAGACTGCAGATTTGTTATCTATATACAACTAGTAACAGAAAAAATGTGGTCAAAATTAAAAGATCTAAAGTGTATCCCATCTAGATCTTGTATGCAGAGTGACTAAGACGGAATTATTAATTTTAACCTGTTATGCAATTTTCAATTAAATATTTCTATTGTGACGTCACTTTAAAATAAACAAGTCCCAGCCCTAGTGGTTTAGTGACCTCTGTGTTCTTACTTATCAACACTTCACTAATATTTATATTTATTGTAAGATTGCATAACAAATTAAAGTTAATAATTATGTTTCAGTAACAACACATACAAGATCTAAATCAGATACACTTTGACCACACCTTTCTGTTACACGTTGTATATAAAAATCAATTTCTGTTCGTTTGAGTCGCTAAAACTCGAGAATCATCATCATCATCATCATCATCATCATCATCATCATCATCATCATCAGCTCATTTTATGTCCCCACTGCAGGGGCACGAGCCTTCCCTATGAATGGATAGGGAGAACGGGCCATAAACCACCACGCGGGCCCAGTGCGGATTGGTGGTTGTTAACGACTGCCAATGCAGCCGGGACCAACGGCTTAACGTGCCATCCGAAGCACGGAGAAGCTCGAGATGAAAATTTTTTGGTCACCCATCCGATGACCGGCCTTTGCGAAAGTTGCTTAATCTCAGCACTCGCAGACTTGGCGCGTTAACCACTGCGCCATCGAGCACCTCTAAACTCGAGAATAGCTGGAATGATTCGGCTAATTTTGATTTTGAAATATTTGTGGAAGTTCAGGGAAGGTTTAAACGGTGAGAAACATAAATAATAAGTAACGGAATATACTAAAAACGACAATTTAATTTTCCAATACAAAATGTTTTTTTTTTTTCATTTTGTTGATGGCTTTGTGCTATTAGCACATTTAGCCAGTGTCAAAGTATTTTTTTTTTACAAGTAATACATAAATAAACAATATTTCTTTTCTGTATGATGATGATGAATGATAATAGAAATGAGAAATGATATACCCCCCAACCCCTCGAGTATCTCAGTAAAGATGTGGGGCTTTACTAAGTCCTCGGGCGGACTTCTTGAGAGAATTTGAAAAGTGACGTTGCACTGTTTTGTTTCATTTGCCAACACTCATGCACACTCACGAACCCTTAACGGTTAATAATCCACCATTATTTCGATAATCGATACAAACCATCAAGCTAATGGGCGTTGGGAAACAAATATTCACTAGTGACCTAGATCGATCTTCGGAAACGTCATCGGGGACACGTCTTTCAATAAAAACTGTTTCGACAGCGCGTAGGTAACTAATAATAGGTAGTAATTCTAGCTTTTTTCATTGGTACTGATTGAAATCAAATTTAACCTTTAGCGGAAGTACTGCCAAAATCCTGATTGAACACTCATATGCTAGATGCATCATGCAACATAAATAAAAGACGTTAACGTCACAAATACATTTTGTTTCGAATTGTTTCTCCAACTTCTATAACTGGGTTATATCGAATACATATCATACAAGGCGATATATTACCTTGTTACCGATACCTACACATTCATTGAGAAGTTATCATTTACCAATTCGCTAAAGATGGCTGCGATGCCACACGTATCGGTACTCTAACTCCGAAGCAATTAGGACGAGATGTTCGCATTGAGGTGGCAAGGGACTTAATTACCTTCAAACATTTCGAATTTCAGCATTCATTAACTACTTTACTTGACTACGTAACGAGGCCGTAATTGCATACGGTACTACCAATCAAAGTTAGTTGCCCAGAGAAAGTTGGAGTAATACGATATTGAAAAGTCTGGAGGCATCGACGCTTCTGATTGGTACGTGGTAGATAATAACAATTATCTGGCACCGTAGTGCCCCCGCCAAGTCGAGCAAAAAAGCGGCACGGCCATACCATCCATTTCTCGAAACGGTTTAGGCCATTTTCGACCCCTAACTTCGTTGCGGATAAAACTAGAAGCCTGAATTTTCAGTAACCAAGCAGGCATTGTATAAACACGGTATATTTCAAATTTCATTCAATTTGGACAAGTAGTTTAAGAATTATAACTAGTCAAAAATTTTTAATTTTGTCACTCACTCACTGACTGACTGACTGACCGATCATTAAAACTCTAAGGCACTTCTAGCAGACATAGAAGCGTCAAATTTAGAATACAATTCTTATTTAGTGTATAAATCAAGGAAAAACTAAATTAATATGCAATTTCGGTCCAGTTTTCTAGATAACACCAACTGCATAAATAACTTTGTAATCCCATATAAATGTATAGGATTACAAAGTTACATTTGCAGTTTATGAATCAGTGTACCTGTTTATGTATAATTAAATGGAATAATAGGTGTAGATAGGTACCTTAGATGGTACCGGAGAGGAAAAAAAGTAGGACTATCTACAAAAAGAAATGAGATGCCATCACAAACAAACTTGTAAAAAAAAAACAATTCTAGCAACTCAGTTCTTCTACTGTAAAAAGTTGTGAGATCCATGTAATACCAAGTCTGTTAATTTATTCAGTCCCTACTTAAGGGACCTTCTGTCTTAAGTTATTACGTAATTAGCTAACCTAACAACATCTTATAGTGACCATATCAATATTAAAAATCTTTTATGTTTTAAATAGATTGACTTGGCAATCGCACTAAACAATCTAATTCAATATAATTATGTATTTTTTGTGAGATACATAATGATTAAAGGAAAAAAATGTCGAACACTGATGCCACACTTATAAGAATCATAAATCTATATCTATACTATATATCTATACTAATATTATAAAGAGAAATGCTTTGTATTTTTGTATGTATGTATGTTTGCAAAAAATAAACTCAAAAACTACTGGACCAATTTAAAAAATTCTTTCACCATTAGAATGCAACATAGCGCTGAGTATTATAGGCTATATTTTAAAAAAAATGCGGTACGAAGTCCGCCGGGTCAGCTAGTAACTATATAAAGTACATGTGCACTCTTGTTACAGAACAATGCTTGTTTGTATATGACAAGCAAAGCCTTTTTCGTAATGTCAGATGAGTCACTAATCTTTGGACTCGTGCTCCTCCGTGCTTTAAAAATAATATGGCTTGTGCTATGGCGTAAACTTCCAAAGTCGATGTAGTGGGAACACCTACCAAATATTGCTAATATATTGCTATAGGACTTGATCGTTACTTAATTACTGATTTACAACGTTTGTTTGCAAATGTTATATAGTCACATGACTACCCACCCTGCCAAATGGTTTGAAATCTCTAAAATGAAAATTATCTGTATATAGTAACCGCTAGTGGAAATAGTGCAGTGTTCACAAATAAATAAAAGTTTGTTATTTAAAGGCAATCTTTGTAAACGTCATAATTATATGCTTTTTTATAAGTCTTGATCCAATAAAAAAAATAGAAATAACAATAACGCTTTTATCAACATCATAAAAACGTATCACTGTGCAGACCACCCCATAAGAACAATAGCATACGGAATGATGACAATGCATGACTATTTAAAAACTGTTTTATCAATTTCAATTATTGTCCTTTCTCTTGTCTCGTCTTATTGTATTGTCAAGCCAACAGTATTGCAAGTAATAAATGTATGAGATATTGACGTTACAAGTATGTTAGTTGTATTGCAGCTAGTTCTCTATGGGGACAACAAACATCCTTGCTACAATCGTACGTTACTTGTCTAACCGTTGTTTGCCAATAAGTGTGTTGACACTGGAAACACCTTCCGTCACTCGAGCTGTGAAGCTTTCAAACGAAAGTTGCAACGAAACGTATTGCCATAACTAGAAATGGCCATAAAAGAATAACGTACGCTAATGGAGCTGTAATCTGCAGTGAGCGTCGGACGAATGGAATAATGAAACAAGTTTTGTTCGCAACAAAATTTGCGTTAAAAATTAAATATACAAAAACATCTTACATTTGTTTATCTTAATCATAATTATAATCTTTATTGCTTCATGTTGTAGGTACGGAAAGGTCTTATATCTAATTATGTTCTAAACATGAGCCCTGCAAGGGCATTGCAAAATCTTAAAATTACTGAAATTATAAGATAATTTTATAGTACAAAATAAAAACTAATCTATTCTGGCTTGTTAGTAGAGTTCAAAAAATAAATTTAAAATGGGTAACAGAAAACAAAAAAAAGGTATAACTACATGGACAAACCTCTATTGTTTTTTTCGAATCTAATAAGTTATATTGAGCAGTATATCAAATAAGACTTTTTTCGTCCATTCTGTTATTTTTTCTAACTAATTGTATAACTAAATGGACTAACTCGTCTAAACCTAGACTGGGGTTCGACTAACTTGTTTCATTCGTTTTAACCACAACAGTAGTTGTGGTCAGCCGACATGAAACGTGTTGCAGACTTTTATTACATAATAAACTAGCACTTTACCCGCGTCTTCGTCCACGTCGATTTAAGACTTTAAAACTAACCTTTTTATTATCAAATGCTACCCGTAACGAATGTAGCATTCTATCAGTTAAATATTTTTTTGGGATTTGGACCAGCAGTTCCAGAGATTACCCTCCTCAAACAAACAAACAAACTATATATCTATATGTCTATATCTGCCCAGATATAAATATAGATGAAACCCATTAGAAAAGAACATTAAAGCTGATTAAAACAGACACTGTCTGTAATCACATAAATTTGTTTACAAAAATCTCTATTCGAGAACTGCCTGCCAAAGCGTTGGTGAAAAGTACTGTCTGTATCGCTATTCTTCAATTCTCAAAAGATTAATTTCTACTTCCAATGCAAATGTAGCCTATCACTCAAAGTAATTACAACCAATAATGAAGACAATACTAAACGATTCAACCACATTCAACTGTTGTTAGAGGTCCTAAAGGTCAGACAGCTAGCAATTATTTCAAATGCCGCAGTCTGATGTCTTAAGCGACACAACCTTTGGAAACTCTGATGGGTTACTTTCACTCATTTGTTTATAGGATCACGTGATACTAGGTGGACCAACGATCTAGTAATGTTCGCGGGAAGCCGCTGAATGCGAACAGCAAACCGGTCGTTGTGGAGATCCTTGGGGGAGGCCTTTGTCCAGCAGTGGACGTCTTTTGGCTGAGATGATGATGATGATAATGATGACGATTTGTTTATAGTGAATGTATGATAGGGTGTAATATAAATAAAGTAATAGATTATAAACTTAATCTAAGATTATAAATAAATAGAGGTATTTATTAAAACAATGTATTGTAAGTGCCTAATGAAATATGACCTTAAACTTACACCCCTTTATTACCGATGGGGTGAGTTTGACCCGGCCGCAACATGCGTGCGTGTCAATGTTTGAAGGCTTCAGACGATAAACATGCAGTTTTTCTAGACTAGATTATTGTATTAAACCTTTCAACATTTATATTACATGATGAGATAGGTATTTGCTGGTTGCCCTGTAAAATGTTATTTTGTACTGTTTGAATTGTGAATTCTTCCTCCTCCTGTGATGAGGCGTGATTTGGGCGTGATACTACTTGTTTTTTTTTTGTTGATGGCTTCGTGCGACTAGCACATTTAGCATTTTTTAATACATAAATAAACAATATTTCTTTTCTGTATGATGATGATGAATGATAATAGAAATGAGAAGTGCGAAATGATATACCCCTCAACCCCTCGTGTATCTCAGTAAAGATGTGTGGCTTTACTAAGTCCTCGGGCAGACTTCTTGAGAGAATTTGAAAAGTGACGTTGAACTGTTTTGTTTCATATGCCAACACTCATGCACACTCACGAACACTTAACGGTTAATAATCCACCATTGGAGCGAGGAGCTTGATGGCGTAGTGGTTAACGCTCCAGGTCTGCGAGTGTTGAGATTAAGCAACTTTCGCAAAGGCCGGCCTTTCGGCCTCATCGGATGGGTGACCAAAAAATTATTATCTCGAGCTTCTCCGTGCTTCGGATGGCACGTTAAGCTGTTGGTCCCGGCTGCATTGGCAGTCGTTAACAACCACCAATCCGCACTGGGCTCGCGTGGTGGTTTATGGCCCGTTCTCCCTATCCATCCATAGGGAAGGCTCGTGCCCCTGCAGTGGGGACATAAAATGAGCTGATGATGATGATGATGATGATGATGATGATGATGATGATGAATCCACCATTATTTCACATTAATATTCGATATAACACAAATTTTCGAAAATAAAACAAAACCGCAGACATGACTATTCACTTTCCCGCCAAGAAGTCCTACTACTTGTTTATAGCAATAAAATGTTATTATGACACCTGACACCTGTCACTTTACAATTATTACTGATTTCTCGTCAAAAAAACGTTACAGTACTTATACCGAATAGGATGGTGCCAGTGTTCGGCACACAAACCATATGTGGTTTGGCAGTAACTAGTGATCGACATTACTTTTGGGGTCAGCAACTGATTTTAGTATTTAGCAGCAATTTAATATAGGTAGGTAACCTAGTAGGTCACCTGTAAAATTTCAATGGAAATCATGTTATTTTCTGGCGACGAAAACTGTATCGAATACTGGGCTTAAAGTGTCGAAGACTGGTGCCGTTACCCTCCATTTAGCAACATGTCCTATGTTTGAAAGTATAAGAACATATAAATTAAAATAACGTGAATAAATACGGGCCTATACATAGTATAGATAGGTCGCGCCACACTTCTAGTCCCCTCTGAAGTTGCTTTGTTGCGCAGCTGTACAGTCAGGCCCTACTAACGCCAATTTTTTACTACTGCGACGCGAATCGCGCCAACTTCAGAGGGGACTAGACGTTTGGCGACCTATACACGCCGACGCCCCGCTCGTAACTTATCGTGTCACAATCGCATTCTCGTCTAGGCTCACCAGCGATAAATCAAATGCAGTATCGCTACAGATACGTACGATCTGATACCACTTTTAACCGTCCACATCCGAGTTGCTGTTATGTAACTTTTGCACCTATTAATAATGATTTTATATGAGACTCTAGCACTTTACTCGCGACTTCGTCCGTGTTGATTTGGGATTTTTTAAATAATACTTTTTTAAATAAAATATAGCCTTTATTACCCGTAGGGAATATAGCATTGTTCAATGATATTATAAACTATAGATTATGTTACGTTCATAGTATTTTGCGTTTTATATCTGTTCCGAGCAATCCAAAACTGCAAACATTGACAAGTTTCACTGATAAGTAAAACAAAAGATACGAAATAGCACGCAAATGAAAAAGATAGCTATAATTTTAATGATTGCACTTCAAATGTTTCTACTAGATCTCTCTCTCTTTCTTCACCTGGACATGGCGTCTTTGCGTCAGTCATTAGATTGTTTGGAAAAATAATTGAAATATACTAAATAATCTAAGTATCTTTGCGTTACATGTGGTTAAGAGATCCCTTGTATTTTGTTAACTTTAAAGTCATAATTGATACACTTCCGAAACACACACGATGGCATTTTTTATTTTTTTGGTAAGGACACAGGAACCTACCTACGGTGCGACACGCTCGAGGCAACGCTCGACGCAGACCAATTACAAGACTCCCCAATTGGGACGTATTTGAGTCTTCACAACGCGCGCGCTTATGACATATCTGCTTCTTGTTTTATATAATATCATTGGCATTGTTACAATGAAAGGACCTTTGGAATTGGACCAGTAGTTCCAGAGATTACTCTCCGCAAACAAACAAACAAAGTCACAAACTGTACCTCTTTATTAATAGTATACGAGTAGATACTGTTATGTAAGATAATCTTGCTGTTTGCTTTAGATAATTTAGATTTTCCACTTTACAGAAACACGAATCGTAAGAAACAATTATCATTGTGGATTAGGAAACAGTGATTGCGATCGTCCGAGATTTAGGCTAAGTTAAGAGATGAAAGTATATTGTGTTTCTTAACGAGCATCAACACGCGTAAGTAAAATGGCGCGGTTGAAGCGTCTTCATTTAACTTAGCCTTGTTAAGGCTTCTTCACTTGACCTCACTCAGTGGGGCAATGTGAGCTGGGGTTCACGAAGGTGTTCATAAGGTATTGTATCTATGTTCTATGTTAGCGGTGAAGGTTTCCGCACTTAGTCCTTTAGGTGGACCATTGTGCGTGAGCCATGGCGGCCGGTTATTCCAGCCAGCCCACCTCCCTCCAGAAGGTAAGGAAGGTATTGTAGTAAAGGCGCACACGCTTTAATAATTATGAGCTGAAAAGTTTATATGCACGGATTGAGCACTCGTCGGTCGCCTTGTCCTGCTCCCGGGGACCAAAGTGAACAAGGGTTCCATCCATAGCATTTTTGTAAAAGCTGTATTTCTTAAATGTAAAATAGTGTCATGGCACATGGTACTAATATTATTTTTAATTTAAATATGACATTCGTGGAAGACCAGCGTCGTGGTGAACACCAGGACATATGCTGAGCGGAAACCAATTTTGTGTATGCAAAAGTGATGTTTATGTGTTTTGAATGTGTATGTATAAATTTACCTAATAAAGATGTTTTCTATTTCTATTTCTATAGGCTCCTGACCCATCAGTGGGGAAATAAAATTAGATGGTGATGATGATGATATGTGAGTTTAATATAATTCATTTAGTTGAACATCACCATCTCCACGGTGCGGTGGAGTGTAGGTGCACCCACATAAAATGCACGCACTCGCCTCCTTGCCCCGCCCCGAAGGGCAAAGTGAGCTTGGGTTCACGAAGAAGTTCCATTATCATATATGCATTTAATATCTGACCTTTATCGAGCTTCACGATCTCCACGGTTGAGTGTAGACGCACGCTCTTGACATGCACGCACTCGTCTCCTTGCCCCGCCCCCATGGGACAAAGTGAGCTTGGGTTTACGAAGAAGTTCCATTATCATATGCATTTAATATGTCACCTTTGTCGAGCATCACGACCTCTCATCTCGGTGGAGTGTAGACACACACTCTAGCAGACATGCACTCGTCACCTTGCCCCGCCTCAGAGGGGCAGAGTGAGCTTGAGTTTACAAAGGAGTTCCATTATCTAACCTTGGTGGAACATTACGATCCACACGGTGGATTATAGGTGCATGCTTTTGACATGCACGCACTCATCGCCTTGCCGTACCGCCACCCCCGAGGGGCAAAGTCAGCTTGGGTTCACGAAGAAGATCCGTTATCTTATACGAGTGTATATATGGAATATCTCACCTTGGTCGAACATCACGATCTCTACGGTGGAGTGTAGGCGCACGCTCTTGACATGCACGCACTCGTCGCCTTGCCCCGCCCCCGAGGGGCAAAGTGAGCTTGGGTTCACGTCGCTGCCCTGAGTGAGCAGCGGTGACGCAGGGTACGTGAACCGGTGGCCGTCTGTTTGGCCCCAACTCTCTGGAAAGATGATAAAATTACACTTTTAATATTTTTCATCTTACTCGTTTAAGCACATTTAAACTTTCGCGTTCCATTTAAAACAAGGTTTTTTTACGATCTTCGCGACTGCAGACAGCCCGTGACCACTGCCGGCACAAGTCGATTTAAACTACGGGTATAAAGATATGCTCTTCAATCATGTTTTCTTTCGGACATTTTTATTAGAAATATTTTTGACATTTTTACCATACTTATTTGGAGGATTTACTGTGAATATAACAATTTCATGCATTCGAATCACATTAAATATATGTATAGTTTATTACATTATATATTTTTACTATTATTGTGTACTCATGTTATTTTTTTTATCTTTATTGCATGCCTCAAAGATAAAGACGTTCAACGTTTATAAGTGCACTATTGTGCCTAATCTGAATAAACATTTTCATCTATTTATTTAAAACATAAAAGATTTTTAATGTTGAGAACTTGACAATACATGGCTCTCACAACTTTTTACGGTAGAGAACTGAGTTGCGAGACTTGGTTTTTTTTACAAGTTTGTTTTTGATGGTTTACTTATACTCAACTACACCGACACAAAACAGCCTCTAACAAATAATTCACTAAACCTAAACTAAACCGTATTCGTGTAATGACGTAAAGTTCAATTTCAAACAATATAGCAAATTACTAAACTGATAAGGGTGGACATAAATTTTCATGAAATTTTGAAAGTACTTGAAGTAATCAAGTCGCTTTAGTGTTTCTAAGTAACTTGATAATAAATGGTTAACAGGTGTTAGAAGCCCGCATTAAACCCGTCTCGGGTTTTCCACTCTCGATATCTAATTCACCCTGGAGAATCTAGTAAGATGTGGAGATTCGCTCGCGTAAATCCGAGCCTCAGAAACCTCCGCGATTTTATATGGCTATTATTTTTAGCTCCTAACTTTTTCTTCCGTGTTTTAAATGATATGCTTTTAGTATATTAAGAATTTTTAAGCAGCAATTTGTAGCGCATAGAAATAGTCAAGATTATATTATTGTTTTCTAAAGTTCTAAAGCAAAGCGTTCGCAACGTCAGGATAAACATTAATTTAAACTAATGTATAAAATAAACGCGAGTAGATCCGTAAAAGTTGTTTCATAGTCACGATTAATATATATTAATACATAGAAGAAATTAAATTATGTAAGCAACTCTTCTAACTCTGTAACTCTTCTATTTCGTCATCATCAGCTCATTTTATGTCCCCACTGCTGGGGCACGAGCCTTCCCTATGGATGGATAGGAAGAACGAGCCATAAACCACCACGCGGGCCCAGTGCGGATTGGTGGTTATTAACGACTGCTAATGCAGCCGGGACCAACGGCTTTACGTGCCTTCCGAAGCACGGAGGAGCTCTAGATGATACATTTTTGGTCACCCATCCGATGACGGGCTTTGCGAAAGTCGCTTAACCTCAGCACTCGCAGACCGGGCGCGTTAACCACTGCACCATCGAGCTCCTCCATTCTTCATCATTTCCACTCTTCTATTTATTACCCATAATATCTTTATCCAATATTACCTATCTTATTCTTAGAACAAAACTGGTAAGTTTTTTGTGGGATTTAAAATTGCTTTAAAACGATTTACATTGAGCGGATCATGCACAGTGACGTGCACTTGGAGAGGCCTATGTCAAGCAATGGACATTAGGCTGATGATGATTTACATTCAAATGGTTATTTGAAATTTACTGCTGGCAACTGCAACTGCTCAAAGGAGTCATTGGTTTCCCTGTTACCATTTTTAAGTTATACTATCTTACACTGTAGTCTACACTGTATAGAACTGCCTGTTACTTAATATTTTTTATGCAACTAAGCCTGCAAACCAGCATGCGGCCTGTTGGAAAGCCGCTACCGCAACTAGGGTTGCCACCTTTGTTTGTATAAATAATTCTTAGTTAATGCTCTAAGAAATAATTGCATAAGTGCATTGATTATTACAAGGTAGAAAAAAGTACATTGTGTCAAATAAAGTACGATTATTTATTTCGCTTACAAACATACTTTTCATTGTCTTACCAACTTTTAACAAATTATTATCACTGCTAAAAATTTACACAACAACTTTTTTTTCGCGTTATATGTAAAAAGGATCCCAGAGATATAAAATATGTGAAATAAAGTATTTTCGCGTACTTTATTGTTCTCATAAAGTATAGAGTACAATTACCCGAAATAACGTACAATACTTTACAATAAAGTACGGGTGGCAACTCTAACCGCAACCCATGGAGAGTAATGGACACTTGCAACACCAAAGTTATTACGCAGATTACGCACTTGTTTGTGATTCTAAAGATTTAGTTGTTATGCTACTATGGCCTTGTAATTTCACTAAAACCTGTCCCTATATAGACTATATGCCGTAACACAATGCATAACAATACCGGCTAGTAACAAAAATAGATATTAGTCTATTATAAATGAGATATTTTATTTTTAAGTACAAATCAAAAGGTACTCATGTCTGGACATCATCCTTTCCAAAACTGTAAAATTTCTTAAATTAATGTCCAACCATACGCCATGTATTTACTGCTTTTGAAGATTGATCGTGATTTAATGAAATAACAATAAAGGTATTGGCAACAGTAAATTTAGGTTACTGTGAATAATAAAATTGTTTTAATTTTTGCTACTTAATTAAATCGACGTAGGTACATACAACATTCGACCTTTTGTTAAGTTATGTTTAGAGATTGTAATTATGTAATTTAAGGCATGCCGAGTGGAGCGGGTTAGTAGGTCACCGTACTATGTCGTAATCCGTAGACGGAAGCTTAACGTTTGAAAGATGTCTTAATGGACTAAGAAACTCTTTTACTAGTAAAACGAGTTATCTACATTATAAATAACCAGGAATTTCTGGATAGAATTTCTGCTGCGTAACATGGAGGAGACCTATGCCCAGCAGTGGGTAGATGATGTTGATGATGATGATGATGATGATGAAGATGATGATGATGATGATGATGATGATGGTGATTATGATGATGAAGATGATAAATAATATTTTTTGAGTAATATTTGAAATGTGCGTGTGCTGAATTTTAATGTAGATATTAGACAAATGATATAATGATAAGTGATATTCCCCTAATCCCTTCGGTAAAGACGAAGGACTTTTCGGACACTTCGCGAGAAAAGAAGTGATCTTGTACTGTTTTCTTTTCTTTGCCAAAACTAAAACCAAAACAGAGCCACCGTTTTTTACAAACAATGTTTAGGTACAGTTCTTATTCCTCATTAAAGTGAATTGTGAAATGAAGCTTAAATTCGTCCAAACTAAACTAGCATTCCATATTTATTTCAAAGTTCATGGGTTTGACGTGGTATCTACGTAATTTTGTAGCTAGGTGTTTTGTTTTCTTATTTTTGATCGTTCTCATATTTTTTCTCACATTAACATTTAGTACACTTCATCAAGACCACTTCCACTGTTAACGAGACACTTACCGTTGGATTTAGACATTGTTTGCGATCTACCATTGTCTTTATTGTTTTAAAAATAGCATTCAAAGACCGTTGTGAATTAGTGCAGACCAGGGTGCCTAGTGCGAATTCCACTAGCCATCCGATAACGAAAACTATGGCATTGATTTGTATGGCATTGCAGCAGCGCCTCTTGGTGGAAAACGAGGAGAATTAACTTTTTTTCATACAAATTCTCACTATAAAAATACTAATTTATAGAGAAACTAGCTCTATTATGTTAAAATGTCAAACACTACGATACTGTTAGCAATGTTCAATGTCAATCATGACGACATAAGATGGTGGTAGCTCGAACGAATATTTTTTAGTCTAGGTAACAAAAAATGGAACCAATGTTATCTGACATGTACATAATCTAAGGTTGTCATATACAATAAATTATTATTATTAGGTCTCTTTCAACTTTTGTTAATCGTGCTATACGACGTGTAACAGAAAGGTGTGGTAAAAATGAAAAGATTCAAAGTGTATCCGATCAAGATCTAGTATGTTGTTACTAAGACATAATAAATATCTTTAATTTGTCATGCAATTGTAAATTAAATATTTATATAAGTGAATTCTTGCGCGTCATGCGCGTAACAGCAAGCAGTAGTGATCATAAATGTAAGTACATAGAGGTTACTAAACCACTAGGGCTGTGACTTGTTTATTTTGATGTGACGTCACAATAGAAATAATAATAGATAATAGCATAACAAATTGTCTTAGTAAATCTGCTTACAAGATCTGGGTCGGATACACTTTGGACATTTTAATTTTGACCACAACTTTCTGTTACACGTTGTATTTGTTATTACGTTGCCGGGCCATTTTTCAATGGATTTTTATTTTCTCTCCGGCACCCATTTTTCCAAGTCCACGAGAATGCGGGAAGACTTGTCCAGGGATTAAGAGAGGAAAGTTATCTTTATATTACACGGGTGGCGTTATTGGATTTTCTCATTGCTAACCTCCAGGTAAGATTAAGTAGTTAGCAGTTTTAATTTTTTTACTTCGCATCAAAATGTTAAGATTTGATTAAAAGGTTTTACACTAAGTAACAACTTAAATATTACTAATTAAAACGGTTAGAGTTTGTTTTAATAAATCGGTACTTTTTGATTTGGAGAATATATATTAATTTTAAATGATAGTTGTGTGATTTTTATAAAAACTACTTTTATTTTAGGGAACCGCAATATTTTTTTTTACGTAATATACTAGAATTGTTTTATTTTGCAACTTACATGGCTTTTTTTTTTTCAAACCGTTGAATTTTTTCCTATTCCTGAATGCCTATCCTCTCTTGCCTTAAAGATACCAAGGTTGTGGTGAACGGGGAACACATACGCACGCAGGCAGCGGTTCGCATAAGAAAAGAGCTAGCAAACCGCTTGGTACGGACAGGTAGAATGTCGACAACGTACGGGTGGTAGGCTAACTTGCGTCTATTACCCCAATCTTCGATCAATTATGTTCTAGATAAAGGATCCGGAACAAAATGATATAGAGCTATACATTAAGCGTCTTCATCATCATCAGCTTATTTAATGCCCCCACTGCTGGGGCACGAGCCTTCCCTATGGATGGATAGGGAGAACGAGCTATAAATAAACCAGCACGCGGGCCCAGTGCGGATTGGTGATTGCTAACTACTGCTAATGCAGCTGGGACCGGGACCAGCGGCTTTACGTGCTTTCCGAAGCACGGAGGAGCTCGAGATGATAAATTTTTGGTCACCCATCCGATGACCGGCCTTTGCGAAGTCCGTAACCGAATAGTTATTCCGTGTTTTGTTTCTGTCATGTAAACGTCATTTCAAATTAGAGTAAAAGAGACAAAACACGGAATAACTATTCGGACCTTATTCTTTGTTTATTTGTAAGACACTTAAATTTCAAATAACAAAATCTGAAAAAACATTGGATAGCATTAACAACTTCAGCTTATTATGAACCTTAAAGTTTAATTCTGGTTCCGTGGCTCTAAAGTCGCCAACCGTTTTTCAAGCGCTCTTCAGGAATCTAGATCGAAGACCCAGATGATTGAAAGAGGCTGCAGGAACGAGATCGTGCAGATCTCACGAACAAAGAATACAATCGTGAGAATTTAATGACGAATAGCAAGCAAAGTTTATTAATAATTCCGCTCTTTTTTACAGCCGATGCTATATTGTACATTTAGTTAATCACCGCTTTTAATATAATTAGACACGCTCTACAAAACGCAGTCGCCGAGGCGAGCGGTTCGTCGTTACAAAATCGTTACTTTCGATGTCCCTTTTGAGAGTGATTCCAGAATTGATCCCCAAGGACGAAGTTTATTTACGGCCGGGCGGCCGTAAATTGTTCCTGCCCAGGAATAAGGCTTTCCCGATAAAGAGTTTTAGGAAATTTATTTGAGCGGATTAATCGTGGCCTCAGTGGTGGGCAACCTAGTACGTTTTGTTTCCAACGGTTACTAAGGCTCTCATCACATCAGTGATGAAGTCACAAACAGAGGCGCTTAGAATTATTATTGCATACCGATTTAGGGTTTACACTGCCTGCACTAGTCATCACTTCACCAGCTCATTTTTATGTACCCACTGTTGGGGCACGAGCCTTCCCTATGGATGGATAGGAAGAACAGGCCATAAACCTCCACGCGGGCTCAGGGTGTATCGACTATCGACTGCTAATGCAACCCGGACCAACGGCTTTACGTATCTTCCGAAGCACGGAGGAGCTCGAGATGATAAATTTTTGATCACCCATCCGATGAAAGCCTTTGCGAAAGTTGCTTAACCTTATGATTATTTACATATAATTCTACGCAAATATTGTTGCAATCATATTGCGAAACATTGTTGTCGGATGTTGATGATGACGTAGTTGTCGACATTGAAAGGGCTCCTTTGGCTTATAAAGTAAAAGTAGATGGTGTTGCAGTGCACCTGACCCGGCATATCATGGGGTGCGGGTTCTAATCTCGCTCGTGGATTTTTTTTCAACACTTTGTCTTTTTTCTAATTGACTTACCTTAGCAATCGCAGACAAGGCGCGTTATCCACTGAGCCATCGAGCTCCTTAGCCTGCACTTAGATAATATTTGAACTGACATTTGCTTTTTTTATATTGTTTTTTTTGTCTGATCTTCTATTAAGACCCAATACTTTTCAAGGAGAGAGACTTTTTCTGGGGCGACGAGAAACTTAAACAGTTCCTGAAGCTGTGTAATCGAAACACTATCGGAGGGTTTCTGGAGGGAATGGCATCACGCAAGCGTGGTCCTTTCTCTTACTAGATTCTATATTCTCCGAATGGTTCGGATCGGATCGGGGTTATGCACTGATATAAAGCACTATCATAAGCACTGTCATTTGCCAATTAATTACTTTTTCTCTGATTCTAGTTTATGAACCAATATATTTATGCTATTGGTTTGTAAATGTAGCGTGACTTTAAAGTATTTTCATTATGTATATTAAGTATTCTAGAGCAGTAAGCAAGCATCGAAATGCTATTTAAATTAATGTCTAATCCAATCTGAATTAGCTTTGTGAGTTGATTAGCTTTCTGATTAGTTTGAAGTTGATTAAGACAGATGGGACCTTGATGGGACAGACAAGTCTAGATTTGTTACAAACGGTATTAAGTGATGACACTTAATCACTTAAGACGTTTATTTATATATATTTTGAAATTAATATTACGAAATGAAAACTCCAAGAACTACATCCTTTATAAAGTGTGTAGTGTATTTATTATGTTGTCAATAACTAAACATATACTTTACCCAAAGAAAAAAATATGTATACTTAAACCTACTTATTTAAAAAATCAAACCCCGAATGCGGGCCAAGTTTAAAAGCTGACAAAGGTAGCCTCTTTTTTAATCACTAGTGACTTTAATAAAGCTTGGAGCTATGCTACCTACTAGCTGCACGCTCGTGACTCTTTTGCATAAATAAACTCGTATCCCGTGCTCCTGAGCGAATTTAATAAGAAGCCTTCTAACTTATGTCTACATCCTTTAAGGAACCTATCTGCCAAGTCTACAACTTTATAGTTACTGCGATATCGTGATTAGTCAAGCAAGGCAGATTAATATTACGCCATAATAGCACCAGGGGGTCGACCGTCTAACTCTCTCGCTTTCGATCGCTTTGAAGGCGAGGCGAGGAGGATCTTGTCATTTCGAAAGCAATATGAAAGCAATATCAAAAGCTATAGGCTATAGCTTTCGATATTATTCGATATTATATTTCGATATTATATTAGAAAGCGAGGCGAGGGCCTCGCTTTCAAAGCGATCGAAAGCGAGAGTGTTAGGCGGTTGGGGGGCAGATCGGTGGAACGACTTTCAAAAGTAAAAACTTAAAACTATTTAATTACTGTACGCTTAAAGTGTGTTTTTGTAATTAATGAAACCTTTTCGATCAGCTATTAATTTTAATTACTATCAAATTCAATGTCTAAACCTCACATGAAGATGAGGAATGATTTAAGGCCGCTATTTGCGTGCGCACGCGCACCTATTAAACGTCATGTCAAACATGCTGCTAAGATGGCTCATTTTAATTTACGATCTGCAAGTGACAACTTCCATTAATGTAACTATTCAGCTTTTGAAGAGCTTTCGGCAATGTTTGTTATTATAATTAGACTTTTGTCCGTAAACCTACGACATAAAATGAAAACTAATGTGTCTTTGTTTGTCCCGTATTGACATACTCGTAATTTATAGTTGCGTAATTTAATTTGAATACATTATACTTGTTGTGTTCGCGACTATGCGTATATATGAAAGTGTTTATAATTATATAAGACCAACTGCTTCAAATACAACAACTTGGTGACATCTTAGATAAGATGACAATAGAATTCAGACTATGATGTTAAACATGGTAGACAACATGATTAAACATTTAATAATTATGTTACTTGCATGTAGTGGTACCTATAAGTAAAGCATTACTCATTTTTTGTAAGATGCAATGTATGTTTAAGCATGTTTTTGTGTAATTGCTTTGTTGGTTACCCCAATAAATAAATAAATAAATAAAATAAACATGATGGATTGATTCCTCCAGCTTTTAAGCAGCCAAAAGAAAATCTAATCCTAATCTCAAACATGAATAAAATTGACGTGGCATTAATATCCGAGACCAGATTTACAAGCAAACACTATCTCAATCAAGGGCTATACTATTTATGCTACTAATCATCCATCGGGAAAAGCGCATGGAGGAACTGCAGTACTCATAAAATCTAATGTAAAACACCACCCAAAGGAAACAACTGGACTTCAAACACCGAAGCATGTACTGACTCATCGGACGCAAGTCCCAGCTGACAGACGCCAGTAAAATGGCTATCTATAAAGCTATACTGAAACCTGTATGGACGTATGGCGTACAGCTATGGGGCACAACCAGTCACAGTAACATTGAAATTCTAGAAAGGTTTCAAAGTAAAAAAATGAGAGCTATGTTCAATATTCCATCGTACATAAGCAATAAATATGTGAACCTAGATCTGAAACTGCGAACAGTGAAGGAAGAAATTGAGCCATACAGCAAGAATTATCAAGCCAGACTAGACTAACACATCAACCAGTTAGCTGCTGAACTGCAGGGAGTGGGCAGCCTGAGATACTCACGCCTCAAGAGAAATTATACCAGATTTAGCAACAATATATGCAGACAAAAGATGAGAATGGCATCAATGGGTGCACAATTCAGATGACGATATACTGATGAAAATCTGTCAACATATTAGAGAGAACCATCATGTGACACGGGTGATCACGTGGACGCGGGCAGGAGCTAGAATGTAATAAATAGTACAAAAAAATAATTTTATCATAGTACATACTAGAATCTGTCTGCGCCTTCGCTTGCGTGAGATTCGAGGCAGTCACCAACTGAAATGTGATGTTTATTTATTTATTTATATATTGCCTTAAACTACATGTATATTTTTAGTTGTCAAGGTAAAAGTAATGTTTCAATGTAATTTTACCCTAAGGGATAGCAACAATAGGGAAAGAACATATCCAATGTAGATAATGCAGGAATTATCTAATTATCTTGCTATCTAACAATTTTTAGCTTTAATTTTAGGTTTAAACTATCTCATGTCTGTGATGTCTGGAATCCAGCGATAAGCTTAAGCAAAAACCTCTAATAAAATGAAAATGCATTTCGACACTGTAAGTGACCTATCGTCACGTGAGTAAACTCATGGGCTATCGTGATGTTCCAAACAACTTACATTTTTTTCCATAGACAATCTTCAAAACAAACAAAACTTTCGAACAAACTTCAACATCCCACGTCCATTTACAATTGTATTTGATTTAGAGATTAGACAAGAACCATACCTACTGAGGCGAAGGGAAACGTCAGGCCAAAACAAATAATGGCAAGTATAAAAGTGTAAAGTGTTTATTGGAAAATAAATCGGTCTTTACTATCTGATTGGACCCTTAAGTATTTACTTAAAATGGTAAAAACAACTTTCACAAAACATTAAAAAGTTTATATTAATATGTTCTTAACTGCATTTTTAGTAGACAAAAAAAACTGACAACGATTTCTTCATTATGGCCATTTATGGCAAACTTGTTAGTTCGTTTACGAAAACTCAAGATATTGCATTTTATAAGAAAATTTCTAAATTGTGATTTTTGAAATTACCCAAATGCATCAGCGAGTTTCATTTTGTTCCCGAAACTTAATAAAGGGTCATCAGGTTTTAGGTTGTTGTACATATGTAGGTATACGAAAAATAACGTTGTATTAAAGAACACGTTCATTTTGTAACGCCATTAAAACACCTAATAGTAAAGTAAATAGCCTATATACTGTCCCACTGCTGGGCAAAGGCCTCCATCATTGAAATCAAGTCATCACTACAATTGATGTTTATTGGTTTTATCATCTCGCTTGCCGAATGCGGGTTGGTGGTCAGATCACAAACCCGGGCTATGCATTAAAAAATCCAAAACACTTTGCCCGACCTGGGAGTTGAACCCGGGACTTTAGGGCTGAGCGCTTTACCACTCGGCCACCGTACCTACCTAATAGTAGGCAACGATATTAAATCTAGTAGGAAAATGACAGAATTAATGCTATGATACTAAGTTGAAACGTAAAACCTTTTATAGATCCACGCTCCACGGGCTAATCGGTTGGAAAGTGACGTCGATCGGATCGAGCCGGCGGCGGCGAGCTTTGTCACGGTGTACAGTCAGAGGATTAAAGAAAGTGATCCGTTCACCAACGCAACCGTGAGGCTGCACATTGATATTCTAATCCCGACTCACCTTTCATTAAAGATACATAGTGAATTGTTTTAGAACCGAAGATGGCATATCAGAAAACAAAACATGTGATTTAAAGGAGATCAAAGACGACATATATTAGGAATAACCAATAGATACACATTACATGGTATGGGAATGTCGCTTTGTTTCGTATAAATGTATAACCAACTATGTTAGTCGAGGAGTAACAAATATACAAATATATATAAGCTGGACTGGCTGAGTGTAACTAAGCTTTTAAATAAAAATTATGTATTCTTCCTGCCACGACAAACACACGCATACATAAAACCAAAACTACACATTAATGTAGTGTAGATATATCTTTATATATACAAATCTTTTGTGCGTGTGTAATGTTATTGAACTCCTAATCGGCTGGACCGATTTGGATAAAATTTTCTGTTTGTGTTCAAGTGGATTCGAGAATGGTTTAGATTGATAATTGGTCCCGGTAGGTAGCGCTGCTATAGGGCTCCATCATGGGATACGGGTGTTCTTAAGCGGACGAATGATATGTTTGTTTTGTTGTCATGGAAACTATCAAAGCGGTACGAAGTACGCCGGTCATCTAGTATATATATACTGTGTATGAATATGACACACATACATACATACATACACGCACATAGTAATGCAATGTTTTGGGTAAGGGCTACTGCCCCTGATGCAGCCAGCTGATGGAGAATGCTTTACTTCCCATGCATGTCGTAAGAGCTGACTTAGGGACAAGATACTCGCACATCAGGTGATGTTTATCTATTGCACCTTGGAACACTACTTTGTTTATGCTAAATGTGGCATCGTCGAGGCACTTATGCGAGTACACTTAAAATTGGAGATGTAGATACTCTGTCTACCCCTTTGGAAAAAGGACGTCAGAGTATGTATGTATTTTTTTTTGTGTTTAGTTGAAAAACATATATATACCAACTTTGCGTTTTGGACTCACTTTGATGTTAGATATTTTATGATTGAAGAAAGCAACAGTCGTAAAACACATAATTATGCACCCCGAAGTGCTGGAATGTCATGTTAGCATTTTTATTGCATATAATATAGTTTTCTCATGCGTCAGTGCCTCATGCCACAAGAACTCATTTTATGCCAAAATAATAGTGTATTTTTTGCTACTGTGATGCCGAAATCTTTAAAGTCGACATAAAATTGTAGGGACATGACATATCAAGTCTTTTAACGAGGGCATTATTAAGAAACTCACTGAATAGACATAATTTATTATGTATAAGTACATGTACCTACATTACCACAGTGTGGAGACCGCAAATAATACGTTGATTGCGATTCGTCGCCGACCTACCTGCGGCCAGCCGCACAATAAATACCTGCTCGCAATTTCGTTTGAAATTAACATTTTCACTTTTTATGTTTTCTATCGTTGTCAGTATAAAAACGTGAGTGGGCATAACATTGTACGTTTTAGGCATACGTTGAGAAGCAGTTTCTTGTATAGCGCTTACTAAGACACAACTAACTACTGATAGTTATGCAAACTTATAACTTCGGGCTATAGGAGTATTATTGAAATTATGTTAAATCTCTAATAATTTTACGCTTTAAATTACATCCGTGCTTCGAAAAGCACGTTAAGCCGTTGATCCTAGTTGTCGTAAGATGATGCATTTTACCACCGTGGTGGTTTATGTCCCAATGCCATAAGGCACCACGACATATTTACTTTCCAATGTGTAGATCATGGGGGCTCAAAAACGTTTAAATTACTTATAAAAACAACCATGTGATTAGTTCTGTTTGGTTTACTCTAAGAACAATACCTAAATCAAACACATATTTAATAGATAGATACCTTGGTAAAGAATGTTATGACAATTTAGTTTTAAAACAAAGACAGTACTAAAATAGTTATTTGTTATACAAGAGTGCAAAGTTGTTTTTTAACCGCGTGCTCAATTTTGATGACCGAGCAAGCGAAGGATTCTAAAATTGAATCACGAGCGCAGCGAGTGATTCAAAAATTAGAATCCTGAGCGTTAGCGAGGGAATCAAAAGAGCACCAGGTGAAAAATCTTTGCACTCGAGTGCAACACCTAACTTTTCATCCCACCTCAGCGAGGAAATGACTAAATGCAAAAAAACATTTACAATCACAAGATACTTTTATTTCAGTTTAGGTATTAACTACTACATTATGAAAGGTAAGTATTACAGAATAATCTTTAAATTATAACAAACAATACTTAGGTATAATTAAGAAAAATTGAAAGTAACGTTGCTACAGTTACTAAGTGTAATATTTTTGTTAGGTACTGTAATGTTGGTGTTAGTAACTTGTGTACTGTAACACCCCGCTGGGTCGTTACTTAAGGAACGGGGGGTTGTATCGAATAATAATGCTTTATAGCTTTAAATATTTATATTACTTTCAACAGGAAATAATAACAATCTATTCGTCGTCGCGACCCGTCACCGAGTCCGCGATGTTCTTCTTTTTTCTCTTCTACTATATTTTAATGCAGGCCACGGTGGCTGCCAGTAAGTATGCCCGAGCAAGGAGTCTCGGTTGCTACAGTACTGATAAATTGGGCACCATGGAGGTAGAAGCAAATAAGTTTAATGATGTTTTGAATTCATAAACTTAGTGCACACGATGTTCTAAATTCAATTTACTTTATCCTCTAGGGGATAAAAACGGCTTTTGCACTCAGATATCGAAGAGCAAAAATACTCTTTCCGAGATGGTGGCATGAAAAAATACTTATACAAGCACATTCTTGCCTTCCGGGCCAGGAACTAAGTCTAACATAGGTGGATGTAGTTGTACCCGATTTGTTCTTTAGCAATTTCACTATCTTAGTCTTAGCCCAAAATAAGGAGAGGTCTTAGTAAGAATACCTGGCCCGGAATTAGAATGCCAAAAGGTGCAAGAAATGCTTTCTACACTTTTTCTGTACCCATCAGAGATAAGCGTAAACAAAATCTTTTTTTATTGTTACAACAGATTTTTTTTATTGCTTTGCGCAGAATGTGACGCTTTTATATTTGCGATACTTTCAAATACCGCTCATCGGCATATAGGTAGCTAATGGCATCGACAGACTTTCTACAAGTATTTGTGTGTACAGTAGTAATAAAAACACAATTATATGACATTATAAGAGACAGGCATAAGACGGGCGTTCTATGAGGTCGTGACTAATTCATAATAATAATAATATTAAAGTGTTTGTCACATGTCAAAACGTGATCGATGCTGGCAAAGATTGGTAGTTGGTATTTAAATATATACATTAATATATAAACACGTAGTAGTCTGTTAGAAAATTTCTAGATTTTACCTTAAAAGTAACGTTTATTTATTTTACCAATCGAAAAAGTAATGTATTTTATTTTCATTAAACACGTTTAAGCTTAACGCCGTCTTTTTAATTCCAAAACATGGACTAAAGTAAAAGTTGTTTTGAAACTAACGCTGTCTCGTTTTGAATAACAAAGACGGAGACAGCTTCAGCTTTTAAACAAGTTTATTAGTTTAAGACATATTACAAAACATATTCGGATGAAAGTGAAACAATAAATGAAGATTACGTTACTATGTTTACAATTTGCTACTACTGGCATTTTTACATATTATATTAATATAGTAAAACAATTATTACTCCTCGTCAATTTGAATGTATTATTTACCCCTGATGATTATAAGGTTTGTAAAGTCATGTGTTCGATATATGCTTTATTGGATGGTTATAATAAGTAAATAAAAAATAAAGATATATAAAAAAATTACATATATTATTTAAACTTGAAATTTAAATAAATTGAAGAATGATGTGTCACTCATAGTTAATAACAACAGTAGAACGTAGAAGTGCACTTCATCCACGAACTTCCTCAAACTCTGATGAAACAGCTATTTTATCTCAAACAGTCGGAGCTCAGTAATGCTACTAGGTAATATGATTGATTCAAATCGAATAATTATGCTAATGGCGACAGACTTAAAAAAACAGTGGTAGTTATTCGAGCGGACTCCAAGCGAAACAGACCACCAACCAAACCAAGTGTTATTAATTGTGCCGATAATCAAACTTACCTAAGTCCGGTTCTGGTCATTAAAAGTTTTATTTAATTCAATTTATTAGATATTTATAAAATATTTTATAAAATACAGTGAAAAAAATAAACGCCCACCCGAGCGGAAAATGGCAATTTATTAGCTCAAAATGGCGGATTTTTGTATTTAACCATAAATACAGACACGATAGAATGTTTAATTGAATGTAATTTTGAATATAATTTGTTTGGCGAGTGGATCCCATTCTTGCATATCAAAGTTCAATCAACCAGTTATTAAATATTTATGGCACTAAGCGTCTCATTCACAAATAAAGGTAAAAAAAATCAAAATGTATTTTTTTTTTCTATAATCACCGACATCTAATATTTACCTACACAATTGTACTCTAACTTTAGTCGGTTGATGGCAACCCAGTAACCCCCGTTGAGAATTGAATCTCTAGTTTTAAGACCGGCGCGGTGGTCTGAGGTCAAAGCCGGTTAATATACTTATTACTTATGTAATTGTACAAAGTAATGACATAAGACGTGTTTAATTCATCATGTACACACGCCAGCACATCAGCTACCACAGACTGTCGAATTATCTCAATAGACTTGAACTTTATGGTTATGGCATAATGTTAATCATTTACCACCTTATTCATAAAAACTATTTAAGCATTACTTAGGGTATGTTCCGATATACACTGCGAGCACTGTCCAGTGCTCTTACTGGTGAGAAATTTGTTTCGTTATGGACTGACAATATACTGCCGCAGTATCCTAGGGAAATATATGATGTCATAAATCGTCGCCATTTTTGTACTGTAAGCACTGGCATTTTCGAGGTAAGGTGCTCTCAGTGCTTTGATCACGTGATCAACAGCGTCCAGAAATGATGACATGGATAACAGCCTTAGAGCATTTATGACAGCATGGATGACAGTATATTGGACTGCGTTCCGTTTTAAACAGTAACCAGTATAGCTAACTATAAAGGAACGGCTTCGCAGTATACTAAATTGACGCCTTACAGTGCTCGCAGTGTTTATTGGAACATACCCTTTGTTAATCATTGTTTTGTCTCGTTTTCTCAAATTCAAAATCTTCCTCCTTATTCATAAAAACTATTTAAGCATTATTTAGTTAAATATTGTTTTGTCAACGGCACACAAACGTCATTTTGAATTTGAGAAAAAGAGACAAAACAATGATTAACTAAATTTTGCTTAAATAGTTTTTATGAATAAGGGGGTTAGCGTCTTATAAATAAACAAAGAATAAGGTCCGAATAGTTATTCCGTGTTTTGTCTCTTTTACTCTAATTGAAATGACGTTTACATAACGGAAACAAAACACGGAATAACTATTCGGACCTTATTCTTTGTTTATTTGTAAGGGCCATAGTACTTAACTACAATCCTTTATTTTGTGCCAATACTTTAGTCTTACTTTAATATACTTAAAAAGCTGTAGATATTTAAAAGGGAGACAAGGAAGAATAAATTGAGGAGACGGTGTTAAAATGTAAATGATGTCTATAGACAGAACTTTGCTGATAGTTTTAATTCTGAAATAAAAATTTACATTGTAGGTACTCGTAATAATATTCAACCGCAAAACAGAAAAGAATTAAGTGACGTTGGAGGATTGTTTGACAAAGTCTGTGGAGTCTTTGAGTTCAATGTACAATAAATAATAATTCCAGACACTTAAACCATAAAAGTGTATACGAATGTATTATATTAGACTTTATTTATATTGGTTAATTATAGAAAAAAGCCTTTTGACTTTTTCGCCAGCTTTATCAGTCAAAGGCTCCCAAAGTGGTGGTAGATTCAGTAGTTTTATTAAACAAAATTTTGGTTTTTTATTGACGACCTCCTTGGTCGAGTGGCTTGCACACCGGTTTTCATGGTGTCGCCATCTCTGAGGTCCCGGGTTCGATCCCCGGTCGGATCAATTTACAAATACCTGTTTTTCTAAATTGTTTCGGGTCTGGGTGTTTCCTATGTATAATAAGTATGTATTTAAGTATATTAAGTATGTTTATCCGTTGTCTAGTTAACCATATAACGAGTTTCTTGAGGAAGCTTTTCTTGGGGCTAGATAATTGGTGTGAGTGTGGAAAACATTTATTTATTATTTATTTATTTATTGTTTGTATTTTTATAGTTCGTTTTGACGTCAATAAGCCTGTGGTGGCTTAAATTATTTGACCTTGACTTTGAAAGTATGTACCTATTGTTTATCCGTTATTCTTCTTAATTTTGCGCATATGTATATATATAATGGATATTATTGCAAATACTCAGATAAGTATTATTTTGTGTAAGTATACCTAATGACAGAACACTGGCATTTTGCTTAAAGGAGTAGGTAACCGACATATTACGTGTGACGTAGATGCATACAGCCTTTATAGTTTCATACGGCATCGAATCCAATAAGTATTGTATAAAAAGTAAAATAAAAAAAGTAAACTTTGTTGGCAATTTTCTTCAAAAACTATCAACGAGTACAGCTACGGTACGAGAACTAATACAAAAAAAACGATCCGAGAAACTGGTTCACGATAGCACCCAGCCCGAAAACAAGTCGGACATTGGCGAGCTCTCCAAAACGATACACATTCACAACAACGTGCTGCCTACACAACCTTCTTAACAACTTTCACGGCATTAACATATTCTTGGGCAGCCATGTTTGATAAATCACAACTCATTTGTTTTTTATTTAACGTTATGATTCGTCTAGACGTCTACTTGTTTACGCACTTACTTTTAAGTATACAATCGTCAATTGAGGGATCATAGATTTATTGAGTTGACGGCCATATTAATTGTGTTCAAATCTTTTTTAATAATAATATCATTGGTTCGAATATTTTTCTTTCCTTTAATTAATTGCCTCCGAATCGTGTAAGGTAAGCTTATAAAAAATTTCCGGCTGTCGTACCTATTAGAATTGATTAGAAAATAATGGTTGGCCCGTTAACTTAATCAAATTAAATTAATTTTACAATTTAAGTGAAAAATGTTAAACATTAATCTGTTATACCTAAGTATCGTATAAAAGTTATATAATAAAGTATAAGGTAAGTATACGGTAGTTTTCCAAATGTATATAGCTACGTTCATCCTTTTCGAAAATAAATAGTTACGGTTATTTTTTGAAAGCACTCCAGGGTGGCTAGTGTGAGTTATGTTATTAATCTACATTCATTCGAACACGTTTACGAAAACAAAAAATTGTATGGGAAAATTTTGACTCTTTTCGTATGTCGAAAGAAGGCGCTGCGTCAATGCCATACTCATTTTCATTTTCGTTAACGTGATCGAATGTCATATGAAACTCACACTATGCACCCTGAACATTTATGGGTACCTACTTGGGAGTTGGTTTGAAGTAAAAGTCTACAAATTGTTACATCCTGCATGAACTTAAAGAAAAGTTATCAATTACCATAATCACATAATTATAATGACGTTTTCTTAATAAGATTTAAAAAATAGGCGTTCTGAGAGCATCGCATTGCTGCGCTGAAAAGTTGAGTATACCTTTAGCTATACTAAGTAGGAACTGGTATTGGGTTCTGTCTGCGGTTACTCGCATTATATTTACAAGCATAGCTACAAAATCTTATTGTGACTACTGCTGATTTAGGTTTTACTTTCCTTTTCATCGGTGTATCTTGGGCACAAAGTACCAAAAACAGTACTCCGATTGAAAATTATTATACAAAGACAGTGGACATATTGTTGTTTCATTTGAATATCGTGCAACAAAATAGTTGAAGATTTCACACAAATAATTGATTTTTTATTTTAAATATAATTAAACGCGAGTAGCTTCGTAAAGAGTGCTTCGTTTATGTGAACCGTTAACGTGACTTCAGAAAACAATAGTTATAATGGAAGATTTGTTACCTACATGGCAAAATAAAATTATGAAATAGACAAACATTTGCCATAAGACCAATTTGCCAATTGCTATAACATTTTTGACAATAACAAATCGCCAGTGGTCGTTGTCGCCGCTACTGTTGTCCTCCAACATATACCTACTAAACACCAAAATGTATCGCATACCATAGACAATAGCTGCTAGGCTTAGTGCAATGTAATCAATTATGAACCCTGTCAGGCTCAGTTTACGATCCAGTTTACGGCCTAAGCTAAAGTAGGGTTGTGGATATTTGCACTTCGAAACTCCACTTTGAGACTGACTGGATCGCTCAATTTTGTGCAACCTGTGGCTATTAGAGCGTTCACAACGCTTATCGACACTAACACAATGAGTTGCGTTGAATCAAATAACTTACGTTACGACCCATAATAAAAACTAACACACTAAAAATTCAACTTGAGTGGAATCGAAAATTGGGTGTGCTTTTAGGCGTGGTGTATTGTTAGGTACTTTTGAAAACAATATACTTAGTGGAAGATTTGTTATGTTGCAGATAATGAAAATACTATCCGTCGAGCAATCATAACATTTCGAACAATTACAAACAACTGTCAAAAATATTGGTCATCTTAAATTCGATAATTGATAGACATTTAAAAATAATAGTAACTGTGCTAAATCTGAGACAACATTAACTGTAGCATGTAAATCTTAAAGTGTATCTTTGTTTGATGTATGTTCTTGGTAGCTGTCCTTAAATAAATAAGTAAATATTTCTTGGAGCCCGACACGGATCCCTAATTCGAGCAAGCCTCGTTGGCTAACCTGTGGCCATTGGAGCGAGACTACGCCCATCGACACAAACACGAGTTGCATAACTTAACGCCATTACACGCATGCAATACTTGGAACGTAAACAAAGCTATGTCGACTTATGTTATTGGCTAATCTTTGACATTTATATGAAATATTAAATGGTTAAAATAATAATAATGACATACATGCTGTCTCACTCGCCTAACAAGTACTGTTCTACAAAAAACATATCAATTCAATATAATATTTGCCTGTCTCTAGTTAAATTATAACTACATTTATTTTAGTTTATTGATGCATATGGTTTACCTCTAAGTTTTTTGTAGCTTCATCGTCATCATCATCATCACATAAAGCTTAATTTTCTATATTGTTATTGTACTTCTATACTATAATTATCTATTAATCTATTATTAATATTATAAAGCTGAAGAGTTTGTTTGTTTGTTTGTTTGTTTGTTTGTTTGAACGAGCTAATCTCAGGAACTACTAGTTCGAATTGAAAAATTGTTTTTGTGTTGAATAGTCCATTTATTGAGGAAGGCTATAGGCTATATTACATCACACTATGAATGACTATTAACGCGTGTGAAACCGCGGGGCACAGCTAGTATTAAATAAAATGTATACTAGACGGAGATGGCGGGATGAGTTGGACTTCCACTTGGAAAATTGGGACGAACTTGCTCAGGGTAGAGATAGATGGAAGGAGGGAAGGGAGACCTTTGCCCAGCCGTGGGAAAGTGGTAGCTGATGATGATAATAATAATGTATACAAACGTTCTTAATCGTCGAATAAATAAATTATTAATTAACTAGCTGATCCGGTGGACTTCGTACCACATTTCTTTTTTCTTTTTTTTTAATATAGCCTATGTTACTCAGCGCTAATGTAGCATTCTAATGGTGAAAGAATTTTTTGAATCGGTCCAGTAGTTTTTGAGTTTATTCGTTGCAAACATAACTACAAAAATACAAAGCTCTTTATAATATTAGTATAAATGACACCTCAGTAGCTGAGTGGCAAATTGCTCGGGGCGCTTTGCTAGCCTGATGGAATGTTTTTTTGCTACCTAAGTGTTACAAAAGAGTGATGATAACCTAATTATTTAAGTGGCAGCTTTAGTAGCTATTGGCTGTTGCCGCTTAGTGCAGCAGCGGAGTTCTTTTGACTGAGTTAATTGTGTTGCGGATAAGGAAAATTTTCAAAAGTAACCTTCACTTTCTTTTACATAAGGATATTCTCCAATGATTACTTACGTATACCTACATAGTATTCAATATTTGTTGTAGTTCCTACATTGCGAGTAAAGGTAAAAAAGAAAATGTACCTTATTCCAAGGGAAACAACATTATGTTAGTACACTACTGGACAATGGACGGACATATACCTAGGCCTCTCCAAGTGCACGTCACTGAGCAAGTTCTGCGGCAAATCGTAAAACCATTTAAAGAAATCATTACCCTATCTTATTTCATGAAAAACCAAAGACAGTAGCTGTACTTTTAAAACAATTTAAAGAAACAGTAGGTACGTATCTAACTATCTGATCGCGTGAAAAACAAAAGACAGGCAGCTACTTTTTTAACAATTTATCACAAACGACGTATAACTTGTGACTACTGAAAAATACCCAGGGGCAGGTAAAAGGAGCCTTGACACCAGTGTCCTACTTCGGGTAATGGACGACCGGCCAGTCGGCCGGCGACGACGCCGACGTCTGATAGTGAGCGCTGCCGCCTGGCTTATGTCACAATCATAAATTAGAAATATAGTTTACGTTTCGCTTTCACTTTTATGAGATATGAAAAACTATGTTAAAATCGACGTCGAACCACCAACCTTACGTAGGTAGTATCATTAAGCCTCCTTAACATAGTTTTGAGTGTTTTTGTTTATACACAACGGTAAAGGCCTTTATTTATTTTGATAATGGAAGCAAATCCCCGGTCCCTAACCTAAATCACCGGGGATCTTGCTATTTTTATAATGTTGTTATCATTATCGTTATACAGGCAGATTTAGATATGATGGTGATAGCTACCCCCACTGACTTAAAACAAGCTCTACCGCCATCACCAAAACAACTGCATAATTTGTAGATATGCTGGAAATCAAACTCAAACCTCTAGGTAGGAAACCGGTGGTCTTACAACAAAACTAAAGCCTTAAAGTAAAAGTAAATGTACGCGTAACAAAAGGTCGCAAATTTGAATTTCACAAAGGGCAAAATGTGTTCCAAATATTTTTTTATTTATGTACTTTATTTTTAATTATGTACCGTAACTTAAGACTGTCCAATTTATAGCGAAACGAAATGAAACCTTTCGAAAACCAGTTCACAAATTGTAGCTGCTCCAATGAATAATCTCAGTCACTACTTTACTTTGTGTCCAAACCTCTCTACCACCGTTAATAAATATTATTAAAGTTAGCAACGCACAAGTAGAACGGAATAGATTTTTTGTTCTTTTGTCGGGAAAATTATGAATGAAAGCAAGTCTAACTAATAGGTAGTAACGTCAACTCTTTCTAATTTATTACAAATGCGCGTTTTAGTATAACTCCATAGCTTGGTGCAATTGCGTTGCAATGAAAGCAAACAAGAGAGCTGTTCCAGTTCACAAATCTGCTCCAAAAGTTTTAATTAAGTAATAAATAAATTATTTATGAACTCACCGACTCGTTTCGGCGAAATTCGCCTGGTGGAGTAATTGAAAGGCACGTAGATCAAGTTGTCTAAGTCGGGAGTAGCCAGCTCCTTCGGATATTTGTCTGCTGCGTGCACTTCATTCAAACACAACAAATTTTCAGTCGCGCACCGTTCACTGTTCACGGTTGAAAACTCCTGATCGTTCTTGAAATCCTCGTCATCGTCCTTGTGCAACACTTTTGAGTCTATATTTTCGTACACGAGATTAGCAAGTCCTCCTAAATCCTCCTGACAAGATTCATCGGCTGTCACTCTCATCGAATATACGCCACTAGGCGCCCTTTTAGCTTCTAAAATGAAGTCAGCACGTTCCCCTCTTCCCAACGCGATCGATTTCACCAGCACTGGGGCTATTCGGTGGCCGTCTAAAGCAACCAGTTTCATATCATGTTGATCGATAGAGAATTTCACTGAACAACTTTTAGATCCGCCACCGTATGCTAATCGGAAGCGATAACGTTTGCCGTATTGGACTTTAAATTCGGAAAGAGGCGCGTCAGGAGATTCTGTCGTCTTTCCTTTTCCATTAATGAGGAGGGACTCGGCATCGGGCAATTTCGACATCATGCCAGCTAAAGGTCCCATGGAGTGGCCCCATTCTGCTATGAATATGGTGTGCTCTGTGGAGTCTATGTCATATAGATCACGGATCGGGTCAAGACGTGGAGATTGGCGGACAACGAAAGCCCCAGCGAGTCCGTCGGCTGCATCGGCGGCAGAATGTGCATGGTACATGTGGGTGCCGGCGGCTGACGCGCGGAACTTGTACTGGAAGGTGGTGTAAGCCGGCTGCGGGCACTGGGTAAGCATGGGCGCTCCATCCATGAAGGGCGTCTCCTTCTGCGGCTGGCCGCGCCAGTGGATGGAGAGCGCGTGCGCGGGCGCGCGGTGCACCACGTCCACGACGAGGATGTCGTTCTCGCAGACGTGCAGCGCCGGCGCCGGCAGCGCGCGGTTGGCGGTGAGCACGCCGCGCTCGCGCCCGTCTGCCGATATGCACATCGCTGGACAATCGCCACCATTCTTCTCGGTGCAGATACCGCAAGATCTGGAAATTATAAAACTCTTATTAGACAAACTTCGAAGTACTTCTTTGTTTACGCTCATTGGTTGTTTAGAGAAGCAACAAAACTTATATCTGAGAAACAATTACGACAACTTAGAGCAACTTTAAACTTTCAGCTCAAGTTCCGGAAATCCTAAGTCCAGTTCCTCCTTCACACTTTGTGATATTATTTTTATTAGTAGCCTGGCTGATTTACGATGATTTTTGTACTTACTTACTAAGCGTTTTGTAAACTTCAATGACTAGTTTTACACGGCAAATCATCGGCCAATCCAACTCGTGGCACTCCCGATCGCAATTCTCGAAGTATTCCTCTGAAAGACAATGAAAACATTTTAGTTTGTCATGATTAATGAAAGTAGTAGGTATAGTACCTAAATAATTAGGTTAAACAATCGCGCTATACGTTATCGCGTTGTAAGCAAGAATTCTATTTAATTTGGCATGTCTTTAAGTAAGTAAACTTGTCTTGTTTGATGTCTGTTAACACCTAAACAGTAAATTTCCTAGATCTCCCTATGTAGGCAGGTATATGCCGTTAACCGTCTCTTGAAGGAAATCCTACAATTAAATTAAAAGTTGTAAGTGAAAGACAAACAACACATTTCAAATATATAATATTGTAAGGTTCGCTTGCGCATTCTACTTTACAACCCCCACCACCCGGCCAACCCGAGCTGAGGTCCTAGGCTCTAGAGGCGCCCTCGGGCTGTTCCCCTCCCATTTCGATCTGAACCCCTCGAAGAATCTAGTGTGGAACAGGGACACGCTTGCGTGATGCCCGCGCATCCTAGAAATTCTTTGATGGTGTTTCAATCACACGGTTTGAGGAACCTTTTATTCTATTATGTCTCCCTAAAACTCTTTCAAAAAAACTCTACTTTGCAGTATCTACAGTAAAGCATTGTCCAATACGTGGGGCGTGAATCTGGGTGCCTATAGTGCGAGTTTTTTTTACCACTTGCATGATCACGTTAAGGAAAACAACAAGTCTTATGGCAATAAAGCAGCACCTCTTAGTGAAAAACGGGAAGAGTAAAATCTACCATACACATTCCTGTTTACGTCAACTTGATAGAATGAAAAAACTCGCACTAGACAAGGCAAAAGTGTTTGGTCAAAATAAATACGGCCACACAAGTAAATAATGTGGATACTAAGTTGGATTGAGCCACGATAGCATAGTTCACCTGATCCGGCATGTCATAGGGTGCGGATTCAAATCCCGCTCGTGGAATTTTTTCAATACTTTTTCTTTTTCTAATATAAATAATTGATAAAATATATTACTAACTAATTGTATTCAGTCTTAAAAGACAGCTAAAAATAAACCACGTGAATTTACGTTGTCTAATTCTTGAATAATTTTGCTTGGTAAGTAGGTACCTAACTATTACTTTTGTTTGTTAATAAGTTTGAATTTGCATTTTACTGCTTCATAATGAGGCATTTTCATAATGACATTGGTATAATATTTTTAAGTGGCGAGTGATTTATATTCGATTTTGTAGTTTGCACAGTCGGTAACGACTCGAATGTCACTGAGCATATTATGTATATCAGGGTGCCTAGTGTGAGTTTTGTTTACTATCCGTATTCATTCGATTACGTTTACGAAAACGAAAATGAGTATGGCATTTTAGCAGCGCCTCCTGGCGACAAGCGAGAAGAGTTAAAATTTGCCATACAAATTCTCATTTTCGTTAACGTTAACGATTGTCGAATAAAACTCGCACTTAGCACCCAGCAGTTGGGTGTGACTGTCTTGTATAGGTACAGTCACGTACAATCATTAACATGTAACATGTAACCTAAACATAGTCATAGTCACAAAAACATAAATGTTGAAAAACTTTCCACTTGCAGGATTTGAACCTGCACCCTTCTGACATTCCGGGTCAGGTGCTCTTCCAATTGAGCTATCGTGGTTCTAACCAGCCCGCCGAAATTATTTAACACTTTTTACTTTGAAAGCCAAAGGCGCCCATTCAATGTCGACAACTACCGTCACTAACATCCGATCATAATATTTTTACAAATATTATTTATGTTTTTGTAATTTGTTCGCAACAAAATTTGCGTTAAAAATTATTTTAACATTTATAGTCATAGTCATAATTACTTAAAGATTATAGTGACATTGCGAAAAATGGCTCAGCGACATCACGGAAGATTTCTATGCTATAATTTTTGCCTCTTATTGCATCGTTTTAACATTAATAACAAAAAGAACTATGCAACACTTATAATTACCTGGCATTGGCGTATAATGGACAACCACAATAACACCGACAAATATTATAAACAACACGAATATCCTCTGCAAGGACATTATCATATAGTTAGGTTTCTCCATCAACACAATATTGTCCTCCACTTTCTTTTCAGACTCCATGATGGTTACAAACTACTTAGATAAAACTTTTTAAAAACAAAACTTTATTCGAATCGAGTTTCCCGCGTTCACCAAGTTTACATGTTTGTTTCGGACCGTACATAAGTCGTTATACTGACAGCGCGACTACGCGAGCCGACAATCAGCTGTCGACTGCTCGGACATTCCCCATCGCCACATTCGCCTGATGCAACACAGACACAGCACCATCAGACCATGCCTTTCTGACCCAAACTGGGTAATTCGGAAGTAATTTGCCGCGTGCGAGTCCTCTCTCTCAGCCCAGCGTTATGTAACATTATGCAATAGTATATTAACTTCGCAGCCCGCGCGCCTATTTACGGTAAAGTTACGTATTTGCACCAGATACCTACATTGTTAATGTTCGTAATAAATAACCAAATCAACCTCATTGGCAAAACAATCCCTAATAGGTAACCTATAACATTCTAATTTAAGTTGTTAAAGAGATGGATGGGATGAGCATTAAAATGTGGCAGTTAACTGTAATAGAAAATATGGGTAATGCATACAAAAATTACAATGCTATCTTTTTTTAAATATCCTGTGTAATTTTGCGACCTAAAAAGCACCAACCTTTTTGGTTCTATGTTTACTTTAGATTAATACCAAAAGTAAAAGGTAACAAAAGAAAAAAGTTAACTATAAAAAGGTTAGTGCTTTGTAGGTCGACAACAATCATGTTCATTAAGTGACTGTCTTATTTCGGTTGTTGGGTTTTGTGCATAACTTGAACTGGTCTGGATTTTTTACCATATTAGGTATTAACACCTCGGTGTCAGTGTGGCAAAGCGCTCGGCCCGATTCCCAAAGGTCCCGGGTTCAATTCCCAAGTCGGGCAAAGCGTGTTTCGGTTTGTTTTCGATTTTTCGCCTCGCTTTTGATCACCAACCCGCATTTGGCAAGCGTGGTGATTAAGCCATCGATTGTAGTGATGACTTATTTCAATGATGGAGGCCTTTGCCCAGTGGGGGGACAGTCATAGACATTAACTAAGGTGTTGAGTACTTAATTTTGCTTCCCAAACCCGATCCTGGAACTCTACGACATATTCGATGCAGAGGTCCATAGTTGCAATGAGCGCTTAGGTCGGAGCGACCATTATAGTGACGGCGGAAGATCCCTTATGGGTCAACGGTGGCACTGAAATCATTTAGGAAGATTACGACTTTGGCGTCAGGTGGCAACCGACCGTAAAACTCACAAGCTAAATCATCATACCTAAAATGGAGCTGCGAAAAATACTAGGGCGTCCCCCCTAAGCGACGAAATAAAGAAAAAACAAAACACTGTGACAATGTCCGAAGTGCGCATTGCCACCTGGAACATTGGCACAATGACTGGACGAAGTGCAGAACTGAGCAGTATCTTTGAACGACGTCGCATAAAAATCTGTTGTTTGCAAGAAACAAAGTGGAAGGGCGCTAAATCACGGAAAATTGGAAATGGATACAAACTGGTTTACTATGGCAAAGAAAATACTAGAAACGGGGTTGGTATAGTCTTGGGCCATTACTTTAGCCAAAATGTAGTTGAAATTAATAGGATTAACGACCGTATTATTTCTGTCAAACTAGCCTTGCACAAGCAACCGTTCCTGAACATCGTCTGCGTCTATGCCCCACGAACTGGCTGCCCGGAAGCTGAAAAACAAGAATTCTGGGAAGAACTAAACATGCATGTAAATACTATACCGGCATTGGAACAAAAACTAATTTGTGGAGACTTGAATGACCATGTGGGTATGGATAGGATAGGTTTTGAGGGACATCACGGGGGCTGCGGTTTTGGAGAACAAAATGCTGAAGGAGTGACAATCTTGCAGTTTGCGGTGTCACAAAATCTAGTTATCGCAAACACCTTCTTTAAAAAGAAAGATGAACATCTCATCTATATATATATACAGGGTGTCCCAAAACTCGACGTCAACCCGAAGCCGGGTGAAAAGGCAAGTCAAGCTGGTTGTCAGAAAAATATAAAAAAAAATCTAAGTTGTCTCTCATTTTTTTTTCAATACAGTCAGTTAAAACTAGGCAATTTTTTTTTTTGAAAGTTTTTCTAGGAAATAAGTCCTATTTTTTATGCAAGCTAGAGCAGCTGGAAAATTTTGATTACAGTTTATTATGCATTATTCAGGGTTACACAGCAAAAAAAATAATTGGAAAAAGTAAAGATTTGTGGCAACAGGAGTAAAAAGACTGTCACAGGGTGTGTAATTTTGCGATTTTTAAAAAAATGCCTATAATTTTGAAATCATACAACTTAGATTTTTTTTTATATTTTTCTAAGATAAATAAAAGATTGCAAAGTCATTCCGGGAGAACCACTAATCTTACAGCACAGATTACGGCTAGCGCCTGTAAAACTTATGAGAAGGAAAGTTAGAGTGACAAAAGTAAAATGGAAAAACCTCAGCACAGAAAAAGGAAGCTATCTTATAAACAACATCAGAGAGAACCTTTGTAACAACCACCCTGGTGAAAACTTCTCTAGCGACACCTGGTCAAAATTTGAAAATTTCAGTGTAACATCTGTAAAAGATCAGCTAGGAATCAGTGAAGGAACCCTGCACAATGGAAAAGACACCTAAAGGTGGAATAACAACACCAAAGCAACCGTAACGGAAAAGAAACACCTATTTAAGATTTGGCAGGAGACCCGCACTGATCAGGATAGGGAAAAGTACAAATTAGCCAAAAAAACAACTAGAAGAACAGTGGTCATTGAAAAAGATAATGCTGAGCGGGACATATACATATATGCGACTGGAATTAGCGACGGACGATGAAATACAGCGCGTTAGTTAAAACGAGGGATATATTTAATCCTATGGTAGTTTATGCCTGGGTAAACATATACAAATAAAAAAATACGGCGCTGACTGCCAGCGGCGAGGTACGCGCGGGGCACGAGTCGCGAGGCGGGGATGAAGGCGTGGCCTCGCTGGGTGCGTGCGGTGTGCAAAGCAAAAAGTGACCTTTCGGCATGATCTATTGGCGGCGCCGCGCTCCGCCGGCGCAGTCAGTCGGCACATATTTGATCTTTTCTCGCGCTTAGTGTATACGCTAAATTATTTATTAGGATTATGCAAAAAATAAGAGTATATTTTCTTTAATGAATCGAATACCTAATGTCCTCCCTTAATATGTCCCTCGTTTTAACTAACACGTTGTATACAAAATTGCAAAGCACAAACACAACAACACAAAAGATTTCCAGAACGTACTTGTTAAAAATGCTGAAGGTATGTTGCTCACCGATGACAACAAGGATATATGTGATAGATGGCACGACTACTATAATCATCTATTAAATGAGGAGTTCGCCCGCCAACCAGAGGTAGAGGAACCAATGACTCAAGGACCTGTAGATAAAATTACGCCTAAGGAGGTCAAAAGTGCAATTTCGAAAATGAAGAACCGCAAAGCAAACGGTCCGGATGAAATACCTGCTGAATTGTGGAAGGCTCTAAAAGCGGATGGAGAGGTATGGCTAGCTGAATTATTCAATGACATTTTGAGAAATGAGAAAATGCCAGATGCCTGGAGGAATATAAAAAATAAAAATTTTAGAAGAATAAAACTCACATCGCATACCTTCAAAATCTGGGAAAGAGTCCTAAATGAGCGCCTCATAATACTTGTCACGGTAACAAAAAACCAGTTCGGCTTCACAGCAGGAAAAGGTGACACACAGATGCTATCTTCGTGGTTAGGTTGGTCATGAAGAAGCACGACATAACAAACAAAATTTATGGCTAGGTACTATTTATAGACCTAGAGAAGACCTTGACCGAGTACCAAGAACAATAATATGGCAAGCTCTGAGGGCACATGGAGTCCCTGAATGTTATTTTTTGAACCGTCTTTGACTATCGGCCACTGGCAACACTGGGAACGACATTGTCTTACACATCTCCCAAGAGGTCCGCGTGATTTCTTAAAAAAGAGTAAAGCCCCACAAGTGTAAAAGGATCGAGAGAAATATCCTGTTTATCATCCATCAGTTGTTATCATTCATCAATGGCCACTAGAAGATTTAGCTCTATCTATTCTAAACTAAACGTAAAAAGATAACAAAAAAGTGTCATATCATGTCAATGTCAGTCAGTATTGAGGACTTCTTGGCGGGAAAGTGAAGAGTTATGTCTGCAGTTTTGTTTTATTTTCGAAAATTTGTGTGATGTCGAATATTAATGTGAAATAATGGTGGATTATTAACCGTTAAGTGTTCGTGAGTGTGCATGAGTGTTGGCAAATTAGACAAAACAGTTCAACGTCACTTTTCAAATTCTCAAGAAGTCCGCCCGAGGACTTATCTTTACTGAGATACTCGAGGGGTTGGGGGGTATATCATTTCTCATTTCTATTATCATTCATCATCATCTTTAGGATTATAATAGTAATGAAATTAAGAAACTAATTACATGGCAGCATGGTCTATGACCTTAGCCGGTTCCTCTTCCTCAGGAAACGAACTACATTTAAAAAAAAAACATCAAAACAGCGCGTGTTTTGAGGCAAAGAATAGAAAAATTATGTGATTTCGCACTTTCTTGCTTTTTTAAGCTCTTAAATTTCTCTTGAATTGCTTAGCTATAAAAAGTATTGAAATAAATAAATGTAACTAGAGAAACTCTTGTGACTGAAAAGATGGAGATAACCAAACAGAATTTTGCAGATCAGTTAGATAACATAACCAATGATATTAAACGATCTTGTTTTATCGCTTTTGATGCAGAATTTACGGCAATCTTAAGTGGAGAGAGTTTCAAACATAGGTAAATAATATCTGTATAATAAACTGTCCCTATCTACACCGCCTATTTAGCAAGCCTACCCACCCACTGACTTCATATTTTCACTAATTTTCTTTAGCAAGTTATAAACCGTTACATTTGAAACAAATTATAAACCCTCTAACTTTCCTATTTATTGATCTATTTTATAATCCTGATTCATCATCATCAGCATACACACGTCCACTGCTGGACATAGGCCTCTCCAAGTGCACGCCGCTGATTACTGATTACTTTCTAAATAATATGTTTTCCACATTTTCCTGCCTATGTGTATTTTATTGTCATACCCTATTATCTTTTATTATTTTTTTAATAGTTTCACAAGATAAAATAATTAGCCTTCATCTCACCTAAGACTAAGACAAAATGAAAGAATCAAGAACAAGCCCTTCCACCCATTTAAACTAGGCACAACAACAACCCATTGTTGTGATTGAACCTAATACCTGGTCCTGTCTTAGAAATTTAAATCATTCATTTTCTTGTCACCAGGTTCAAACTATTCACAGTATTTATAGTTCCTTTTTCTATTCACTGTATTTGTATTTTTCAGCTTATTTAACTCTAATGCTGAGCGTTATGACAAAATAAAAGATGAAGTGAGCAAGATGATAATGACACAAATCGGCCTCACCATGTTTCAGTATCACAGGGACATTGACACTTATGTGGCAGTGGGGTACACATTCCATCTCTGTCCCCAAGTGTTTGGGGACATTGACCAATCTTTTATATTCCAAGCATCAACCCTTAAGTTTTTATGCAGACACAAATTTGATTTTAATAAGGTTGGTTTTAATTTTCTTTATTTTAAACTTTTTAGTATATTCAATGATGGACTTCTTTGCCCAGCTGTGGGACAGTATATAGGCTTTTAATTTACATTTACTTGTATGTAATTTTTAGTGCTTGCTTATTTATTATCACCTTTGGTTAGCCTGATATTCAATCTTTTATTTATTAGAGGTGACAAAAGAGATAATAACCCAAGATAAATGTAGCTTTAGTTACTTTTCACTCATCCAAACAAAAACAATACATTGTTTTATTTTTCTGTTTTAATATGAAATAAGAAGAAATGTACAAATTATCACTTTAACAACTTAAGATAACAATGCTTGCATTATTAATTTTATTTTCCTTTTTTTTAAGAACTAAAATATTTTTTCTGAATTCTAGTTTATATATGACGGCTTGCCATACCTCAGCAAAGCAGAAGAAGCAAGAATACGCCAACATTTGAAAGAAAATACATTGTTTCAAAACCTTACTCGCTCTTTAGACATGGAAGTTGAAAAGCAGCTTCAGGGTTATTGCTCTGATGTATCCAAGTAAGCAACAGTAAATTTAACTTTGCTTAACTTTTAGTGAAAAAGCACATTTTGTTGCAAACAATTTAATTAATTTGAAAACAGCTGTTTTTTAAATTTCACATTTTACTGATGATGTGGCAACTGAATATGATCATTTGTTATGTCATTTACAAAGATAAATTTAAGTTCTTATCACATCATCAGATAGTGATAGTGCCAATAAAAATAATGTCTAAGTATAACAAATTTTTTGTCCAGCAGTGGACTAAGATAGGCCGATGATGATGTTGATGATAACATATTTTGCCAAAAAAATTTGCTGATGTCTTCTTTTCTTTTTTTAAAATTGTTGTGTTTGCTTTCAGATGGCTTACATCTAGTGATGAAGGGACAATGTACATTGATCTAAAATGTCCTGTGCTTAGATTCATCCTCCATAATGAAATCAGAAGGCGGTTTCCAAATGTTCTGACTACTGATAGCTTAGGTAATAGCAATAAGGTAAATTTGATAGACTGAGCAGCTTCATTTAGAAAGAAAAAAATTCTGTATAAATATATGTAACTCTTACCAAATTTCCTCAATAGATTTTGAACTTTATGCATATGGCATATGGTTGAACAGTTATTGAAGAAAATTTGACAATTTTGGATAGATTGATGTGCAGGGGTTTTTATTTACTTTGTTCGTTGCTTGTAGGACATTTTGTAGGTTTACTAATTTATAACATTTATTTAAATATCACCATGCTGCTTAATATTTGTTGTATAAAACCTTTTGCTACATATCATTTATGGCGTAGAATTGACATTCATAAAAACATAATACCATGTAGCCTAAATTTTATAAAACGTTTTGAATATTGAACAGCAATATCTTTTCTTATATAATTTGAGCCGCAAACTAACCAGCTTGATTGTAACATGCCACAAGTTGAATTTGCCATTCAATAAAAGTATATTTATTACATTTCAGGTGTTAATATACAGAGATAAGTTAGTAGAAGGAGCAATAAGTGCATCAAGAGCAATTCTAGAAGAGAATCTAATGACCTATCTATTAGGATTCACACACATTATTTACTTGCTAGAAACCTACCAGAAGCCTCTTGTTGGGCACAATATATTTTTGGACATTATATTACTGCACAACCAGTTCATAGGACCTCTTCCAAACAAGTATTCAATGTTCAAGAAAAATATTCATGACATGTTTCCAAATGTTTATGACACAAAATTCATTTCACATGAAATGTCTAAAAAGTTGTCTTTTGATGAAGTGTGGAAATCAAATGCACTACAAGAGTAAGGATTATTTTACTTTTAATTTTCTCAAAATATTCTCATAAACAATGTTTGGTTGGCGGTGAAGGAACCGCTAAGGGTATGTGTATATATTGCCCAATGCCCATTTTATCCACATTTAACCTGCCATTATGTTGGTGCTCTTTCAACCTAGAATGGTGGCCAATTTTATGCTAACCAAGGATGGTCCTATGCATTTTTTTCATGAGCAATATCTACTGATCTTCGAGTCCTACAAATACAAAATAGAGAGGCAGAAAATTATTTGCAAAAGTCTAAAACGAAAATTATTGGTAATATTGACCTATACTGATGACTACAAAGTATCGATATAATTGACCATAACAGTTCCGACAACAATGACCAGACACATTATTATTTAATATAATGATACTTTTTTTTGACCTGATGCCTCGGTAGCCGAGTGACGAAGCGCTCGGCCTGATGCCCGAAGATCCTGGGTTCGATTCCCAGGTTGGGCAGTGTTTTTCGGTTTTTTTCGATGCATAGCCCGGGTTTGTGATCACTAACCTGCATTTGGCAAGTGTGGTGATTAAGCCAATACCCATTAATTATAGCAGTGTAGCTTTGCCCAACTGTGGGATATTATCATCATCATCAGCTCATTTTTTATGTCCCCACTGCTGGGGCACGAGCCTTCCCTATGGATGGATAGGGAGAACGGGCCATAAACCACCATGCGGGCCCAGTGCGGATTGGTGGTTGTTAACGACTGCTAATGCAGCCGGGACCAACGGCTTTACGTGCCTTCCGAAGCACGGAGGATATTATATAGGCTATTAACTTTATTCTTTACTTTTCTTTACAGTTTGTATGAATTTTTTGCTGAAGGCAAATGCAAGAAATTGGAAAAAAATGTCAATCCTATAAGGCTGAGCACTCCTTTCGATGTCAAACAGTCTTACCATGAAGCTGGTTGGGATTCCTTTTGCTCCGGTAACTATTTGTCCCACTACTATATTGTATATAAAAAAGCTAAATTATGTAATAGGATTATGTAGCTGGTTTAGAATAGCTCCCAGCCCTATCCCCGTAGTAGTAAAAGGTGACTAATGTATCTAATACAGAAGATGGGTGCTACATCTTTCATAACACTATTCCGCCATATTCCAATTGTAGACCCACCAATTTTTATTTATCTAGAAGTTTAAAAAAGTTCTAAAATTATCTGTGTGATGTGATGTGATAGTGGTGGTAGCTGCTTTAGCGGACTTAAAACATTCATTATTTTTATACAACATTTTGGTACAAAAGTCAATTCTCAAGTTGAAGGCGAGAAATTGGAGTTCTATTTCCCTAGCTCTGTTAGTCTTCTGACTGAACCCGTAGATTAACAGGACTATTATGAAAGTGTTAATAGCACGATAATAAAATATTTACAACTGCATCACGACTGGATCGGTACTGCTTCGGGACTGGTTTTTTTTTTCACCCAACGAGAATACGGGTCCCATCCGGACATTGGGAGAGGGAAGAGGTGGATACTACATGTGGTAAATTCTAGTTGTAACAAAGCCATCCAGTATAAAGTAGTTTCAAACTAAAAACGGGTTCCTCCTTTGGGTTTCACTGAACCATTAATGTAATGCAATATGCATCTCATGCTAATCCACTGATGAACTTGGGCCTCTCTAAATGCACGCCCTTTTTTTTTTATAAAAGAAGGAGGCAAACGAGCAGGCGGGTCACCTGATGGAAAGTAATCACCGCCGCCCATGGACACCCGCAAAACCAGAGGAATCGCAGACGCGCTGCCGGCCTTTAAGAAAGGAATAGGCTCGTTTCTTGAAGATTCCGAGGTCGTAACGGTCCGGAAATACCGCCGCCGAGAGCTGGTTCCACAACGCTGTAGTTCGAGGCAAGAAGTTTCGTGAAAAACGCACAGTAGTAGACCGCCATCCATCAAGGTGATGTGGATGGAATGACAGTCAATTGCGTGTAGTGCGGTGAAGAAAAGTAGCGGTAGGGATCAAGCCGAACAATTCCTCAGAACACTCCCCATGATATATGCGGTACAATATACAGAGAGACGCAACGTCTCTCCGAAGAGATAGTGGATCAAGCCGACCTGAAATAACTATGTCGTCGACAATTCGAGTCGAGTTGGTACTGGGGTGCTCCAGCCCAAAGATGGGAGCAGTATTCCATATGCGGCCTGACCTGTGCTTTGTACAGTTGTAAGCGGTGGGCCGGCGTGAAATACTGACTGGCTCTATTAAGCACACCCAGTTTTTTCGAAGCTAATTTAGCTTTACCTTCCAAATGACCCCGAAACTGAACGTCACTCGAAATATCGACGCCAAGGATCCCAATAGTCGGGTTGGTATCAAGGGAAGCTCCCTCAAAGTTCAGAGGTACGACGAAAGGATGTTTTTTCGCGGTAAATGCGCAAACTTGTGTTTTGATAGGGTTAAAGTGGACTAGGTTACGTCGAGAGAAATATTAGCTCGTCCGGTATAGAGCGTGTCCCCAGTACTGTCATCCGCATAGCAATGAATGCTGTTGTTATGCAACATGTCATTGATGTGCAGAAGAAACAGAGTAGGGGACAACACACACCCCTGCGGGACTCCAGCATTCACGGGCTTCATGTCAGAGCACGAACCGTCGACTACGACCTTGATGCTACGCCCAGAAAGAAAGCTGGCGACCCACGAGCACAATTTCTCAGGAAGCCCGTATGATGGAAGTTTCGCGAGAAGAGCCCTGTGCCATACCCTGTCGAAGGCTTTCGCTATGTCCAAGCTAACTGCCAGTGCCTCCCCTTTCCTCTCGACTGCCTCCGCCCATCGGTGAGTGAGCTACACTAAAAGATCACCAGCCGAACGACCGCGGCGAAAACCATACTGGCGATCGCTTAGTAGCTGATTCTCTTCTAGGTACCTCAAGAGCTGGCAGTTTGTAATGGACTCCATTACTTTGGAGAGCAAAGAGGTGATGGCTATAGGCCTGTAGTTGGACGGATCCGAGCGATCGCCTTTTTTGGGAATCGGGTGGACAAGGGCTGTCTTCCAAGAACTCGGGACAACGCCAGTAGTGTAGGAGAGCCGGAAGAGACGCGTTAGAACCGGCGCCAACTCAGGAGCACACGTACGAAGCACAATGGGAGGGACTGCATCAGGCCCACTCGACTTATGGATGTCAAGGGAAAAAAGAGCCTTACGAACTGACTTTTGCAGGAACCGAACGTTTGGCATAGAGCTAGCGCAATGCGGTATGGTTGGTGGCGAGTTTTCCCCATCGTCCAAGGTCGAGTTTGATGCAAAAAGAGTGCCCAATAGATCGGCTTTCTCTTTTGCAGTATGAGCCAGGCAGTCATCGGTCTTGTGCAATGGTGGTAGGGACGGCTGACAGAAATTCCCTAAGATAGCTTTGGCGAGAGACCAGAATGCACGCGTACCCGAAGGAAGACGCACTAGCCTCTCGCCAATTCTACCTATGTATGATGACTTCGCCTTGGCAATATCCCTCTTAAATGACCTGGCGGCAAAGTTGTACCTCTTTCTGAGCACGCTGGTGTTTGGATCCTTTGATGACACCGCATTAGCCCAGGCTTGGTAATGCTGTCGCTTTCGGCGAGACGCCATTTTGCAGCAGCGACCAAACCAAGGTTGGGATCTGCCGCCAATGGGAACCACAGAGTTTGGAATGAAAAGTTCCATTCCCTGCAGTATCACATCAACGACAGAGTCGGCGGCGACATCAGGATCATCCAGCGAGAAGCAAACTCGCCACCACGGGTAGGACGCAAAGAAACTTCGCATCTCATCCCAGTCCGCTGACCTATAATGCCAGACCCGACGGCTGGCCGCTGGTTGCGTTTTTAAAGTTTCTGTGAGAGGCACAGTGCTACGAATCAGACAGTGGTATGATGAGCCTAGTGGTGCATCGACAGAAACTTGATAGCCGTCTGGGTGCGAGGTCAGCAGAAGGTCCAATAAGGAAGGTGCATGGCTCTCCACATCTGGAACCCGCGTGGGCTAAAAGCTGGCTAAGGGCTGTAGCCCTGAGCACGATCCGCGACTACTCTCATACAGCTCTTGCCAGCCACCATGTGAAGATCGTCGCTTCACCTAGTCGGAGGCAGGGCTTGCAACCGGTACCGAAAATACAAGTATCATATTGTTAAGTAACTGTATTTTCCATTTCGGTTCCTGGATACCGATTCTTCAATGAGTACAGATATAGTACCTCAAAAATACCAGTACCTACATGCGACGTTGCCAGTCACGTGACATGCAGTGCATAACTGTCTAAAGGCATATTATTATTAAGCATAATAAATTAAATCCCTAATTTCATTTCGCATATTATAGGTAATCCTAAAATTTTTGAGCATAATTTAATGTGTCATAATTATTGAAATCCCTAATTTTGTATGGCATAAATTATTTAGTCCAATATCTTATTGATTAAATCGAATTATCACCCAGATTCGAACCAGCACACCCCGACTCCACGTAGTCTTGTCTGCCCTACGCTAGAGTGTAATTTAAGCCCGCGTAGGCGCGGAGGGCGAGGCGGCCCGCGAGCTGAGGAGCAGGTGGTCAGAAAACCCGCCGCCGCGGCTGAGGTGGAAAACCATCTGTGACGATAAGCTCGCGTGGGACCGCCGGAGTCCCGCAGCGCCGGAGCCGTGACAGAAAACATACATGCTGCATGCCTGCTTGCATGCTGCTAATTTACTTGGTTAAAAAAATAACAAATCAACTATTTATTTATAAAGTAATGTTTAAAGAAATACGAAATCTATTATTCCTTGTGATTGTTATGCTGTGCATTCATTATGCTTTAAACAAATTATGCGTTAAGATATTATTCGTTGTGATCATTATGCTTTTTAAATTTGTGCCTTTTAATACTTATGACAAACAATTTTAGCCTACACTATATTAGAACTTTTAAAATTATGCGTCGCGGTAATATGCAACGTGATGATATTATGGCTATTAAAATTACGGAACATGATATTATGACAATAAATGTTATGCTTAAATGACGGAGCCATCGTAAGGTATTGGGGTGTGCAGGGTACTGCCTGGTACGGCTGGGGCACTGGGCGGCGTGCGCGCTGAGCGGCGCGTGGCGCGCGGTGGGCCCCACGCAGGTGCTGGCCGGCCTGCGCGCGCACCGCAACCGCGTCAACGTCATCCGCGGCGCCGTGCTCTATATGGTCAGCCTTTTTTTTACCTAAGTTAATGGCTACGTGCGGTTAGCACATCTACTGCCGCACTCATAGATGTCAATGATCATTAATCATTACTTAACACCTACAGTTCCTCATCAGCTCATTTTATGTCCCCACTGCTGGGGCACGAGCCTTCCCTATGGATGGATAGGGAGAACGGGCACCGGACCAACGGCTTTACGTGCCTTCCGAAGCACGGAGGAGCTCGAGATGATAAATGTTTGGTCACCCATCCGATGACCGGCCTTTGCGAAAGTTGCTTAACCTCAGCACTCGCAGACCGGGCGCGTTAACCACTGCGCCATAGAGCTCCTCACCTACAGTTGTTCAGTCGAAAATGCGCTTATAACATCACTGTTAGAGACTATTTTACAATAGACAATTTTAGGTGTTAAGTAATCGTTAATGTTAATTGATATCTATGAGTGCGACTGTTAACCAGTGTCAAAGTATTTTTTTCTTTAGGTGCATTCGCCTTTAACGTAACATTTAAAATTCGATTTTGAGTATTACATAACAATACTGCCTCCCTGACTTGACGAGCATCCGCCTGTAATGTAACAAAATATTACACATTGTATCATCAAGTTGCGCACTATAATGCTCGGTTCTCCTTACTAACCAATGTAATGCTCAAATCTGTAACATTACAGGTTGCGCACTGTAATGCCAAAAAGTTATCATTTTGAGATCGTCTGTGCTTTGAAAAGCACGTAAAACCGTTAGTGCCGGCTCCATAAGTGATCGTTAACAACCACCAATCCGCACTGGGGCCGCGTGGTGGTTTATAGCTCGTCTCCGTAGTGTTTCCATCCATGGCTCCATCCAAGTTCGTGCCCCAGCAGTGGGGACATAAAATAAGCTGGTATGTCTTAGTAACGGAAGATCATCTGTTGACCTTCATGATATATGAGATTTGGTTGGAGGATGTCATATTCCGGTGATACCGAGGTTGGATACCAGACACTACGCTCCGACACTCGTCGCCGTCCTCTCGTGTAAAACAATTTTAAGATTTATTTTTGATGTATGTATGTTAGTCTAATGTATTTTATGTCTGATTTAAAGAAATTAATAAAATAATAGTTCATATTATTTTTACAGAATTTAGACGGAGAAGATCCGCCACGGCATCGCCCGAACTGGTTGCACGTCAAATCGTTACAAGAGCGAGTGATCGACGTTAGCAAAGTTAGTTAATTTCTTGTTTATATAAGGTCACTTTTTATCAACTGAAAATATTTTGACAAAACATCTAATTATATCACAGAAATAAGGCCCTAGCATTTAAAAAAAAATTCAGGCTAGTTTTTTTTTTACTTTTCCTGACTCAAAAATTGTAATATTTTTAAGAGCGGCCTCTCTGTCGGTTTTTTTTAATGAAACTAGGGGCACGTGTAAGCGGTGAAGGCATTGCGGCCTCTCTGTTTCGGCTCTTTTGAATTGAAACTACCGAAAGTGCTTTATTTTTCTTTTTATCGAAATGTCTTTTGGCGTTTTTCTTAAAAACTAGCGTATATAAATTTAAGGTTTTTTCATAAAAATAGTTTATTTATAGTTGAATTTATTTATCCTCAAAATATTTGCAGTTGATAAAATGTGACCTTATATGTATATTCATTTGTGCTTATTTATTTATTTTTTATTCCTCACGGTAAGTACTTGACCTTCATCTCACCTGTCGTTAAGCGATGATAACGCCGAAGGTGAAAGCTGGCTACCGGAACACAAGAATGCTACAAACAATGATGTTATGGCGACATATTAAGGCGAAGGGTAAAGCACACTAGCGCCACCAATTGATAATTTGACAATTACTAACGGACCGGATCTTTTTTTAAACATTGCGTACCGTCCGATAACAAGAAAGCATCCATAGTATTTATTTAATAATTGTGCACTACTTTTTGTTGGCGTGGTTTATTCACAAACAATGGCCACTTTTGGTGTTAGCGAATGAATATAAAAACAAACCTAAAGGTAGTGCACAATTATTAAATAATAGATGTTTGCCTAGTGTCGGATGGTCCGCAATGTGTGAAAAAAATCCAGTTTAGCAGTTATCAAATTAAATCCATTAGCGGCGCTAGTGTGCCTTCGCCTTAAGATAAATGGAGGAGAAGGAGACGATTTTCATTTTTTCTCAACGTAAATTACTACAACTGAATTAGGTTAAAATCTGCCTTTTTTAAATCGTCCGGTCATTCATGTGTCTGTAACCAGAATTTATCTTTTTGACTGTAACATAACATAGTCAGGTCACTAAAACAAGATTTAAAAAAGACAGAATCGAAGCTCTCATAAAATCTTTTCAACTTTCGGAACACAAAAATGCCACAAACTTCGTTGATGTGGCGATGACGATAAGATGGTGGCTACTAACCAGGCGGACTTAAAACAAGGCCTGTCACCATTCAAAGTAAATAAAATACTATAATTAACTACATAGTTACAATGCGAAGCAATGTTCGCGTCGGTGTTTGCTCTCTACGCTTCAATTTGTGATAAAAATTGTGTCCAACGCGTAACAGATAAAGGTGACTGGTGATCTGGATCTTGCATGACAATGTCTAAGACATAATTTTTAACTTTAATTTGTCATGCAGTTGTAAATTATTATTTTTTTTCTTATATAAATTTACATTTACATATAAATTTACAATTTTATTATTATCTCCTTTATTTATTTTCTTTCTTAAAACTAGATTTTTACAATATTTTAATATAAAAACAATAAAACATTATAAAAACCTAATCCTAGAGTACCACCAGCAGCGGGGCAGGGCCCAAGCTACCGGTGGTCAGGGCTGCAGAGTGAGTGAGTGTTATTATTATTACTAAAGTCATGCGCGTCAGGTGCGCATAAGCAAGCAGCAGTGATCATAAATGTGCACAGAGGTTACTAAACCACTAGGGCTGTGACTTTTTTAAATAAAAATTGCATGACAAATTAAAGTTATTCTTAGTAACTCTGCATACTAGATCTAGATTGCATACACTTTGGATAATTTAAGAAAGAATGAAAGAAAATTTTACAAAAACATTTATTGACACTAACTTTTTTGTTTAATTTATTCATTATTTTTTTTATATAATTTCCCGTTACAATTTCGCTCATAAATGTTTCGTTTTGATCGAGTAACACATGGAAAAGTAAACAAATTGTATGTGTGATTGTACCATTAAGATTTTTTCTATTCTATTCAAACATGTTTAGCAAAACAATATCCTTTTAATATAACAAAAGAATAAAACATAAAGCCGTAATTTGAAAAAGAACGATAGCATAGTTGGTAGTGCACCTGACCCGGCATGTCATGGGGTGCGGGTTCGAATCCCGCTCATGAAATTTTTTCAACACTTTTTTCAAGTTGTAATTTGTTCGCAACAATATTTGCGTAAAATTATATATAAATAATCATAAATATAGCTTGCCTAATTCTTAACTGATCTTTCAATATTTGTAAAAATATTAAAATCGGATGTTGATGACGTAGTTGTCGACATTGAATAGGGCTCCTTTGGCTTAGAAAGTAAAAGTAGATAGTGTTGATTAAATTCGACGAGCTTGATTGAGCCACGATAGCATAGTTGGTAGTGCACCTGGCCCGACATGTCATGGGGTGCGGGTTCGAATCCCGCTCGTGGAAATTTTTATTTCAACACTTTGTCTTTTTTCAAATTGTAATTTGTTCGCAACAATATTTGCGTAAAATTATATGTAAATAATCATAAAGCCGTAATTTAAAAAAAACAAGTCCCTTTTTAATAACTAACAGTATAAGCATGTTTAGGTAAGATTGAGCAAAAGTAATCATTGGATAGTTAAAGCCTGACCCTAGAATTCCATCGACGTGGACGTAATTGTAGTTTCTTCAAAGCGTCTAGAATTATCCCTAAGCTGCGCGTTGTGACGTGCTGCGTCGTCAATCATGCGCTCGCGCAAGTGCCGCGCGCGTCATTCGCACTTTTTCAAAAGACGTATGGGTCTTTGACAGAAATGTGACTGTTTGATTCTGTGATATATTACTACGTTTAAATACATAATTAATGGGTACACTACATAAAAACCAAAAACTTAATTTCGAATATTATTATCGCGAATTATAAAAGAACGAATCTCAAAACTTTATTTTATTTTTAAATCGCTTTGCTTGTTTCTCTTCGCTGGGTTACAAGTCTTATCTAATCTAACCAAAATCGGTAATTAAAATACAATTTCGTATAAAGAAAATTACAAATCTTATTTAAAAATATATTTTACGGAATTATAAAATTCGGGTTCATGAAAATCGGAATGCATAATAAAGTACACTAACCTTTTACCTTTTTTAGCCTTTTTAATAATAACCTTTTTAACTTATTGGTTCTGAAGTTTTTTCTTTTGTATAAACACTCAAATATTTAGTCTCACAGTGCATATGATTTGTTTTGCTTTTAAAAAGTTAATGTATTGCAAAGCAATTCGACATTGGCAGCTATTACGATCCTGCTTAAGTCGTAACGCCAAACGTTGCAATTAACACAACAATGTTTAGCGCAAACCAAACGCGCTGCGCTTGCGCTCCCAGCTACAACACAATGTTATTTTTGTTTTGTTCAAAATGGTAAACACTTGCCTCTATCCGCATTGTCTCAATCGTCGGTGCCAAATTTAGATGCCATATGTTACAGAACAGTTATGGTAGCAATAATTGTCTCCTCACGGACGATAAAGCTTTATTTGTTTGCCGGTGTAGACTAGCGAAGTGTAAAGGACCAAGGTATACAATGAACAATTAAAATAATTATTCAAACATAAAAACAAACTTATAGTAGCCTTTAGCCTGTATACTTTTTAACAAGTGTATTAGCTTTTCTAGATGGGTAACACGACTGTATGAATTTGTTAATTTCACATTAATCAATCTCAAATCACAAAAGCAATCTTTGCCAAAAATGAAAAAAATATTTGTGTTAGTTTCATAAGTTCGTTCCTCCTTTAACTGCTACAACCATAGAGCTTTAAAAGTCTTTAAAAACAACTTCAAATAAATTTATGATTTTTGAATTTTACCAACACAGTTTTGGTTATACTTGGTTGCATCTGCGTTATCTCATTCTTCGATGCCAACATTAATAGCCAATTTCGGAAACGTAACGGTTGAAATAATTGTCTCCTCACGTGCGGAAGGTATTAATATCGCAATAGTAGTAACCTTTGCCAAAAATGAAAAAAATATGTGTTAGTTAGTTTCTTATGTTATTTCTTCCTTTAACTGCTACAGCCATAGGGTTTCAAAAGTATTATACACAGTATATATACACAGCTTCAAATTCATTTATGATTTTTAAATTTTACCAACACAGTTTGGGTTGATACTTGGTTGCATCTGCATTGTCTCATTCTTCGATGCCAACATGAATAGCCATATGTTTCGGAAACGTAACGGTTGAAATAATTGTCTCCTCACAGACGGTGCAACTTTATTTACGACACATGTTTCCCGGTAGACTAGTGAAGTTATACAGGCGGTAGCGTAAACATGAATTTGAGTTTTCGTTGCTTATATGCTTTTTGACTTTGATGCCTACAACAATAGAAAAAGAAAAGATCGTTATAGCATAGATTCAACTTAATACCAATTTTTTAAATTTTTCCGTCGCAATTGGTCACTTAAGTTATGGCAATACTAGGAAACTTTTGAAGTTTTCTTTACTTGAGATAGCCAAGAACCAACCAGTGGCAGTGGGCATGGACATTGCTCGCAGGACTGATGGCCGTTGGGGCGGAACCGTTCTAGAGTGGCGATCGCGTACCGGAAGACTTAGTGTGGGCATGCCTCCAATAGTGGATTTGGTGAAGGTCGCGGAAAGCTGCTGGATGAGAGCAGCACAAAACCGGCCGTTGTGGAGACCCTTGGGGGAGGCCTTTGTCCAGCAGTGGATGTCTTTTGGCTGATGTGATAACTAAAAAATATTACGCAATATAAACTCGGTAGCACTGGAAACGAAAGAAGGCCACCAGGGAATTCTTAAAAAAATTGATACATCCTAATGTTTAATTTTAAATTTCTCAAACACAATTGGTAACACTTGGTTACGTCTGCGTTGTCTCAATGTTCGGTGCCAAAATAAAAAGCCGTATTTTACGGAACAGTTATGGCTGAAATAATTGTCTTCTCTCGGACGTTATTTGCAACACGTGTTCCACGCTATAGACTAGCAAGATATTGTGTCACAAAACACAGAATTGTAAATACAATTTATTTGGGTGTTCGTTTCTTAAAGACTTCGCTAGCACCATCTGTCGCAACCATAGAGCTATGAAAACAAAACAAAATAAAATAAGAGTGTTATTTTTTTTTACTTTGATTTGTTTTCTTCTAATCACTTTTTAGAATGGCGATTAACTTAACAATTTAAAAAATATAGATAAACAATTACTTAAAAAATAGAAGCGTTACGTCAGATGCGCGAGTGTCAAGGAGAACAGTCGCAATAATTAACATTAAAGTAAAAAAGAGACAAAAGAGACATTCTCGAGTTGCTTTCCCCAATTATAATTAGATGTTGTCGTCATGGTCTATGGTCACTACACAGTGACAAGCGTAGTTGGAAAACCGATGACAATTGGCGGTGCGCCAGGAGCCGCCCGCACACATGCGCGGGCGCACGACGCACACACGCGCACGCGCACTCGCAGCCCCGCTGTGCGTGCACTTCCCGTTGCTAGTTAAAACAGATTGATAATGCCCAAGTGTCGCACGCGGAAATCTTTTTTTGTACACAGAAACATTTCTCTTAACACTCGGTCGGTGTTCGATTACTCAGATGTACGAAAAGCCATTATTCATGCCACTGTCAAGGTTGATTTAAGGTTGAGATATAAATACAATGATCCCAGAGCAAAAGTCGTCTGTGCTATATTTCATTGCGCGATACCTAGACGTTTTGTCACTGCCGCTATTAATAGCCGCAACAGTGGCGAAGGCGGTTGGCCGAATGTTAATGCCGATGTACAATTACGGGTCGTAACGTTCCGATCTGATCAGAACGAACCCCTCGGAGAATCTAGTAGTGAAAAGGAAACCGGCTTACGTGATATCATTCCCTCTAAAAAATCTGTCGGTGTTCCGATCACATGGCTTGAGGAACCCTTTATGTTTCTCGCTGCCCTCAAATAAGTCCGGTGACGCAGAAAAGGGCGATTGAGGCCATTAGCAAACTTTCTCAAAAAAGAGTAATAACAATTCGTATTCGTGTTAAGTGATCAACAGCATGGTAATCAAGGTTTCATAATATGCAAACCAATTTAACGGGGTCGCACACTGCACGGAATATTGTGTTGCCGGTCTATTTTGTTGTCACCCGGCAACTTGCTCAACAACCAATAGCAAGAGGAATTGGCGGCGGTATAATGAACTTAGAGCTCTTTAAAATTAGGCATTCGTGTCGGACCGCTGTTGCACTACGTTACATATTGCGGCTGACGTTATAATAATAATAGTCTACGATTTTGACAACGCAGTTCTTTTTCCTTAGTTTACTCGCTCAACAATGAGGCTGAAGCTACAGGCTATTTAATGCTACTGGCATGTTTTTACTACTGCCATCTTCTGCCGTGCTAACGTGCCTTTCGAAAAAAGAACTTCTAACTAAGACACTAAGTATAATTTGCCTTGACGTTTTGTTTTCAAGAATTTGAATAGAACATATCGCACACAGTTTAAATGTCATAAACTTTCATTGTACTCATATATACCTTTTAAAGTAAATCCTGTTTTCTTGGTTTAGGTGGCTTCGGCGCTGGCAAGCTTCGGCTCCATAGATATCAAGCCCTACGGCAGACGTACCGCCCTTATAGCCGCCGGCACGCAATACACGTAAGTATATAACGAACATATTACATTGGTATTTACTCAATTGTCTATGGCAAATAATCACCTGGACTCAGCCTGGTCTGTCTGATAGTTTTACATTTAAATATGTTAGTTGGCATTGGCATTCTGGGTAAGTGCTCTGCCAAATGAACTACTAAAGTGAGGAGAAGAAAAGAGTTGAGAGTTTGCCCTGATATTTTTTAAAGTCTTTCCCTTTCGTTTGATACCCGAAAATCATCATGACTTTCAAATATCGACTAGCATTAACATCTTTTATACCTTTCTATATTACAGACTATGAAATATAAAATTGGTTAATGAATGAAACCTTAAAATATATATTTTTTTAATATCTGTCGATTAATATACATGTGGTTTTTCAATTCCAGTGCCGATAAAATCCTGAAACAGTACAGGAATAGCCCGGAGTACAAGATATCCGTGTTTAACCAGTACCGACACAGCGTGGCGGGGCGGGTGGCTATCTGGTAGGATTTACCAAATACTTTACCCACTCAGACCCACTGCCACTATCATCACAAGCCTTTCTATGGTTATAACACGATAGGGACAATGGAACATAAACCACCACGCGGGCCCAGTGCGGATTGGTGGTTGTTAACGACTGCTAATAAAGCCGGGACCAACGGCTTTACGAGCATTCCTAACCCCTTGAGTGTGTCGACCACCAGGTGGCCGATAACAATTAAAATTCTTTTATGTCTGGTATTCGTCACTCAAGGGGCTAAGCACGTAAAATAAATAAATAGCCTATATTCTCTCCCACTGCTGGGCCTCCATCATTGAAATCGAGTCTGAATCAAGTCTAATCTGAGTGGTAGAGCCACGCTGCGTTACAGCACGAAATAGGCCGCCTCGCCCGGCGTAATACCACCCTCACAATATCGGCGTGAAACAATGGCACTCGTTGCTGTTGTGTTTCGTCCGGTGAGTGAAAGTACCGAAGGCCCATCTCTTATCCCTCCCACCTCCCATCTCCTACTTCCTTCTCAAGATCCCACTCCTTCCTCAAGATCTCACTCCTTCTTCAAGGCCAACGCATCTTTGATTACTTTGGTTTTGTGGGTGTCCATGGGCGGCGGTGATTACTTACAATCAGGTGACCCGCCTGCTCGTTTGCCTCCTTTTAATATTAAAAAAAAATCATCAGTCATCGCTACAATTGATAGGCTATTGGCTTAATCACCACGCTTGCCAAATGCGCGTTGGTAATCACAAACCCAGGCTATGCATGTATCAAAAATCCGAAACACACTTTGCCAATTTGAAAATAGAACACAGGACCTTTGTCACTCGGCCACAGAGGCGATCATCATCATGCATAAAGCGCATTTCTTATCTTATCTTATCTTATCTTAGTGGGGCCTGCTGAGGTTTCCCTCTCCCAGTAACATTTCGACCCATCGGGATCTTTTGTGCAACCCCATCCTTTCACTCTTCCTCTTCTGTAAAGATAGATGCCATAAGTTTGGCAACGTCCTTAAGAACGAAGAGCCTGAAGTCCTCCGGTTTCAGATAGGCCGACCCCAGGAGTCCCATTCTTTTCCTAGCCAAAGAGTGGCAGTCACACAGTAGGTGCTGCATTGACTCCGTTTCCTTTCCACATGCCCTACACAAGCACGCATTTACTACTGCTCCATCGAGATCCTTATTCCACAACGGGACTGACTACTAGAATGACGATTATTCAAAATTGCTACTAATTGTAAGCTAACCCAAATAATAAATTTACTTACTTACTCTAGACCACCATCTCACCTGACGGTAAGTGAAGGGAAGGCCAAAAATCACACATTACCCAAAATCCTCAACCATTGAAAAACTGGCTGTCGTGCTGATGAGCATAACCCGTCCCGAGCTGTCGGCACAACAATGCTAAACATTGTTTTTATTGCGATTGACTGAGATAAGATAGTGGCAGATAGTCATGAGGACTTAATACCAGTGTTACCAACAAAAATCCGGTTTTTGAGAATGTCATGTGTTGGCCCATGACTTTTACAGCGTAACCGGGTTCAAGAGTAGCAAGAAACCAAGCCGTAGTGTGAGTGATTGATCGAACGCCCAAGGTTCTAGGGGTTGCAGTGCATACTAGATTCGAGTCGCAAAACGAGAAAGGAAAACTTGACATCTTTATGCTATGAATAATAATAATTTATTTCAAGTTTCAAAATGACATAGACTTATAATATATTGTTAGTAAAACTTATATCATAAGTGTTATATAATTTTTCTGCATAGGACATGCAATTCCCAGACAGTGACACGAGTATGGGCAATCAACCCTCACACTAACCATTTTTAGGGTTCCGTACCCAAAGGGTAAAACGGAACCGTGTCCCCATACTGTGCCTCCGTACCCCATGTGACTCAGCTCATTTTTATGTCCCCACTCCCAGGAGTTAAGTTGAGGTAAGTTGAGTTAAGTCGAAACAATTTGCCAATCTATAATTATTTATCATTTGTATTATCATACAAAATGCAGGTTCTCTCAAAGTTTAATTTTTTCCTTGTTTTGATAAAAAAATAATCCAAAGTTAATAGATGTTCATTTATTTCAGGGGTGGAGCCTTCCTGACTGGTGGTTTAGTTTTATACTTTTTGCATAATAACATGAAAACGAAGTCTTCCTTATTATAATGATTGTTATTGCTTTATATAGCTAGCACAATGATTCGACATAATATCATTTGAGTATAAGATATATATTTGTTTAGTTTGGCAAATAGTTTAAGATTGTTAATAGCGAACAAATATATTTATAAGCTAAATAAATATTTTTTTGTAACTATCCTTACCTTTTGTTTTTTTTTTCATATTTCTTACATACTTTTTCACACAGCCAACAAGTGTTATTACTATTCGAATTTATACACTGACTGGCTAGACGACAGACGCGTTAAAGGAGATGTATAAGAAGCCGATATCTGTTCCATTAAAAATGAAAAAACAACACCTTAATTTGTTTACTTTTTTCCTAACTGAAATGGTCTTTCTGTTTATTTACAATTTACTACGCGGGCGAGCGAAGCGACTAGCGAGTCGTTGTCCGCGCGTGTGGTTGGCCTTACTCGTGCGTGTAGTACATGTGAAATGCCGATAGTTAATAAGCTCAAGCGTCGAATACCAGACAATAGAATTTTAATTGTTATCGGCCACCTGCTGGTCGCTCGACGCTCAAGGGGTAGACACGTAATAACTCGCGTGTTTTAAAATTTGCTATAACCTTTTTTAACTAAAAGGAATGTAGATCCGTCGTCTAAACTGTCACGGTGTATAATATGAAAAGTGTGTTGAAATTAATTAACCAATACTCCTTAATCACCTTTTAATAGTTTTCAAATCGCCGAAAGCAATAACAGCACTAGCGCATACTTGATTTATGGCATCTGGTATTGACTTTCCTACAAATGTTTGTTTACCGTGCGCGCGTACTCGAAATTATAAATAGTTTCTAATGGCCCTCATCAATCCGGTAAGACGGCGATGTATTAAAAATGTATTTAGTGTAATCGCTTACCCCGCAGCACCCAAACAATGGCTAGACTAAACATTGTTTAAGAACCATACAAATGCTTACAGATGTCTCTCAAACATACTGAAATAGACGGATATTAATGTAAATATTAGTTTGGAGAAAGTGTTCGGTAATATTGCGTTGAATTTGAACGAAAACATTATTTTCTAACAAAACTTGTGAAAAATTATCACTCTTATTGTCATTATCCATATAAGTAAGTAAGTAAGTAAACATTTATTGCTTCTCTTAAACATCTTTCCTGTGATCACAATTCACTTTAATATATAGATTCTTGATTTAGCAGATAACAAATCCTAAACCACTCATTGACTGAGTAATTATGAAGTACCGAAATATACACTAGAGGCGCCTAGAACGCTAGGGATACCGATTTTAGCAGCTACCTAAGGATCTATTGCTGCAATCAATGTTACACCTGATTCAAAGGTAGCCCCATTCTATTGTACAACTAGAAACATAATTACACCAAACACAAAATTAGTTGGTTGGGAAATGAAACCCGGTCTTCATTTAGCCTCTGCACGGGAGTTCACGGAAGCCGGCGCCGGCGCAGCGTTGTGCAAGTGAGCGGTAAATCACCACACATCACGCGTGTCATAACGCCGCGCAGATTGGTTCGGCAGCCGCGGCGCAGAGCATGTCCACAGAGTATCAGTAAACAGAGAGCAGTAACAGATAAAGTAAAAAAAACATTTATTGCACAACTCATAACAATAAAACATACAAAAAGGATACATGGACGAGTTTCAAAGATATATATAGCACATAAAAATGCAAACTGTTTAAAATAACTCACACAAGGGGAAACAAATACAATAATATTTGAAAAGTATTGTTCCCTTTCTTTTTTAAAGAATTTAAAGAGTTAGCCCCAAACAGCCTTTACAGCGTCACCGGATCTTTTTGAGGGCGGCAAAACACCCAGATTCCCCTAAAATAGATTTATAACCGCATTCTCCTGATTCTTGGTGGTATGTTTATTTAAATCGGCACAATTACTCAGAAAAAGTCTTTCAAAAAACCAGCTGACTTGGATAAGCTGGAAATTAGTGACCGTTATAACGCCCAGTAGGGGAATCCACTTACTACATTATATTGTCTATTAACTAAAAGCAAAGTTTCAAATAAAAAGATTCAAACATTGATCATTACTTGAGAATAGGTACGCACTAGGTATTCTAAGTGCGAGGTTTTATCACTATTCCAACGAGCAAAGCAAAGGAGCTAAGTTAACTACAATTTGTGTGAGCTCGAAACAAGCCAAATATAATTAATAATCCTAACAACAGCTACCTCTTATCATCAGCAGCTCATTGTATGTCCCCACTGGCTGGCGGAGGGCACAAGCCTTCCTTATGGATGGATATGAACGGGCCATAAACCACCACGCGAGCCCAGTACGGATTAGCGGTTGTTTGATGTGTGATTTATAATTCGTATCGTGTTTGTAGTTGGAGACTGATTGATGTTATAGATGGATAATCTATACTATATTGTAAAGTGGAAACCTTTTTATTTTTGTATGTAAGTATATATGTTCGCAACGAATAAACTCAAAAACTACTAGACTGATTTAAAAAATTCGTTCACCATTAGAATGCACCATTAGCGCTGAGTAACATAGGTTATATTAAAAAAATCACAGATTTTGCAATCCCCGCAAGATTCGGAGCATTGAAAATGAATACAACAATATACGAAAAAAAAAACATTTTATTTTAAATAACACAATTCCAACGTGAATTCACTTTTCGCCTGCATCCGCATCTTTTAACACCATTACCATGACGATCGGTCAATAATCAAAGAAGCTACACCTGTTTTTCTACAATACCAAATTTAAAGGGACCACCTACATGTCACAATTTATTAACCGATTTTCAAAATTTTTTCGCCGTTTTGAAGCTAAACTAATACCCTAGGACCCTTTTTTTCATTTTTTCTTAAGTCGGTTTTTTTTTAAATATTTACAATTTAGTATAGTTACGTTCAGCTCAATTGAAGTCAAACGGAACAATCAATAAAAAATGGCAGTAGCAAGCTTTGATCAATAGTACCTACTATTGATCGAAGGTAGTAATACAAATGTTTCTTAAGAGGACCAAAACATTATCAGTAGCTCCATTACCACGGTCACATCAGATTATTCAGACAAAAGTATAAAATAACACGCGAAACTAACGTGAGTGACGTAAAAACATCAACTTCATTATCGAGCACGAGCCTTCCCTATAGATGGATGGGAGGAAGAACGGGCCATAAACCACCACGCGGTCCCAGTGCGGATTGGTGGTTGTTAACTACTGCTAATGCAGCCGGGGTCAACGGGTTTACGTGCTTTCTGAAGCATGGAAGAGCTCGAGATGATAAAGTATTGCTCACCCATCCGATGACCGGCCTTTGCGAAAGATGCTTAACCTTAGCAATCGCAGACCGGGCGCGTTAACCACTGCGCCATCAATCTCCTGTACATCAACTTATTCTAGGGATTCGAACCCGCAACCCCATGACATGCCGGGTGCACTACCAACTATGCTATCGTGGCTCAATCAACACTATCTACTCTTACTCTGTAAGCCAAAGGAGCCCTATTCAATGTCGACAACTACGTCATCAACATCCGATCTAAATATTTTTACAAATATTGAATGATCAGTTAAGAATTAGACAAGCTATATTTATGATTATTTACATATAATTTATGCAAATGTTGTTGCAAACAAATTACAATGTGAAAAAAGACAAAGTGTTGAAAAAATTCCACGAGCGGGTTTCGAACCCGCACCCTATGACATGCCGGGACAGGTGCACTACTAAATATGCTATCGTGGCTCAATCCTACTCGCCAATAAATTGATTGTAAATAATTGGTTCACACTGATACGCAAATAAAACCGTTGACCCCCAGTTGAGAGCTCATAACATCTTCACATAAATCTAGTCTAAACATAAACGTTTGTAGCCTAGAGGAGAGCTAACGATAATCCCGTACATACAACTATGAGTTCTAAAAATAAAGGAAGCATCGAGCCAAACATTTATAGCTGCAGGGCACTTCCATCATCTGGTAAACAATTAGCTTCCAATCTCCGTAAATCATAAGAATTTTACAACATAATTTGAAGCTGGCTCTTGAACCGTTACTGTCCATATTGAACGTTAATGACAACAATGTATGGGTTTAGCTGTGCATACCTATACAAGAAAATTACTTTAGAGGCGCCTTCGGGTGGTTCCGCTCCCAGATCGGATCCGAACCCTTTGGAGAATCTAGTATAGGGCACGGGGACGCGCACTAGTGCGCGATGCCGTTCCCTCTAGGAAACCTCCGAAGGTGATTCGTTTCACACGGCTTGAGGGACCCTTTACGTTCCTCGCCGCCCCCAAAAAAGCCCGGTGAAGCTGAAAATGCCGTCTGAGGCAATCAGCGATCTCTCTCCAAAAAAAAAATCTCTCTCTTGACAAGTTTATAGCACATATCTTCGCCCGTAGTCCATACGAAGCCATGGCTTAACTAGATTTTAACGACTCTTTATAAACCCGCTGGTAAACACAGTGTAGTTAGAAACAAAAATGTTTCTAACTACACTTGTTTTTCTAATTTAATAATTATATACTTACCCATACAGATTACAATCAACGCATGAGTACAGTAACATATTTGATTAATCTTATTAGCTAGACGGTAATCCAAAACGAGTGTACACATAGCGTTGCCAGGCGTCCGGATAAAGCCGGATATAGTTAGGCTTTTTTATTGCGTGTCCGGTCAAAATAAACGGTGTTCTGCTTGTCCGGCTTTTGTTTAGGCTTTTTAATTTTTAAACTTTTTTGACGATGACTTTATTTGACTGATTAATAATAAAGTACTTAGACTGATTTGACATTCGATTTTATTTAAATTTCATTGAATTTAACAAGATTTATGGTAATAATAAAAAAGCTTGATTTTACATACATTTTTTTTGTCGGACCTATTAATACTAAGACACAAAATCCTCAATAATGTAGGGTGTCCGACCTTTTTAACCAAATGCCTGGCCAAACTTGCTGGTCTGTCCGGCTATTAGGTTTGGCGACCTGGCAACCCTATGTACAACAGCATTACATTTGAAATATAGTTAAAAACGTGTTACAACAATACCGGTTCTAAATAAAACTAATACTTAATATTAGTGAGAGCGGATTGGATTTAGTTCCAATGTGATTTTGCAGCTGGACCGAACCCCTTTAATGAGATAGTTTAAGTAGGTAGGTAAGTACTGAATCCCTAATCCAACGTGAAAGATTAAAATCTCAGTACCTTACCTACCGATTATAAATATGGCTTGCATGAAATGGTTAATATATTACTCGTATTCCGGAAAAAAAGTCTGTTAATGATATTCATCACTAGTTCATTTTATGCCCCCACTGCTGGGGCACGAGCCCCATGGATACCTAGAATTAGAAACACCACTGGGAGAACGAGCCAAAAACCACCACACGGGACCAGTGCAGATTGGCGTGGTTGTTAATTGCTAACGAATACTAATGCAGCAATATACTTGCCTTCCGAAACACGGACAATATTGTAGTAAATATAGGTACTATATAATATTATAAAGCTGAAGAGTTTGTTTGTTTGTTTGTTTGGTTGAACGCGCTAACCTCAGGAACTACTGGTTCGAATTGAAAAAATATTTTTATGTTGAATAGTCCATTTATTGAGGAAGGCTATATATAGGCTATATTACATCACGCTATGACTAATAGGAGTGGAGCAGCAATGAACAATGTTGCAAAAACGGGAAATTATTTTTTTGAGAGCTTTCCTTACGTGCGCTGCATAGATTGTTCGCTAATTAACGCGGGTGAAACCGTGGGACACAGCTAGTTAATTATATGCTCAAGATTGTCCATCGAAGTTATATTTACGTAATGTTCGCCCCTCAGTTCCGCGCGGTTATTTTGCATGTCGTTTCAACAGCTGTTATTTCCATGTAATAAATACAGTGCCTCGTTAAATACATTGTAGTCCGGCTCACTATGTCTCGATGACTGTGTATTCTTGCATTCTGCTCAAAATATATAGTAGCATTGATTGAAAGATGTTAAGATTATTCAATTCAATTTATGTTTATTTTATTTGAGAGCTGACAATTTAAATGACCTTTTTATTAGGTTTTTGAACAATGAGCGAAAACAGATTTGTGTCAAACACTTTCCGACTAAATTATACTTGTGACAAAAGTTAATGTTTATAGATATGATTTATTAAAATAGTTAAATACTGTATATAGTTTGAAGAGTGTGTATGAAATTTTTGAGTGGATTTTAATGATATGATAAAATATATAAATATGCATTTACTAAGCAATTTTTACATATAAAATTAAAGAACAACTTCCATCAAGAAACTTTATTACGACGAGAAGCTTTATTACTCAAAAAAAACAGTTTCAATAAAACAGTTGTTGTAAACCGTGGTATTGTTATCTTGATCTGGCAGATGTAGATCAATTCGCCTTTATTTATTTAATTAGTCTGGTAACAACATACAATGAAGTCAGAACATTTGTTGCCACGCAAAAGATTTATTTTTTTCATGTCACGATTGCCAATTAGGTACCATAATTAGGCTAGGTACTTTATTACCTTGAAGTGGGTTTTATTTTGTTAAGAGTAATAATATTATTGTTTATGTACAAAAAAGTATCAAAAAAAAAAACACAAATGTTGAAAAAATTTCCACGAGCAGGATTTGAACCTGCACCCTTCTGACATTCCGGGTCAGGTGCTCTTCTAATTGAGCTATCGTGGTTCTAACCAGCCCGCCGAAATTATTCAACACTTTTTACTTTGAAAGCCAAAGGTTCGCAACAAAATTTGCGTTAAAAATTATTTGAACACTCTGTAATAGTTACAACTTAGAATTTACTTTATAGTTTTAAGTTAGCGAAGTATATGATATAGTCACAGTAATATATAATATATAAGGTAGTATTTTGGAGATGAAGGTTAAATAATTTGAACCAAATTTTCATACTCGTAAATGACGTCCTACGAAGAGAACAAAAGTCTCCGTCGAAGTCAGAATGGGCGTTTGTTTGATCATTTTAAAAAATATAAAATAAATCTAAAATTAAATGTGATATAGGATGCCGCACCAATTGTTTCCAGCATTCCACAATATATTTTGTTTATTTCAGCTTTCTTCCTCTAATAAACGTAGAAATATATTATTATGTGTTGGTTATTGCCCACCAGTGCCCAGCGCGGTAGATATTATTTTCATAAATAAAAAAATATAACGTTAATTTAAAATAGTTACCAACCAACGTAAAATACAAAAAGACATTAATAAAACCGAAATAATAATTCGAGTACATGCGAGTTAAATAGGTAAGTGACATTAACCGATATCTCACTAAGTCACATTATAACATTGATTTATTAATTAAAACGAACATTAGATAATCTGTGAAACATATGAGAAACATTTCGGTACAGCTCAAGAACAACGTCGCAATACATCACAGTGTGGCCACATTAAATATCTGATCACCATCTATCGCGTGACGTGGATGCTGCCTGATGCCATCGGCGAACATGGCCGCCCGACGCGCGACAAATGGCCGCGCGGGCCACGCGTCACTCCCGACCTTCCCTTGCACGCCCATTGTTCTCTCGTTAACAGAGTCGTTTTTAGGGATTCAATTAAAATAGTGTATCTAAATTAACCTTAAACAGCATCTTTTCAGCGCAGGCTACACTGGGAGTGAAGCAAAACGAAGATTGCAGTTCGTTTCACTTCGCTCATCTTGTCGCATACGCGCCTTTTCATACTCATCATAGTATGCAAGTGATATTTTAATTCTCATTCGGGATTTTAGGTTTATAAGTAACATTTTTTGTAAATCGTTTTCTTTAAATAATTCTGACAATCAATCATAATAATTTCTGTAAAAAAATGTGATGGAACATCAGTCGCTACAACTGCCAAGCCCTAGCGGCGGCTCTGTCAAATGTATTGTTCGCATGTCTGTCTAACTGAAAAATGTACTTTATTTAATTTCTTTGGCAGCGGCAGTCGTCAAGTATATTTTCATTTGGACAGTGCGTGGGCGCATATAGCAGTGGCAGGCGACTGAAGCTGATTTTTATTGCGTTTGCTATGCAATATCGTATTGTTTTATTGACGTGTAAAATAAACTTAGGTGATGTTTCACACCTATTTACGTTTAAACACGCCGAATACCGGCATACGTTTCCTGTCTATTGATTTATATAACCGTGAAATTGTTATTATTATTATTATTTCGATGGTACACTCTAAAATAGAGAAGATGTGTGAAAATAACAAGATCCCATTAGAAGTAGTTTGAGTTTATAATAATTTTGTAAATGTCGTTACTTATATTAAAGCTGTGGAGTTTCTTGCGCCCATTCTTCTCAACAGCTAAAAAATAGACGTCCTGAATGGGTAGTAGGTAAAAATTGTTTGGACGATTCAAAAGCACTTTTCTATAGTTTATTTGAATAAATATAAAATAACAGTTACCAGTGATATCTAACAAGCACTGTGTGTGCTCGTAAAAATATCATATGGAAAACAAAATTGAGGTATTTTTTTATTATTGAAACATAGGGGGAATAACATAAATCGAAAATTAAACATTATAAGATTGCTACGACCAGGCTACGACACACAGTTTTCTATTCGTCAACATTTATAAAGTTTTGCATTTTCCTAAAATCTTTACAGTTTGTAAGTGGCGAAATCTAGCAATATTGCTGGATTTTGCCCGAAACTTGTTTGCAATTTTGCTACGACTACGTAGTAGCCTCATACAACACGGGCAGAAAAACATGTTTAGTAATTGTAGTTAGGTCCTTAATTTAGTAATTCACGTACGTTTATCAGAATAAAACATACCTTTAGTCCTAAACTGTCAATTTTACTGTCTTCGATTAAAAAAAACATAGTTATTCTTCAAAAGTTTCGTTGGTAATGTTAGTCTGTGCTCAGGGTTGACGGACGTAGCTAGTTTGAATTTTACGTAACAATTATATTAATGTCTTCGTGGCTCAGCTGATGGTTAGTGGCAGTGGCCGCGGCTATATTACCTTCATCCCTGAAACGTACGATCGTATATAAAGAAACAAATGACTCCCTCAGATTTCACATTTTTAGAAAAAAAGAAAAAAAAGCCGTTAGTAATATAAGTCAGAGCTCAGGGTTGACGGAAGTAATACAGTTTGAATTTTACGTAACAATTATATTTGTGTGTTCTGTGGCTCGGCTGATGGTCAGTGGCAGCGGGCGCGGCTATATTTGTGTAGATCACGCTCGCGGTGCCTGCGCCTGCGCCGCCGCCACGCGCCGCTACAGCCCACTTCCTGCTGGCTAGGAGAGCTCGACGACGACGTCACAACTACGCAACAAATTACCTTATATTCTGTCCTAATTCCTATTTCTACCCTATGTGATCAAGGGGGCCGTACAGATAAGTAAACGTCCATGGCACAGTAAAAAAACTTTATGTAAATGCTATATCACTCGCTAATGGACTCAATCACATACCCTCAGGAGCAATACCTACAATCTAAAAACTTGAATTGTAGTACCCAAATTTTATAGTAAAATACAAGTGGAAAGCAGCCCGTTCAAGATCGTGGCGTGTGAACCACCCATCGTTTCACTCCACCATAATTAATGGAAGCGTCATAATCTGACGCTATGTTGCGTACTTAAATAGCTGACCAATACCAGTCATGTTAAAGGCTTTCTGTCTTAAGATGAATAATTTCAGTTAAATAATTGAGTATTTAACAAAGCTGAAACGATTCATCATCATCATCATCTCAGCCAAAAAGACGTCCACTGCTGGACAAAGACCTCCCTCAAGGATAAATAATTTTGAGGGGAATTTGCCATAATCGCCACGCTTGGCAGGCGGGTTGGCGATCGCAGTAAGGTGAGAATAATCACAGAGAGACGCTGCTGCCCATCCTCTGGAATGGTCATATAGTCGCCTTCTACAACACCCACGGGAAGAGATGGGGTAGTGCAATTCTTTACCCCCGGCACCACACGGGCACCAAACGATTATTGATTACTCATAATCCCATGCTGGATGTCAATCGTAAAGAATGTATCAGCTGCCTAACTTCCCTGCATATCGTAAGAGCCGACTAAGGGACAAAGGTTCCAAGATGATAAGATAAGATAAATTTCTATTGCCATAAAATTGTGTAAAATACATAGCAGCTGTTAAGCATATATATAATAATGGAAACAAACAATTTACCCTAGTCGGGTATGCGATTTTTAGTAGGTACATGTTACATAGAAACAGCCACTATGCTGTTTATGTACCGAAATATTTAGTCAAACTGTAGAATGCCAAAAAAAAATTCAAAATTTTAAATCATTTATTCAGTTTAGGCTACAAGTAGCTCTTATGAATGTCACTATGCCATCGGTTCGTAAGTCTACTCTGGGCGGGAGATCTTGTACTGAGAAGAACCGGCAAGAAACTCAGCAAGTGTCCAGCTCTTTTCTCCCTTACAGCGTCAAAAATATTGGAAAATGCCCTATCATAGCAGGACACTTTCCATTAGAATAAACACAAAAAAATATAGAAGACAACATGTAAAAAAAAACACAAAATAAAAAATATACGTCAACAAATTTACATCAGGTAAATCCACAATGTCATACAGTACCACTACAGTATCCTTATCCTTATCTATCTTATCCTTATCTATAAGCCATCTTTTTAATTTAATTTTAAAACAGTTTAAATTTACCGAGCCTTTTGATCTGTGGGCAGATGATTGAATACTTGGATACCAGTTACATAAGATGCTCGCTCATCAGGCGATCGGCTAGCAACCTATCATCGATGTTATCAATTCCGCCTTGGAGCTAGGGCTCAAAGTAGGCTTTGAGTAGCGTAAGCTAAATGTGCCGTCGAGGTCACTAACGGCAAGTTTTCCCAAACTTGGTGATGATTATTATCCACTGTCTACCCCATTTTGGGGAAGGACGTGAGAGTATGTATGTATGTATGTATGATATAATCATTACTATGTTACTGTTGTTACCCTCTCCTACCTTCAAAAACACAATACTCACAAATTAATTACGAGTCTAATATACTCGTAAATGGGTATTAGGCTGTTCATACCGTGGTACGAACAGCTGGTAGTACGAACGGTGTTCATACCGTGGTACGAACAGCTGGTAGTACGAACGGCCTAACCATCCTTAATTATGAGCTTGGTACTCTAATTAAGATTTATGGCCTAATTACGTTGGTTTATTTTGGTTTAATTAATAAATCCCCAATAATATTGCGGCGGTCGATCAATAGCAACATCAATAACACAGCGTCTTGGCCGAAGTATTTTTCGTGGCGAGTGCCAGACAATGGGAATACCGACATTTCACGTACGATCGTCCGCAGAAGTCGTGTTGTAAATATTAGGTGAGCACCTTAGCTTTGTTGAAAGGTATTGTTCCTAAAAGTAACGTTATGGCACCGGTGTTCGACATAGTTTCGGGAAAAAATACGGAATGACGGCTAGGAAGAAGTTGGTCTGTATTTAATTGTTACTAAAGACTAAAATCAGTTGCTGGCATTTTAAATGATTTAAGGAAAAAAACGGATATAATTGACTTTAGCATGTGATAATTTAAGTTTTTTCAGAAGCAAATTATTTAACGACAGCTAGCTACTACAGAAACATGTATTACTTTCTCTGATAGTTTCAAATAAGTTTGTTCAATAATTATTAGTAATTGCTAGTAATTACTAATAATTACTACTTATTACTTTTATGCTCCATAACATACTGATTCTCTAATATTATGGCCATTCAGAGATACTGCGCGGGCTATATGGTATTTTAATGTATGGGATGTAAGTAGAAGTGAGTGTCTCGGTAAAACCCAAAAGATAAAATCAAATCAAATCAATTTCTATTGCTGGGTGTTAACATTGTTTATGGAACTTAAGTACTTTGTCGCCCATTAGATCTATGGCAATATGTTACCAATAAAGTTGGTGATATTTATTTATTCTTATTATTATATGGAAAATTGGCCTTCAAATTGTAAATTTCAATATTGTAAGCTAGTTATTTTGCTGTGTACTGTCCCTAATAATAAATAAATAAAATAAATAAATAAATGGATGGCAAATGATTTCGCTCTACCTTGATATTAAGCAGAAGCAGAATCCAGATGCGAGGACAGCAGCTAGTGAAGAAGAAACCCACAAAAGATCGAAGCAGGGGGCTTATTTCTAACTTTTATACCCATCGTGATACCTTTCAATTTGACATTTGAAAGAAGAAGAAGAAGAAATACATTTATTGGCACACACTAAGTACAACAAAAATTAATTACACATATATATATATATAAATATTGAAAAAAAAAACAAAAGTACACACTATAAAAACAATAACAGAAGACAAAGTGTTTCCAACTAGGCCCCAGCCTTAGCACATGCTACAGCGACATGAGACCGTTGCAACGCTGGTATTCTGCAGAGACCTAATCGTTAAAGCTATTCAACAACTTCAATCTAACTTACAACTGTCAGTGGTTGGGATCGCGACGCGTTCCTGAATGATGCTGAATGAACGACGTCGTCTATTTGACATTTATTTGGAATCGTCTATGCAAAATATTGTGTTGAAGGTTGAAGTTAACAATAAGCCTTCCAGATCTAGTCGTTTCTAGAAGGTGGTACTGTTTCGATGCATTTACAGCGGCCGCGGAGTGACAGCGTTGCGACAACCTATGATGTATATTTACGGCGGTCAGGTGGCGCGCGAACTCCTCAGGGCCACTTGACGTTAGATTAAAATTAAATCGTCTGTATCTAGCCGCGGCTAGAATAACACGATGAGCTTTCACAAATATATCTTCCATTTTATAGTTATATCATTTCACTACAACTGATTGGGCAAAAGATAAAAAGAAACTTTACTTTGCGTTCTACAAAACACTTTTCCAGTTATTGTTAGCACTTGTGAATTAACTCGATGGAAGACGATGGCGTTGGAGAGTCACGATGGCGCAGTAACTTATCTTGAAAATGTCAATAAAAAATTTGCAATATCATTTAACCGGATAGGTGACGAAATTAAAATAACTAGGCTTCTCTATTCTTCTGCTGTTTAGCAGCAGATAATTAGGGTCGTGGCCATCCAGTCAGATTCCAGGTAGAGTTCTACCACACTCATAAATGCCTAGTTGTTTCTAGTTCTACAACTCGTGCTGGAAGCTGGACCTGTCCTGGGCCTTGGGTGTGAGACCCTTCAAACCGTACTACGGCAATGGATGCTGCTGTCAAGCGGCAGAAAAAGGTATACCTCACTATAATGAGGTGTTCGCCATTCAGTCAAATTTTGAGCAGAACTCTACCAGACTCTAAAAATGCTTAGTTGCTTCTAGTTCCCACATGGAAGTTAAGCTATTACACTCTTTAAATCGATCCACAGCAATGGATACAACTGATATGTGGCACAAATAAATACGAGAGTGGTCGCCATCCAGTTGGATTGCAGGCAGAATCCTACCTCGCCGGCAAAAAGTGCTTAGTTGTTTCCAGTTCCCAACACGTGCTGGAGCTCCAGCGGTCGGAGCGTCGCCTAGCCTCTCGCTGGTGACATATTTCTGGCGGCAGCCGCCAAGGACGCGTCACCGGCCGCTCTATTTCGGAGCCGGCTATTCCTGAAAGCTTACATTGTTTTATTTCTGGACGCAACTGTCTACCGGGAAGTGCGTGCCTATTAGCGGCCTAATGGCCTTTGCGTTTTTGCTACGCTTATACATTTTTTAATTGCGCATCAGAAACAGAAACAGAAACAGAAGCAAACATTTATTGACCACAAGCACCAATTAACATATAACACAGAGGACACATATGAGAAAAAATAAGATTAAAAAAAGGCGAAAACAAATGAAAAAGTTAAATTACGTGCATGTGGCCAATTAGGTCCCAACCTCAGCTTATGTTGCAACGACATGCAAGTCGCTGCAACGCTGGTATTCTGGTGGGACCCAACTTGGCACAAGATACACAGGACAATAACACACTACCTAATATAACATACTTAAATAACATTTAGAATTAACATACTTATAAAAATCTAACTTAATTAGGAGTAAAACAGACGTAAAACAAACGAAACTAATAATTAACTTAACAACTTGACACAATAATTTAAAAAGTAAGAAACAAAAAACATTATCTTTGCCATACTACACTAGACATTGACTTGACATTGGCTAAATCATAACGAGAGCCATCATAAAAAAAAGAGTGAAAATGAAAGAGACACAATTGAGACTATGTTAGGCGCAAGAGTCGGCCGCAGCAGTGCCAGGACGCGCCGTCCCCGGCAATTGCGTGACGTGAATATACTGATGGTGAGTTGCAGACTTTTGTTCATTTAGTAAGTATTTTTTAAGGTTCTGTCTAAATGTAAATCAGAATTGTATGTGAAATTTATGTGTTATTATGTGTATAAAAATTGTGTGCTTTGTTTGTTTAAGTATTATTATCGGCTTAAGCCATATAATAGACAAAAATTGGCTTTCAAAACCTGTCCAGATAAATAAAATTGTGAAGGGCCCGACAGAAAACGAAGGAATGTTTGGTCAGTTTTGGAAATATCTTAGAATAAAGTTATGTGACATCAAGCTTTTTTAAAAGCTTCTACATAGTCTTCTTTTCTTTTCGAGTCAGCGGGTTCAGCTATACTTTGTCGGACCAATAAGTAGCCACGGCTATTGCATCATTATTGGCCTCATACATGTTTTCCAGTGTGCAGGTGGCTGGGCACAGAGGACAATGGAGGAGGTGCTCCATTGTCTGTATTGGGGCTCCGCAGTCACAATGCTCCTCTGAAGCTAGTCCCCAGCGGCGCATGTTTTGTCTGCAACGGCCTACTTGGGTCCGGAGTCAAAAATGTTACTTGCTAACCAAAAAAGAAATGAAAAACGCTTTATACTCTACTCCAGACTGCGATAAGAAGTAACACGTAAGTCAAAATTTTGTAAAACATAAAAAATAATTCATATTATGTATTAATATTATTTAAACATTTTATGACAATGTTCATATACAATATTTACGCGCGCCGTGCGCAACAACGCAACAATGATAAACTAATATAATACAATTTAAAACTAAAAAAACTTAATTGACACGCGTCGTACTCATGTCCTCAAACGCTGTTAGCAGTAATTCATCACAATCTGTATTAACATATAGCCGCATAAATTATAGCACGAATTTATCGGAAATAGCAATAACAGAGCGTTGTGACTAGCCGGGTCTGCACGGACTGCCAAACGACGAGACAGGAGAAAAGTTTATTTAATATTAACAAAACATCGTCGATGAGAACATGCTGTAACTATGCGGTTTCTTAAGATGCATTTTACGACATATGTACATGTGTTGCTCCATGAATTTTCAAGTAGGCTAATGCCGCTGCATAGTCTACTGAGTATGTTAGAAGCCGATTCGATGCACTTTAGTAGTAAGATAATAGTAATATAAGCACTTGTATTGAGTAATCCTTCTATTCTAGGTACGTTTCGAAAAACACAACGTGGTTATTTAAAACAAAGACAGCACTAGAAAATTCAAGAAAAAAACTTTAAAACAGAAGACTACACAGCCTCGTATCTTACGATAGACAAAGTTTAATCAAAATTGTCAAAACGCATAATCAGACATTCTGACCTAATTAAAAGAGTGTCAAACTTAGATGTGAGTTATATCTATTCTTTCTTCTGTTGTTATATGTTACACAAATAAGTATTACCACACAATCTAAAGCCTAACGGAACCATGCTAAAACATACAGAGTGTATGTTAGTTAGTGAGTTAGTGTAAGAAAATATGTAATTATATTTCCTTAAGTAAACAATATCTCTTTATGGAGTAATTATTAACGGGATTCTTAACATGTTTATTATTTGTGAGTATCCGATGTTGATTCAAATGATGGATTCAAACTGTCGCGTGTCTGTTAAGATAAAGTTAGATTAGTCTTGTTAAAAACCGCAAAAACAACTATAAAGCCGTTTCGCGTTCCGATACTGTTAGTGTAGTGTGTCGTGAGCATTTTCGAGTGAATAGTGACTTAGAAACCGGTGGTACGGGCATCGAGCGCAAAAGACGACTAAGGAAGAGGGTAGAGGGAGAGGTAGTTATAATGTCTCTTAATGTTGAGTGTTGAGCACTCACTAGAGCTGCATGTATAAAAAAATATATTAAGAAAAGAAAAATATATTAAAAATATATAAATATATTATATCAGTGATGAAATTCCTACTCAGTTAGGTTACGTTTTGTTTGATATTGGAGCGAAAACCAATGCATCCATTCAAATGGTTGTTGTCACATTACTGCATAAAATAGGCTGAATGATAGCGACTACTAAAACGTTTATTGACGTTTATAATTATCACGATAGATCGTCAGCCCATTTTAAATCCCCACTGCTATGGCACGAACCTTCCTTATGGATGGATAGGAAGAACGGGCCCTAAGCCACCACGCGGGCCCAGCGAATTGATGGTTGTCAACGACTGCTAGTGCAGCAACGGCTTTACGTGCCTTCCGAAGCACGGAGGAGCTCGAGACGATATTTTTTTAGTCACCCATTCAATGACCGGCCTTTGTGAACGTTGATTAACCTCATGCTTGCAATCGCAGACCGGCCTTGACCTTAATATATACCTAATATATATCAAAGGCATTTCTACAGCCATTTCTGAAATATATGACAAAAAACAAAATATGACATTACTTTACATTCTAGATTGCCTAAAAATTACCATGATTTACGCCTACTCTTAGTGCCTTACAAATAAACAAAGAATAAGTAAGTTTCGAATAGTTATTCCGTGTTTTGTCTTTTTTACTCTAATTTGAAATGATGTTTACATGACAAGAAAAAAACACGGAATAACTATTCGGAGCTTATTCTTTGTTTATTTGGAAGGCACTAACACCCGTATTTATAAACAAGCCATTTTGCTTAGCAATTACTTTGTTCTTAGAAACGTCACTAAGATCTAATTTCATTTTATATACAAGTAACGTTTAAATTAGAATAAAAGTTTTCTTATTCAATTAAATAAAAGTATTATTGTTATTATCAAGTTCATCAATTTTATGTTATTTTAGACATAATACAAACTGTCACACGGAATATAACCTCAATTTTAACTTGTCACTATGAATTCTTTGAGAAACCTAACTAGTTTGCTTGAGTAAAGATATTGGTGACTATTGCTTGGTTAAGAATTCTAGCTTTTGGCATTTCTAACTTCATCGGTTTACTAATAATGAAATTTTACTTAAGCAATTACTTTGCTTCAGATGAGCTTTTACTCGTTTATAAATACGGGGGTTAGTCCATGCGACGAAACAAGACCAACGATTGTGATGGTATCCTGAGCACGCGGCGTGCACGCGTCAGCCGAGCTCGCGAGCTGACGCGCGCCTATCCATCATCTCCGACGTGCTCCAGGAAGGTCCCATTAGCTGTTGGGTAACATTGCTGTGGCAGAATACAGTGTGACTCAGCTTTACAACGTACACAGAAATTATGTGAAAGTCTCCTCACACCATTTCTGTGTACATATTCTTATTATACTTTCTGTATTATACATTACTGTATTAGGTATATAAAGTTGAGGGTACCGGGTAAAGTGGGCTTACAATGTTTGCCTTATTGTTACTTAACACTTAACATAAACTTTTTATATCTAGGCTAAGTTTTTTCTTATACAGCAATAAATTATCTTATCTTATCTTATCTTACTTGTCATCGGTAACATGAAGGAAAAGCGTAAACTAAAAACAATATGAATTATTATGAGAATTTCACAGCGTTTACATAATTACTTACTTACATTTATATTCTTAAGGTTAAGTTAGGTTCCTGGCGTTTTGTTTTCTTATCGAAAATTTGTGATATATCGAATATTGATGTGAAATAATGGTGGATTATTAACCGTTAAGTGTTCGTGAGTGTGCATGAGTGTTGACAAATGAAACAAAACAGTTCAACGTCACTTTTCAAATTCTCTCAAGAAGTCCGCCCGAGGACTTAGTAAAGCCCCACATCTTTACTGAGATACTCGAGGGGTTGGGGGTATATCATTTCTCACTTCTCATTTCTATTATCATTCATCATCATCATACAGAAAAGAAATATTGTTTATTTATGTATTACTTGTTAGAAAAATTACTTTGACACTGGCTAAATGTGCTAATCGCATGAAGCCATCAACAAAAAGAAAAAAAAGGTTAAGTTATTAAAGTACAATACTGTTTCTGGAGGGGGGCGCTAGTGACTGCAACACAGTTCTATAAACGGATGCAGCCATTATAACACTATTGTTAAGTTACTCAATATGTTTTTGTAAATAAAGCTTTTATTTTATTTTTTATATTACTTTACTTTATTCTAAACTACCTGTTGCTCGCGACTTCGTTCCCAGGGGCTAAAATGGTATGGCTAAAATTCCCGGTATAAAATGTATCCTATGTCGTGGGTCACGCTAAATTTTATCCAAATTCATTCAGCTGTTCTCAAGTGATGCGCATCCAACGACAGATTACCCAAATCGTTACAGCGCCAATAAATAAAATAACTTGTTAACACGTACAAACAAATTACTTGTAAAAGAGAGAATTAGATTTCATTTGTATTTTATAGGGCATTAAAGTTCCCTCTTTGTAAACAAGATGGTTTCACAAAAGATCTTTGGGAACAATTACGAAAATAAAACAATGGCCGCACACGATACATCAAAAGGAGGAGCTTTATAGCCGTTGGTCAGGAGGTTAACGGCGGCCGCAAGCGCTGGCGTTTGTCAGCTAGGGATTGTTAACAGGCGACTGTTTGCATGAGTAAAGAGAAAAGAGGAATCTGGTAACTTGGGGGCTAAATACCTTCTTGTTTTACTTTCTTTTATTTTAAACTTGATAAAATGCTTTGCGCATACACCGGGGCTAGGGGCGATGAGTTATGTAAAACTCCTCCTTTTGGAGGAAAAATTGGTTTAGTTATCGGTAATTTTTTTTTTTAATTTTAATTTTGTATAATATTACTCTACTAAATATAAAGGCTGAAGCTGAAGTATGAAGGCTCTTAACTTACATTTAGATGTTATTTAAAGAATATATACCCATATGGTCAATTTTCTTTCTATACATGTAAATTTATTTCTAGATAAAAATGGGTGTAACTAGCGGGTGTGTGTTGTCCTAGGCGGTTCATGTAGATCTTCAAAAAACAGGAATTCTTATAAGAGAAGAGAAGTAACCCCAAAGGTACAGGGTAATTTGAAGTAACTATAAAGTATTAATGCATTTGTAGTACAAACAAAATTTGTACTGGATTTTTGAATCTCACCGGTGACCTCGATTTTTTTTTTTTAGATTTACTGGTAAGCACAGTGCCTTGATCTCACCTGATGTTAAGTGATTATAAGGCCAATTGGTGGAATCGCACTTCACCCGGGATCCTCAACTAGTGAGGCACTGGCTATTTTATCTCTAGCTGCCGGTACACAACAATGCTACAAACATTAATGTTATGGCGACATATTTAGATAAGATGGTGGTAGCTAGCCAGGTAGACAAAGAAGTCCTACCACGAACCAAACCGAGTACACAAACATGTACACCCCGCTGGGAATCGAACCCGGGACCTCTGGGTCTAAACCGCTAGACCACAGAGGCGATTAAAATTATTAAATAATAATTATATAATATTAAATATATTATTTTATATATATTAATTATAATATTAATTATGAATTTAAAGTGACATAAAATACACTATTATATTTAACATATTTGCATTATTTACAACTTGATTATTATGATAATTATACCGTTCGAGAGTTTTCGGTATCAAAAAAAAGTTAGCAGTGGCTTTGAATAAGAGAAAAAGGAGCACTCATAATTAATATCATAGCGTGAGAATTAGTCACCGATTAGTTCAAAAATCCCCCCCTGGTCAGACAGTAGGTCAGAGTCATAGCCTTACGGTGGTAAACCTGACCCTGGTATGTCAATAGGACATTTGTAGGCTCGTGATGATGGGATGGCTCGGTGTTCGACCTTAAACTTAGGCAAAGGCGAAAAGTCGTGGCTTCATTTGTTTTGTTATATAATTGTCTCTTTCAGTCGCACACTGAGTCGCCAAATAGGTTAGGGCCACCAACGAATTAGGCCGCAAATCTTTTATAGACCGCCCTGATTGTAAAGATAAGATAGCTATGTTTATTCCATGTTCTAATTCTTTTAAACCAATGAACAAATTTTAATGCAACTTTCTTTGCTCATGGGAATACAGAGATCTTGAAAATTAAAAGAATATTTTTTTTGTGATTTGAAATTTACCATAGCGGTCTTTAAATCCAGTTAAACAAACATTATTTAAAAAAAATAAAGAAAATACATATGTTTGGCCAAAAAATATAAAAAACATTACATATAACGAAAAGAAAACGACGTTTAAAAATGTTGTCCCAAACTGTTCCGACTCAGCATTATGCTGGCCATGCGAGCAACGCTGATCCTCCGTCGGAATTGGTTTTTTTTAAAGATATATTATATATATATATATTATATTATAGGTATAAGATAAGATTGCACTCCGCATTCGTAACCCCGGGCTAAGAAAGATCGGGCTTAGTGGCATGCAGAAGTGGACTAATACGAGCTGATGATGATTCGTAAACCACTGCGCCATCAAGCCTTTCAGTCGTCGCCGTCGAGCTATTCGGGCTGATTACGATGATGATGATGATGATGATTTGTCAGCCGTCGCCGAGCTCATCTTGTGAACGTTCATGAAGTATTTATATCGGAGCTGGTCACCTGGGGCCTTGGTGACGGGTGCCAGCAGCAGGTCGTTTACACCCGCCGACCGCCACTCGGCTCCCGAAATACACCACTTTTATTATTACATGAGTGACGTGAATTCTTGTAAGTGACATTCCAGAAGCGAAATGCCAATTGACCGTGAACAGCTTTTTTGCCGGAGCGCAACACGAAAATAGTTAATTACGGTGTTACAATTTATACTGAACTAGCTGACCGGCGGATTTCGTACACCGCTTTGACAGTTTCCATGACAACAAAACAAACAAATCATTCGTCCGCTTAAGTACACCCGTATCTCATGATGGACCCCTATAGCAACGCCACCTATTCAATTGTAAATCTAAACCATTCTCGAATCCACTTGAACACACAGAAAATTTCATCCAAATCGGTCCAGCCGTTTAGAAGGAGTTCAATAACATACACACGCACAGAAGATTTATATCTATAACTAGCTGACCCGGCAAACGTTGTTTTGCCATATAAATATATAATGTATATATTATGCATGTATTTATACATATAAACCTTCCTCTTGAATCACTCTATCTATTTAAAAAACTGTATTAAAATCCGTTGCGTAGTTTTAAAGATCTAAGCATACATACATACAGTCCCTATGTACAACGGGAAGCGACTTTGTTTTATACTATGTAGTGCAGATTATAACCCGAACGTATCTATTGTAATATTTATATTGTACCTTGCCTCCGCGTTGGTGAGTGGAAAAACAGTCGCTTCCATATCCTGAGGTCTTTCCGGGTAAAACAAAGCATGTTTTGGATTTAAGATGCAATATAGCCCAGGTTTGTGATCACCAACACACATTTGGCAAGCGCGGTGATTAAGCCAATTGGTACCCACCATCAGTTGTAGCGACGACTTGATTTCAGTGATGGGGAGTTCTTCATCCAATTGTTCAGCAAACAGGCTAATTACAATTATATTATTAATAAGGACTAGATAATTTTAATCAATTTGTATTTCAGTTTTTTGATACATCAATATGAATCAGTTTCTTAAGGCGAAGGCACACTAGCGCCACCATTGATAATTTGACAATTACTAACGGACCGGATGTTTTTTTAAACATTGCGTACCGTCCGATAACAGGAAAGCATCCATAGTATTTATTTAATAATTGTACACTACTTTTTATTGCGTGGTTTATTCACAAAACGGGCTATCCCATTTAATCACTAACAATGGCCACTTTTGGTGTTAGCGAATGAATACAAAAACAAACCTAAAAGTAGTGCACAATTATTAAATAATAGATGTTTGCCTAGTGTCGGAAGGTCCGCAATGTTTGAAAAAAAATCCAGTTTAGCAGTTATCAAATTAAATCCATTAGCGGCGATAGTGTGCCTTACCCTTCGCCTTAACTGAACGACTGAGTTTGAGTAGGTACTTACGACGTAGATGCTAAACGTCAATACAATGCTTACAACTACAGCGATGGTTTATGGTAAAAATTCAATAGGTTCGTGTCGTCTTCGTGTCGTCGTCGTGTCGCATGCACTAAATGCGACACGATCGCTCTGCAATGCAATGTCTAATTACATAAATCTTTAGGACGCGTTATTTAACATAGCGTACGTAACGTAACGTAGTACTCGTAGTACCTACGAGCGAGAAACGAAGAAATACAGTACAGTGTCCTGCACTAACCATGGTCAGCCAGCACTCTCCAATATACGGAATATGCTTAGCACAGAACAACATTTGTCACAAGATAGACATTTTTGATGTTTTGGCAAAAAAAAGTATAGGTAGGTACCTACTCTCGGTCTCGTCATGACCATGACATTGGTACATTGGTACCGAATGTGCTCGGCATACAAAAACATTGGTAATAAGATAGACATTTTTGATGTTACGGCAAATTCTGTAAAAAAGATACACTAAACATAAACACTCGCATAGGCCCATGAGTCAGGCCATGACACCGTACTCGTAGAACAAAAGTATGAACACCCGGTTCACACGCGTTCTATACCACATACAGACATGTACCTGGGCGTTTCTCTGCACCCCCAGGTGGCGCTGTAAAGGCCGCATAAGGCCAATAGCAAACTCTAAAAAAAAAGTACTCTTGGTGCTTATACAAGAGTCTATGAGCTGCAGTGGCCGCTGTCCATTAGGCGGGCCGCATGCTCATTTCACATCACCATCTCATTTTTATGTCCCCAATGCTGGGGCACGAGCTTTCCCAATGGATGGATGGATAGGGAAAACGAGCCATAAGCCACCACCCGGGCCCAGTGCGGATTGGCGTGTTAATGACTGTTAAGCCAAGACCAACGACTTTACGTGCCTTCCGAAGCACGAAGGACTTCGAGGTGATACATTTTTGGTCACCCATCCGATGCCCGGCCCTTGTGAAAGTTGCTTAACCTTAGCGTTAACCGATGCACCACCGCCGTCTGCTCCACCATGCTCGCTTGCCGGCTCTATAACATAAAAAAGTACAAGATTTATGAGCTAAAGCTACTGTCGACTATGATTTAAACAAGGTTGTAAAAACCTAATTATTAGATTCTGCTCATAAACACATTACCACAAAACTGAGATATATAAGATAGCACGTCGTATTAAAAATAAAGTTAACGATTTAATTGGTTAATTTCATTTTAGAATAGCCTATAATATCCTCAGCGTGTAACTGAAAATAGCCAGAGCAAATTTAGTTGCAATCCCTCCTCCATCGAACGTGTAGTGAACGTTTTATTTAATTAGTCGGTTGCTTATTTATGAGTTGTGTTCATAAATTTCCTGATTTTGAAATGTACAATAAATATACAACTCGTCGACCATACCATATTGTTAATTATATTTCTAAAAGCCAATTCAACCGCAGCTGTAAAGATAGCTCTCTTCACAATAACCAAGAGTTAGAATATGCCACTGCTACGGTAACAATATGTTGTTCAAATTCTCTACAATTTTTGCCTAAGCTTCCAGTTAGGCCATTATACTACAGCAGCTTATTATGAGTAGGTAGGTACGTACCTGCAGTGGAAAGGTAAATGGCAACATATGGATATCGCTGCATAATATAATGTGTACAAACCCTCTCTACTACCTTGTGTTAAATTTACATTGTTTCGGCATTGTTCCATGTAAAGTGTCAGCCGGAATCCAGTTTATATCCAGGCTAAATCTGGGGATATGCAGCGCCGTATCGGACAGAAATATTATGCAGATATTACATTATACGTGCTTGCCTTGAGTGCAAAATTAGACAGCAAGATTGCTCGAGAGGAACATCTTGCTTGCTCGCGTACAATATTTTTGTAATACACTCGGCGAGTATTAATTCGATGAACAATGCGGCAGTTGAGACCTGTTTATTTATGTATCGGCTACCACTGACGTTATTGGTTACAGAACTAAATGTTTAAAGAAATGTATTCTCATAAAAGACAAAACAGCTAAGTACTTACATGAAAACATTAATTATATTGAACTTAAAAACTAAGTTGTTCTATATAAAAAATAAAAATGTAGAATCCTTAAATAAACCCATCTAATGAATTGTTGTAAGTATGTTTATTGAGCAAACTGTGCAAGTTTCGTCTCTAATGCACTAAATGAGTTTTAAAAAATCATGTTTCAGGGTATATTATTAAAAAGCCGTGCACTTTAAAAAATCCTATCGGCCTGTAATGTAATATTAAATATTACGTTATTTATATTCTAAATAAATGATGTAGACGAGTGTCTAGTTTCTGGGTATCAGGGTTTTGGATACTGAGGAGCAAATCGCACCTTTTTTTTACAGTATATTACGATTATCAGGATACAGGCACTATCAGTTGTGACAACTGCTTGCCTGTCAAAAAAGTGATAATATTAACAATAATAAATCAAATAAAAAGCTAAAGTTGAATTTACCAGTTCTTAAAAAATGGACCATTGGACACGCTGTGGCATTCCTACTCCACTTCGATTGTCGTTGCTTCGATGTCATTACCTCGAAGGTTCACTTCTTGGATAGTTACCTACCTCGAACGATTAGTATTAGCCACTCTGGCCAAATGCGGTTTTGAGTGTTATGCATATATTTTGACATGGTGCTTGACAAATGGCTGATTAATTTTGTTCTACCACCCAGAAACCAGCCGTTGCAAAAAAAATATTCTCAATCTGAATTTGCTATACCTATGGCTTTAACTCTATCGCTACAGAGCTTCTTGATGAGATAATTCCTCCATTATAATTTAATAAAAAATATAGACGAAATATAAATTTCAGAAAAGAATTTGAACTGTAAGTATGAAATAGATATAGGGTATGGGTAATTTATTATGATACCTCGCCAAAGAATAGATGGCATGAAAAATGTTTAAATTACATTTGAAATAGTGCGTAGATTGTTATCCAGTCAATATCACAGTTGGCGTGGCCTTGGCACTATTTCAATGAAAATTAAAACAAGCTGAAATAAATCATCCAAGTCACAACAATGTTTAAAACTTGCAAATTTTGTGTTAATTTTAATGGATCACTGACGCACGCATATTATATTGCTTAACATATTCGATATCCCGCCCTATTTTTGATTACTCTACATACGTATAATAATAAATTATAGAAATTTTACCTTTGTCCCTAGCCTAAAAAGATTATCGTCCTGTCTGCTTTGATTACATACAAGTCGAGCATTCATGAAACAAGAAATAATTGGTTCAAGTTTTAATTTTGTTGTATACAGGTGCAATACATCATATACAATACATGGACATCCGAATAGAATATTATAAGAAACAGTAAAATAGTCTAAACTAAGGTCTTAGAAGCTAAAGCTAGATAGTATCTATTCGAATAACATAGATACTACGATGTCGCCTCTTCCATAGTTTAGTGCTCAACTAAACAACTAATCCTTCGAACCCAAACCCAAATATGCCAGATTTAATTTCCCAGGAGAAATATTTGTGCAAGAGGAGGTAAAATAACTAATATGTAGTTATTTTCCTCGGTTATCTTGTTTTAAGTCTGTTGCCATAACAACAATGTTAGAAGCATTACGTGGTTCGAAAGTTAGAGACAAGAGATTCTTGGGCTCAGTAGTTAAGAGTTTGGGTGGTTTGGGGTAAAATGCGTTTCCACCTTCTTATCACCACTCACCATTACTTGAGATGAAGGCCACACTCTTCTCCGTTGTAGAAAAATAAAATTCAAGAAGTTCTAATTCAAACCTTTGAGCAAACCTTCACGTTTCGTCCTATGGACGTAGTGACTATTCCTTAATCTGTGCTATGGGCTATGATAGACGCAGATTTCCTATCTGGGAGCATCCTCGCGACGCGGAATTTCAGCATGGCTGCCTGCCAGCGGCGTTCTTTTAAATTAATTATTGTTTACGCGCTCTAAACCATTCTATTATAACGGCACTCATACGCCGCGAGTGGGTGCTATTCCCGGTCGCGAGAACTTTTACGACCGTTTGATTTACCCTCTTAATTTTGAACAAGGCGATACGTGAACTCGATGTCAATCTAGTTTATGGCTCTTTAAGCGGTTTACGCTCTACTGGATGGCTGCATTTGCACACTATCCTCTTTATTGAAACCGATTTTATATGCGTGAAGTCTCATTTTCATGTTAACGAACTGAGCAGTCTAAAGCGATTAGAGCTTTTTACGGAACGTTCTTCATAATTTTACAACTTAATTTTTAGTTTTTTTACTTCAATAAGAAGAGGTTCTACTCGCATATGTTTGTCTATGGCGATCTTTGCTTTTAAATATCTCGGCAGCGTGTCACTTGGGTACTAAGTTACTGAAATTTATTGTTTGTTTCAGTGTTATATACTCGTATATAATGTAGAGGATAGAGGGTCCGTAATCCGTATATCATCATCATCATCATCAATCCGTATATACCAGTTCCAAAATATGTCGCAAATTTTATAAAAACAGTGTCAGCAGATTTCAATGCCACCGAGGAACTATACTTTTCAAAGACACGCCTCGGAACGCCTCTGTCAGATTGTGATGGAAGCTTCCGACCTAGTTACAAGATTTTTTTACAAGTTTGCCACCAGGTGGCGCTGGCTGCTTCGATTCCATTCATATTGTAATTAACTTTAACTCTATCGAATCGTAAGGATCACTCTGGCTACATCTTCTAGCAGAATCGAACCCGGGACTCAGGTGTAATTGAGACTGAGGATTGGCATACAGCATTTAATATAGTCTCTATTATCGGATAGATTAGTCGACTAGTTTTTATTTTATCGAAAAGAAGACAAATGAATCCGCTCCATCTATTAAGCAGAAGTAGGTCCAGATGTGAAGACAGGTAGTGGAGCAAAATTGTGCATCACTAGCCGTCTCTGCTTGCCGAGCCGCTATTTGCTCCTTTATACGAGTTTAATGCCTCCGCTCACTAGGCGACACGCGACTGCGACAGCTCGGCGACTAGACGCGACGACAGGCTGCGGCCGACAATTTTCATATATTTTGTTCAAAGCTCCGCACACTTGGCGTCAGTCGCAGAGTCACGACGACAAGCTAGGGGAGTCGCGAAACTGACGCTCACAACTGTCGTACGACTGTCGTCGTGTGTGCGCGTGTTCTACGCGACTAGACGCGGCGACTAGACGCAGCGACAAATCGTCCAGTGTGCGGAGCCCGTTAGGCACAAAATAAAGAGATTGCAGAAGGTAAGCATAATAAATATCGCGCTCGAGCAACGCACACATAGACCCTCTCACGAACACGAATCACAGAACAGCTCAGAACAGTCCGAGCGCAGCTTCTGCCAGATTTCGTGTCCGTGTGAGGTGTCTATGTGTGCGTTCTGGGTCTCCTTATTTTGTGCCTTAGGCCACATCCTGCTCACTATTAAGCATGTTGGTTAGGGTGTAGCAAAGGGGGTCCGCGACATAGCCGATTTTTCGATCATGTTTCGTATGGAGCTAGGACTTGTAAAATTTTATTTTTAGATGATTTTGTATTGAGCTATGGAGAGAAAATTTTGTAACTATGTAGTGGCGACGGAGATAATTAGGTTAGGTTAGGTCAGTCTTGTGACCTACACGTAGCGGAGGCTATACGGAATCACACTTTTCTACACCCGAACCAGCATGTTGGTGGTCAAATGATAAATTCACATTCTAATTTCGCTATACAAAAAAAAGTGTGTTTCTAGTTAAAGCGGGCGTCGCCGTCGCACAGTTTCCACATCCCTGGACAGGCGAGGCGGCCGGTCCCGGTCACAAATAGAATGTTTGTTTGCCCGTCTCAGTTCCATTTCCGCAAATCGCGGCGTGTCATCTTTTTTCTGGGGTCGACTTCAATAATAACCGGCGGTGATCAGCTGCCGCCGCGGAAGGTTATATAAACAATTGCAGGTATGTACCGGGTTACAAACGCACAAGTACGAGTATGCTTGGATAACGACGAGATGTATGTGCTTTTTTTGGAGAGAGATTGCTGATTGTCTCAGACTGCATTCTCGGCGTCACTGAACTTTTTTTAAGGCAGGCGAGATACGTGAAACGAAGTACCGTCAGAGGTTTTCTAGAGGGAACGGTATCACACACTAGTGCTTGACCCCGCGCCCTACTAGATTCTCCGAGGGGTTCATGTTCATGGTTCATGTGTTGCGTTAGAGTTCCTTTGACTCGAATATTATCGATGGTGGAAAGGAAAAACAGCTGATAGGGTAATCGCACGCAGGAAAGAGACCAGTAATCGACACTTCTTTCATTTAATTATTAAAAATGGGAGTCAGCAACTGATTTTTGACTTATGCAATTATTTAGGAATCCAGACCACCTGCTTCTTAGCTGTGATCCTGTAAAACTTTAATCAAATTCTATTAGGTCATTACCTATGAAATTGACGTTTTGTCTAAAGCTTTTTTATAAAATTATATTTTTCATACTGACGTTTTTTAAAATTTTCTTAGCATCTAAAATTGTAGGGCAATGTGCTTGTTTCACTAGCTAAATATAGCAGATCTTAAAATAAAATAAAACAAGTCCCTTCAAAGCTACAATGAAACAAAAGGTCAATTCCGCTAACAAATAAAGAAGTCAATTTTTTTTAAAAATGGGCCATAAAGACACAAAATTAAAAATCATTTTTATTACTGAAGCCTAACATAGTCTTAATTAAATGTGTATAAACATATTAACATCCGGTATTGAGTTTTAGAAGTAATACACTTATCAATGAGTTAGAAAAAAACGTCAATTTCATAGGTAAAGACCCAATATAAGTATTATTTTTTGGTGACGAAAACTAGTAGGGTTACCGTGTCGGACACTGGTGCTACTAATACGCAATTTTACCAACTGTTGCAAAGCAGCAAAGCTGTTGAAAATTTAAAAATTTAAGGAAAAATCTATAAAATTGTTCTGTATTCATGCTTTGTTATTTTGCTTTGATGTTTAGCATGAATGTAATATTGATTGTTTCCTATATCGATAGAGAAAAAGTAACAATACAACTACCTACTACGAGTTTAGATAACCATTACCTCACTATAATTGAGGATGAGGGGGGAAATGCGGTTACACATCCCATCTTATTCATCAATTCCCACCAGGTCAGATGAAAACTGATAGAGTTTAGATAGAATTTAGCTAGCCAGGAGGATTTGAACCAAGCTCTACAACGTATTAAAACGAGTCCAATGAACCTGCTAGGAAACGAACCTCTTGATCTGTGACCGGAGGTGGGGGGACTTGACGAATTAAAATAAAACAGACAATGTAGAAGAAAATATCAAATAATAAAAAATAATTTCTGTGTGAATAAAACAGAAAGTGGATTACGTCGCGCTTCTGTCGATCCTCTAACGTAGTTGTTGTAATCGGAAAACGTAAATCTCCAGTCCGACACGATTAAAATAGATGGTAGTAAAACCACCAATCATCTGCGTATAAAAAGACCAAATCTATTGCGTCTGTATTTTAAACAAATTCTTTTCTTTTACGTGAACCGAAACGGCATTATATCATCTTATAACAACATTTCGTAAAACATAGTAAAGTGAACTTATAATAACACTGGACCGCAAAGAAAAAGGGTCGGTTAGAAAATTTCAATATCTTCAAAAGCACCTGACCTAGCTTTATGAAATTAAGACTAAATTAAAGAATATTTAATGCCACATAAAATAATGTATAAAACCTTTTCATTTATTTTTGATAATTGTATAAAAAACTGAAAATTTAAAATAATGGTATTTTTTTAATTTAGTACCGAAAAATTCAAATCAATTGTTTCGCATTTGTTTTAGTTTTGATATAAAATGCTATAAATATGGTGTCTCTACCTTATAAATTTTATTATTCTAAAGTCATCATGTCGTTAACCCCTGAAGAATATACCAGGATCCTGACAATGCTTGAAGATGGGCGTAGTCAGCGAAATACAGTGAGAACTGTTGGTGTGTTTCTTTCTACAGTTCAGCGAGTACTCCAGCGTTTCCTTGAAACTGGATCCAATCTTCGAAGACCAGGAATAGGCCGAACAAGGTGCACGACGGCGTGGGAGGATAGCTATATGGTGTCAACAATTTTGAGAACTCGCTTTCTTACGGCTGTTGAAGTAAAGAATCATCATTTACGAGCTGGAGAAAACAATCTGAGTACGGATACAGTAAGGCGGCGTCTGGCTGAAGCACATTTAAAGTCATTAAGACCTGCAAATGGCCCAAAACTAGAAAGACACCACAGAAACTCAAGGTTGAGTTATGGTAGAGAACACGAGAATTGGACTCTGGATGACTGATCAAAAGTTATGTTTTCAGACAAGTCTAGATTCTGATTATACAAGCACGACGGGAGGAAAAGAGTGTACAGAAGGCCAGGAGAGCGCTATAACCAAGCATGTATAGAAGAAAAAGTACCATACGGCGAAGGCTCTGTTCACGTGTGGGCTGGAATTTCTTTCGAAAGCCGTACTGAGCTAGTGGTGATAGAAAATCGCACTTTAACTGCAGTAAGATATGTCACTGAAATTGTGAATGACTACGTTGGTCCATTTTTAGTGGACGTGGGCGAGAATGCCGTTTTTAAGCAAGACAATGCCCGCCAGCATACAACTCAAATAGTGTTTGACTATTTTCAAGAAGTCTGTATCACACACATGGAATGGCCCGCACGCAGCCTCGACTTAAACCTCATTGAGCATGCATGGGATGAACTGGGACGACGTGTACTTTAGCGGAATCCACCACCAATCACGCGAAATGAAAGAAGCTCTAATAGAGGAATGGCAGAATATTCCGCAGCATCGTCTCAAAAACCTAGCAGAATGTATGCCAAATCGCATAACAGCAGTATTGCTAGCTCACGGAGGCAACACAAAGTACCAAAATGCGTGATAACGGCACATCTGTCTCTCTCATCTACATTTACGAAAATATTGGAAAAACTACGCATTTTTATTTATTTTACATTTATAAAAAATAAAAAGCTTGATTTTTTTTTTATTAAAAATATTCTTAAATTTAGTTTTTATTTCATAAAGATAAGTCAGGTACTTTTGTATCTATATATTGAAGATTTTCTAACCGACCCTTTATCCTTGCGGTCCAGTGTATTATAAGTTCACTTTATTATGCTTTACGAAATGTTGTTATAAGATGATGAATATCAGCTTCTGTTGACTCTTACATAAATAAATGTTTGATTTTGCAGCAGCGGTCTGCGGTACGGCTGTATCTGTAATTCTGTAGTAATAATGCACTTCAGTGTAATCGATGGAGTATCGATCATACCAACTCGCAACATCAAAGGCAGGTTTGTTTGAATGCAGCTGAATCGTCCGGTTGTCTTGCGCAGCTCTAACGAGCGCGTGAAATGTTCCTGTGTTCTAATTGACGAAACAAAACACATTTAACTTGGTGTGACGTCATGATGATGAATACCGGCCTAGCATTTGCTCACTACGGCATCCTTAAGCCGTAGTATGAAGTAGGTACTATGCGGAGACAAGAAGCTTTTTCAATTAAGTAAGTGTTATATTGATCACAGATAAAGATGAAATGGGTGTCCCTTTCTTAAATGCCTCATTCGTAATGATGAGGAGTGACGATGCATCTTCCTCCGCCCTATTTTATTACCATAAGAGTAAAACTCCTAGGGTAAGATCTCGCGCATAATAATATGTAAGAACGAAGTGAGAGCTCGCACACACAATCGGCCCTTTAAGACAGGCACTCTCGAAAATAGGTGACTATAGGGGTAACCGATTTTCAAATTGTAGGTGTCTCTAGTGTGAGAGTGTGACTCCAGAAACATACCGTAGGTTCTTGTATCTTGTATCGCTTCGTCATAAGTAATTTTAAACTTGTATAACTTGGTCACGGCATATAATTTTGTAAATGTCGTTACTTATATTAAAGCTGTGGAGTTTCTTGCGCCCATTCTTCTCCACAGCTAAAAAATAGACGTCCTGAATGGGTAGTAGGTAAAAATTGTTTGGACGATTCAAAAGCACTTTTCTAAAGTTTATTTGAATAAAAAATATTTGACTTTGACTTTGACTTTGCTTCTAAGAACTTGGCAGTTAAACGTAACACCATTCGACTGTACTTGATTAGCAAGTGCTTTACCAATTATTGATATTCATTCCATCACGCTTAGGTCATAGTCGGAAAAGCTTAAATTGTTTTTTTTTTAATTTATTGAGGCACTAACAGTTAAACATACGCAAATAAATTATACATACTTTAAATTAACTTAAATGCTTAGATATATACATGTCTATATAATCTAAGCTTAAACGTAGGTATACTGTAGGTATTCCCTAAGTACAACATAACAAATTATTATTATTGAAAGTCTTCTTCAAAAGGTTTGGTCGCTACTAGTTTTGTCAACAAGGAAAGGTCTTGCGAAGTAGAAACCTTTCAATGGATTGAAATATTACAGAAGTATCATAAAAAATATATGTCGGAAAGCTTCTCTGACCCACAAAGCTAGCTGTAAAGCATTGAAATAAAAAAAAATATGAAAAAATGCCTCTCTCCGCGAGACATTGTATTGAAATGCGGACTCGCAGTTTTTAAAACAATTCGTTGACGATGTAGGTAGTCGTAGTATTTCTAAGGATGTTTGTTCATCATAGTATGACTACTCTGTGGTATGAGCACAGAGTAAAAATATCTAACTAGCTGTTTACAATGGAAATGGAAAAGTAGCTTGACTTTTACTCATTAAATATTCTTTTCAGTAGTAGTGATTTTTTTTCTTTTAATTTTACAAAAACACTTTAAATTGACGTGATGAAACACTTCATAGAAATTTACTCGGGTTTATTTTACAAAGAACTGTAACTGTAGTCCTGAATCCTGATGTTTCGAACCTTGTTATCAAAGTCCGAGGTCAGTCCCTGCGACTGAGGTGTTGTTCGACAGATAATTAATTAGTAATTGGCTATTATATTATTTTATTTATCATCAACTCTTTTTATGTCCCCACTGCTGGGGCACGAGCCTTCCCTATGGATGGATAGGGAGAACGGGCCATAAACCACCACGCGGGCGGCAGGCAGTGCGGATTGGTGGTTGTTCACGACTGCTAATACAGCCCGAACCAACGGCTTTACGTGCCTTCCGAAGCACGGAGGAGCTCGAGATGATAAATTTTTGGTCACCCATCCATTGACCGGCCTTTGCGAAAGTAGCTTAACCTCAGCGCACGCAGACCGCGCCATCGAGCTCCTCCATACTTATTATTTTTTTACTATTATTAGTTAAGCCAAAATAGTTGTCATACCAAGCATACTTACATTACAAATCTCACACAATGAAAAATATAACAATGACTGAATCTGATGAGTTTCCCAAGAAAAAGCCTGTTTCATAACATCGATTCGACATTAATCATGACATGCAACAAGAGAAGAACCATTTCTGAGCATTAACATATGCACTAGAGTTCAACTATTTACGCACTATCTTGTTTATTATTAGCCAACCAACATTTTTATCTAATAAGAAAATATACAGAGAGCCTGTTTAAAACGCCTATAAAGCAGGTTTCGTTTCAGTTTTACGAAGTAAATTGTACTATATTAATATGTTGGTTTTCGTATTTAATGTTGAGTTTAATAATGAAATGTCGGTAAATTATTAAATATACATTTCTAGATAATATATCAAAGGTAATCAATAATAGACAGACCAATGATAGACAAATGAAAGTTTCAAATTGGATCCGGTGTCGCACGCGCCGTGAAGCGTGGCACTTTGGCTGGTCACAACTGGGCATCGAAGCAAATATTAAAACATTGTAACATTTACACAATACTGTTATAGTCTTTTGATTTATCAACGATGATGAAGTATGGGTTACATGAGTTCGATTGAAAAATAATATATTTAATTAAATATTATTATTTATTATTTGTTTAGATTATAGGGTTGATACTTTATTAGTAAAAAGCTGGGTAAGTATTTAGCAAATAAACATTCCTCTGAATAATTTTCCATACCAGAAGACACTAATAAAGCTCAACAATAGCTTTTAGGATGCAATTGCTGCTTGCACGATGTTTTCTTATACAACAGGGCGGGCGGCCGAAAAATGTATAAAATGCCTTCATAAGTCCTTCATTCTTAACTGATCTTTCTTCTCATCTTCTTATCTGATGATATTAAGATCGGATGTTAGTGACGTAGTTGTCGACATTTAATAGGGCTCCTTTGGCTTACAGAATAAACAGTGTTGATTAATTTCGGCAAGTTGGATTGACCCACGATAGCATAGTTGGTAGTGCACCTGACCCGGCATGTCATGGGGTGTGGGTTCGAATCCCGTTCGTGGAATTTTTTCAACACTTTGACTTTTCTCAAATTGTAATTTATCCGTAACACAATTTGCGTAAAATTTATATATTACCATAATCATAATATGCATAAAATGCTTTTACAAAAACATCGATTTCGTCGCCAGAACAGAGTCCTCGTGATTTACGACTGAAAACATCTCACAATGGCCCCGTTATAAATGCGATAACATAAAAATACTCGGCTCAAGGCAGATGGCTGTTAAGATTTGGACATCATTTTGAAGATTGGGACACGGCTCAAAAGAATTTAAACTTTATTGTTGTCTCAGAAAGTATCATATCGAAATATTTGTTTGGATAGTAAGTAGGCGAGCGATGCGCGTAGGCCGCGGCACTTGGCCAGTGGCCAGCTGTTACCTGCCGACCCTTCCATAACGATAAAAGCAAATAATATTTACAGCTGTATCATACGCACTCGGGTATTGTTTTACATAGAAAAAGATCAAACACATGTAAACAGAGATTTAAATAAGCAACTGATGAACTGCCGCCGAACAGTGCTAATACTGTTTATTTTTATTCACTCGTATTATTATTCATACAGAGGGAAACCTTTTGCCCTGTATTGGGAAAGTAATAGCTTATAGCATAGCGTAGCCGGCGTTTCTCCAATATGCAAGACACCATGTACAAAGGTCAGAATCAACTGAACCATGACATTTTCTAAACGTCAATATGAGGAGTTCGATGGAGCTTCTTCCACAAAGTCAGGTCATCGGAGGACTGACCATATTAAAATCTCGAGATTCTCCATGCTGAAGGCACCTCGGTTGTTGTCGCAAGGTAGCAGTCGTTAAAGATATTCACACTTTATGGTGAAAGAAAAGTAAATAAATAAAATAAAATAAACTTAACAATTAACCCTAATGCTTAGTGCACTGGATTACATATTATTTATTATCAATAATAAACTATCAAATTCGTGAAGTTTTAGCTTGCCCCGAACGAAATCATGAAAGTGTGTTCGTAGATATACCCTCTGCCGACGACTTCTGTTATATTTAGCGGTGAAGCAAACCAAAAATATCTTGTAATCTTCAGCTGTCATACATTAGAGACCGTGACATTTATAATCAAACGTCCAGGAAATTACGTAAAATTGTATATTTTGCTTTTTGTAAGAAACCTTTTTAAATTAATGTTTACACATAGCCATAGCTTCTGTTTTATACACATTTGTAGGAAAGACGGAAACATTAATTAGAGGAATATCACTCTATAAACAAAGCCGTACTAACGGCTATTTCAAATTCTAAGAATGCTTGTCATCAACATCACCAGCTCATCAACGTCCCCACTGCTGGGGCACGAGGCTTCCCTATGGATGCTTAAGAATGCTTATTAGAGGAATTTATATATGGATTGCTATTTTCTTACAGCTATATTTTTTTTTCATTACTTCATATAAAGTTTTACGCTTCACTTCAAGGAGTAAGTGCGTCAACTATTATAGTGTGAGTTTTACTTACTATTCGAATACTTTAACGAAAACAAGATTATGTACGGCACTAAAGCAGCATCTCCAGGTGAAAAACTAGGTGAGTAGAAATTTTTTCATACAAATTCTAGTTTGCGTTAATATAATCGACTTGTTAAATAAATTCGCAAACAACACTCCAGAGTGCCTGATTCGATAATTTTTCGATTTCAGTTAAATTTAACAACAAAATTATACAGGATTGTAGAAGCGCCTCATAATTTCACAAGTTTGTCAGTTGGTCTAGTAAACGACAGAAATACGAATAGACAGAGTAAACACAAAAGGTGTCCAACTACAAAAAGCGGTGGCTTTAGAATAGTTATTTGTGCAACAAGAGAGCAAAGTCGTTTTTTGCTGCGAGTGCTGATTTTGAATCCAGAGCAAGCGAAGGATTCAAAGATTGAATCACGAGCGTAGCGAGTGATTCTAAAGTTGAATCCTGAGTGTGGCGAGGGATTTAAAGGCACGAGATGCAAAAAACTTTGCTCTCGTGTAACACACATAACTTTTCACTTCAGCAGCGAGAACACTTTAGTAGATAAAATATATTACGTAACATTATTGAAACTAGAAATAAATATTTACAGGTTAAATATCAGTTTTATTTGCAGTATATACTTATTTTCGTTTAAATACAACAATAAGTTAAACATTCAATAAATTACATAAAAAGACAATCTTTTTGCAAAATTTCTTTAGTTAGTACGAGATTCCGAACGTGTTTGTCTTTGAGGTCGAATTCAAAATTGGAACTTCGAAAGGGCTGGTCTTTGTCTCTCTCTCTCTTTCTAATGGCGGGAAAGAGATAGAGTGTGAATGTTTCGAATTGTATGATTAACCCAAGGCTCAATAAGAAATTCCCAACTTTCTGAAAAAAAAATTGGTTGTCTGTAAAGTCGGTTTACTGACGATAGTTGAACGTGACAACGTCTTAAGAAGGTGTCGGGAGGTGTTAACGTCAAAAAAGTCACGTCCGCCATCTTGGATCTCGAAATAGATGTTGTATTCGAAATCGGCACCCCCGAAAACCATGGAAATGATACCCATATTGATTTTACATAAAAAAGTTGCGTCCGCCATCTTGGATCTCGAAATAAATGTTGTATTCGAAATCGGCACCCCCGAAAACCATGAAAATGATACCCATATTGATTTTACATAAAAAAGTTGCGTCCGCCATCTTGGATCTCGAAATAAATGTTGTATTCGAAATCGGCACCCCCGAAAACCATGGAAATGATACCCATATTGATTTTACATAAAAAAGTTGCGTCCGCCATCTTGGATCTCGAAATAAATGTTGTATTCCAAATCGGCACCCCCGAAAACCATGGAAATGATACCCATATTGATTTTACATAAAAAAGTTGCGTCCGCCATCTTGGATCTCGAAATAAATGTTGTATTCGTAATCGGCACCCCCGAAAACCATGGAAATGATACCCATATTAATTTTACATAAGGCATAGCGAGGTAACGCGGCATTAGCGAGCGAGGTAACGCGGCATTAGCGAGCGATATAACGCGGCATTAGCGAGCGATATCACGCGGCATTAGCGAGCGATATCACGCGGAACTTTTTCGTGCGTGCAGCCGGCTCTATCGAATTATAAGACGTTGTCACGTCAAAAAAAATAAAAAATTAAAAAGTTACTTTGTCTCACTCAGTGAGCAAAATCGCATTTTGCTCACTGTTTTCAGGCAGCAAAACCTACATGTTTGAGCTACTGAAGTGAAAAAGTCTTTGTACCGCATCAATGGCTACACATTTTCCATTGTCGATGCCATCCGTCGTTAAGATTAATAGTGATCGTGACGGACGCGTACGCGGCGCGAGTGCGGCGCGATTGCGGCGCGGGCCGGGCTAACGGTGCCAAGTGGATTCCCAGATCCATCCGCCGATTATGATGCCAAATACGCCGCTCGGAGACTCTCCACCCGGATTGTATGGAAACAGTATTAATAGAAGCAGCCGGAAGAATATGGGCAACGCGCTCTTAAAATAACCATTTCACCTTGCGATTTTAGCATACAATTCAGCGCATATGTTGAACATTTGCACTTCCCTATTGACAACTAAGTAGTTCTATCTAGTTCGGGTATTTATTTTTAATCTGTGTAATATTTAAAATACAAAAATTAGGTTTTGAGTACCACACTATGATAAAAATATTACCTTATTATAACAATCAAACTCATTGCATAACTCCGTCTCAGTTCCAGCTTTTGTGTAGTAGAATATTTGCAAAAGTGCTATTTTTGCTAAAAAAATTCTACTGGTTAGAGACAGGAAATAATTAATCATCCTGCGTATAAGATCATCAATGTGGATGAGATAATAAGCAGAGTGTAGCGCTTGATGTAAGCTAGAAAGCAACAAATTAAACGTTTCTACATTCGACGCACTACAGCGCACATACATAACTCGCGTCTTAAATACCAGATGCTTTCTCATCGGTCTATCATCGCTTCTTTGAATAGTGAGGTCTCATGGTACCAATACCGAATAAAGATCGTCGAAATAATACCTAAAACGGCGATTGCTTATGTATTTTTTTCTTTGCATATATGAAGTATTGTCGGTAAGACAGATGAAGATTCTCGGTAAAATAACATCGCTATATTAGTATCGTTAGAGTTGAATTAACTTTCGGAGAATTTTTGTTAATTTTTGACGTCTCATGAATTTCATTTATTTAATTAACAACTAGAAAAAAACGTCAAAAAGCTTGTAGCAGTCAAGAGCAAGATAATTAATCACCTTAAGACTTTTCAGTGTACTCTATCCGAGCTTTGAAGTTTTGATGTAACAATTCCACTCAAGCACACCCAAGAAAATAGGATAAAAGATTATAAATATAAATAAATAAATAAATAATTTTTTTTTCAGAACTTTTACAGGGTACAGTACAATGAGTGTACGATAACAGCCGCAACTCAACTGTTCTCAACTGTATTTATATTATATTTATCGAGAACAAGCAATGCGCTATGAGATACCGATACCTGTTGTAATAATAGGCAGCACTTTTTTGTTATTCGCTAAAAACTGAGCCGAATGAGTAACTACACGTGCAAGGCGTAACGCGAGCTTCGTGAAGTAGAGCGTGCGCACTGCGAGCAGCATCGTAGCGAAAAACTGTCATATTTACATTGTGATTTGTGCTAGAGATAGCCACCCAAATTATTAAAGAGGTTAAAGCTTCTAAAAACCAAAAAAAGGTGACATTTACATTTTTCTTTTTGAAATGAAACAATTTTTACGGATCTACTCGCGTTTATTTTACACATTAATTTTTAATTTTATCCTGACGTTTCGAAACCTTTGCAGAGTCAGTGGTCACAGAGAGACAGGTGTTGGTCGTCTCATAATTAGTTAGTAGCTTGTATACCCGCATTTAAATTTAATCAGGTGCGTTCCGTTTTACGCAGAAGAGCTTACAATATCTTTTGGTCTGGTAGTATGGCGTTGGGGCTGGGATTTAATATTTTGTATGATGGGATCCCAGGCTGGTGGTAATAGATTCCAACCATCTTCTCTATTGAAATTAGGATGTTTTACTCTATTAAAATTGATTTTTTCTTTTTGGTTAGGAAATAAATGATTTTTTTAAATCAAATAAAAAACATCTATTGTATCATAGAAAAAAATAAGAATATTTTTGAGATCACCATCAAAAGCTCATTTTATGCCCCCACTGCTGGGGCACGAGCCTTCCCGACAGATGGATAGGGAGAACGGGCTATAGGCCATCACGCGGTCCCAGTGCGGATTGGTGGTTGTTAATGACTGCTACTGCAGCCGGGACCAGCGGTTCCGAAGCACGGAGATGCTCGAGATGTTAACCCCTTGAGCGTCGATCGACCACCAGGTGGCCGATAACAATTAAAATTCTATTGTGTTTGGTATTCGCGCGCTCGAGCTCATAAGATGGTGGTAGCTAGCCAGGCGGACAAACAAGCCCTACCATCAACCAAATCGAGTACACAAACATGTACTGAAACGCTGGAATCGAACCCGGGATCTCTAGGTCTGAGACTAAACCACTGGACCACGAAGCGATTACGATTAGTATTCAATATCCTTAATTTACAATTTTTTCATCTATACGTGAGTATTAGTAGCAAAACGTCTGTTTACAGTTTAAACAGTTAAGTGGAGAGATCTGATCTTACTCCAATATAAACATGATAATTATCTTCAATCTTAAATAGCTATAAAGTTAATGTGTAATTGCAAATATTCCGTGCATATGAACTAAATTTATGTGTAGCTCGAGGTTGTGTGATGGTGTTACAATACATCGTTGGATTGGCACGCAAGCTTACGTAGGCTACGTTTACGTAGGACCTACGCAGACTTACCTACGTAGGCCTACGGAGGTCTACGTAGACCGCGTGGTGACGGCGAGCGACCCGCATCACCATTTAGGATCGCCTAAATAATGTTGGCCGGCTAAAATATCGGTGCATGCAACCGTGCCGAAATAGGAAATATGTGTTTGAACACCTAATTTGTAATAGTCACGCACGGCTGAACTGAAGTTACTTACTGAAATAAGGAGCTTAGGTGCAAACGACATGAGATCGTAGCTTCGTAGCAAAGGTCTAAAAAATTATAATGAATTCAGGTATTTTTACCCGACTGCAAAGGAAGGGTTATGTTTTTCGCGCCTATCTTGCATGTAATATTCTTTATTACCTCATATCTCCAGAACCGCTGAACGGATTTACATAATTGAGGTATCGTTAGATTCGTCTTAGCTGCCCAAGTGTTCTTAGATAGGTGACGAATTTTTATCTTGTTCCGGCCTTTTCAGTTGATTTTCTATTTAGTTACTTATTATTTTTACGCAAACGGGTTCTTTGTTTTTTTTTAATTTTAATTTTATTAATATATTTTTATTTAAGATTAAAACAATATTTATGTTACTTGCAAATATGTTGATATCTTCTTACAATCAGGCTGACATAAGAAATCAACAGACTAATATTCAACGCACAATTAAATTATTTCAGTTAATTTGTTACTATTTATTTACTTACCTTACATTTACATAACATACTTTGATGTACTTTGCTTCTACTCGTATACCCTCCGTTAGTGGTTTCGCTTTCAACGACCCACCCCGTTGGAAAAAAAATACAAGTACAGAGTGGCATTCTTGAGATTACCATCAATTTGCTACGACGTAGCTGATCCGTAGCAAGTGACATAATGAAAATGTAATCAATTTATTTTATACAACATAATATTTATTAATAGTTTATATGAAATGAGGTTCGACACTGTCTTTATAGTTATCTTTTAGAGCCCATACGAGCTTAGAGCATTAAACCAAATGCTCTAAGCTCGTATGGGTAGTACCATAGACATTAAATACTTTATGGGTAGTACGTATCGATATGGGCTACGGTGACAATTTATTCAGTAAAATATAGGAACACAAAAATATTCGTTTTTTGTTAACATTAAGCCATTAGGTTTTTCTTTACTAGAAAAAACAACCAGGCTCAAAAAGTTTGAATGGAAATCGAACCCACGACCCTTAGGGTCTAAGTAGCTCAGCGGTCAGAGCATTGGACCAGTAATCCATCGAGCTCCCTGACTGGTTGTTTTTTCTAGACAATTTTTATCTTTTACCTACATACTTATAAATAGCATTTTGAATGCAAAAATTAAAATAATTAAAATATCAATCATCATCTTACAAATAAACAAAGAATAAGCTTCGAATAGTTATTCCGTGTTTTGTCTCTTTTACTCTAATTTGAAATGACGTTTACATGACGGGAACAAAACACGGAATAACTATTTCGAGCTTATTCTTTTTACAAGCTTTTATTTAATTTGCAATGTATGTATGTTTGTTTGTTCGGGTGGAATCTTGCAACTCAATTTTGATGCAGATATCTTCAACCGATTAAGCTAAAATTTTGTATACATGTTCAGTTTGGATGACAATGCATGGTTAATTGTGTGACGTCATTCTAAATCCAAGATGGCGGCACACCCAAGATGGCGAACTAATTATTTTTAATGCATTCCTACAATATAGATATCAAATGAAAGGGCTTGCTGAAAATAACTCGAAAAATAAAGTGACGTCACTCTAAATCCAATATGGCGGACTAAGTTTTTAATGCTTGCCTACAATATGGGTATCAAATGAAAGGAATCAAATTAACAGATTGAGAAACGAGTCCAGCGATAACTAAAAAGTAAAAAAAAAAATTAAAAGTAAAAAACCTTTTTAAAAAACCAGCTTTTATTTAAATGCGCTAAAAAGAAAAAAAAACTTTTACGTTAAAACTTTTACTACCTATCAACTTATAACGTCATTACACAATTTATATGATATAAAAGCTTGTCGCGAGATTTACTTGTGAAGACAAATTAGTAAATTAAATAACTTGATGTGATTAATTTTTACTATCAAAATTTTCAATCTATGTAAGTACGAGTACGAATCTCGCGACAACCTTTTATATCATAAAAATTGTGTAATGACGTTATAAGTTGATGGTAAAAGTTTTTTTTTCTTTTTAGCGCATTTAAATAAAAGCTTGTTTTTTTATTATTTGTAAAGCACTAAGACATTATTAAATTATTAGTTACGTCACCAAAACAATATAACTTTGGTGAAAAGATATGTATACAAACCTGTGTTTAAACCAGCTACCCCCTACTTTCGTTCTTCATCACCCCTGAAGGTGGCTTTCATTTGCTTGCAACTTTGGCGAGTTACCTTATTTAAGATCACTCACCACACGCAAACCAGAAGTCCCATTCTTTTGCTAGCCTGAGAGTTGTATACACACTGTCTCCACATGCCCTCTAACAGCTTATTGACCGTTGCATTAAGACATTGTGGTGGTGGCGATGGTGTGTTAAAGGGTGCGAGTTCAAACCCCACGAGTGGAAAAAAAACAACACTTATCTAAATTGTGGTCTATCAGGGCTCCAACTGCTCGGGACTGCTTTCTAATCTAAACTAATATTATAAAGCTGAAGAATTTGTTTGTTTGGTTGAACGCGCTAATCTCAGGAACTACTGGTTCGAATTGAAAAAATATTTTTGTGTTGAATAGTCCATTTATTGAGGAAGACTATAGGCTATATTACATCACGCTGTGATTAATAGGAGTGGAGCAGCAATGAAAAATGTTGCAAAAACGGGAAAATATTTTTTAACGCGGGTGAAACCGCGAGGCACAGCTCTTCATATTTGAACCTACTCTAACCTAAAACGTGTAAAAAACCATGTTTTGATTTATTAACAAAAATTTGTATTATGTTGAAAAGTGATTTGAAATAATGTTGGATTTTTAACCGTATAGAATTTGTGAACGTGCATAAGTGTTGGCAAATGAAACAAAACAGTGCAATGTCACTTTTCATATTCTCTCGAGAAGTCCGCGTGAGATCTCAGTAAAGCTTAACAGCCAGTACCGGAAATATAATTTTTGACCATTAGTTTAAATATTTTAATTCATTAACATTTGTTAACCAACAAAGAAACTAATATTGTATCTAATAATATAACTTTAACACTGGCTAAATATGTATGTGCGGTGCACGAGGCTATTAATTAAGGGAAACAAATAATGTTGTACTTGTAGGTAAGTAGGAATAAGTATTTAAATTGGAATGGCAATGACTATACTTTAGTTAAAGTTTCAGAAAACTTTTTCTTAAAAAAAATTACCACTGTACAAATTTCTATAAGTTTGTTGTTCTAATAAACATCTTCCTTCTTATCAATACCGAATCATATTTTGTATTACGCTTCGATATATCGACCACCGAGCCCCTCATAAAAAAGAGTCGGTGATATATGTTGATATGATATATGTTATATGACTTATCCTTCTATATTAAAACTACACACTTAATTACTTCATATAAAAAATTACACAGATCTTTTTTACCCAGAAACCTGAATCATGTTTTGCGGGTAGAAGCAGAAACTGAACACACTTAAAAGCAAACGCCGCCGCAGGCCGCCACTAGTAATATCGGATATCGGTGTCCAGGCCCCAATTAATTTGCGTTCACAAAAACAAAGTTTGTTTGATTCTAGACCTTGCTGCGTTCATTTAAATTAGCTCGGTAATAATACGTGCGCATAACGAGCACGCGAGAATCAGCCACCCGCGTATTATCTGGCAGCGGTCCCAAAGTCGGTCGCGAAGCTTATAAAAGACGACAACCATCTCAGCCCGCGCCCGGCGCGTCGCACTCCTTATTCTATCCTCATGGGGCGCGCTAATCTCTCACGATAGTACCTAAAAAAAAACAAAATACATTTATATGTATAGTTTTTAATCACATACCAGTTATTGGGACCAAGTGATAAGTGATACGGTAAGTTGTTTTACGTGCTGGTGTTGCCTGTAGAAGACTGTGACATGTGAAAACGGTGTACAGTGTTGCCCGCCCGAATGTGACCACGGATACCTATGGATTTTATAGTGACGTTAAGGATATGCTAAATGGAAAGCCTGACTTAGAGGCAGCGACATCTGTAGTTATAGTGTGGAACGACGAAGCCAGTGTTACCAGAAGTAAAAAATGTGAACTAGTGAATCCAAAAAGTTTGAATAGCAAAATCGTCAGTGAATCGTTTCTATGGACAATCGAAGTGAATATTCTGTTTTGGATCCTTTACTAGTTATTCACAAAGCGTGCGAAAATGTTGGACAAACTTACTTGTGCCCACATTGTAATTTTAAAATAACTAACTTTCACACTTCTGGTAACACTGGCTGCATTTTAACATAATAATAATCAGAGCCCAATGATGTTTTAAAGAGTTTATTAAATAGTATATGTTATTTAGAATCCGTCGTAATAATTGTATTACATCGCTGTTATTTAACATAGAGCCGTTGATGTAACAGGCTGCACGTCACACGTATCCACCGCGCTTACGTCATGTCCGAGAATAGCGCATCAGTTCGCTATTCGCTTGCAAAAATAAGCTCTCTCAGACTACCGTAAAATTGTAACATAAAATGAATATATTATGAGATAATATTTTCAAGGTCTCATAATCCAATAAAATCATGTGAATCAAAAGTAACGGTATAATGAAGTGTTAAAACGAAATTATGTTTACTCCATGCAGTTACTACCAGCTGTAAAAATACTGACTAGAAAACCACAGATATGCGAACAAAGCACCTAATATTCGCTGACGTCAATGCGCCGTTATGAACACGTTATAGAAATACAGACGCATTCATTTCGTGTTCGACAACCTAATATTGTATCATTATAGTTCTGTTTTGATCTAACATAATAAAAATAACTGGTTTGCGAATATTGGTTTTACAAGAAATATTAAACGCTCGAGCTCTACTACTCCTGCGAGTATGTGGCGCCATCTAACGTAATCCGCGTGACGTAAACGATAGTCGGGCCGCGAGGGAACAAGTCGTTGAGGGAAATACCTTGAGACGTGGTCATGGGGACAATGTCATGGCCTTAAACAAAATCATGGGCTTGACCTTAGATGTGAAGGATAAACATTGACTGATATTTTAAACTTTTACGCTGGACTATGATTGAATTTTTGATTTTTGGAAAAGTTTCTTTTATTGATTTGAGATCGAAAACTTGTGTAGGTTAGAGTAGTAGCACCACCAGTTTTCGTCGCCAAAAATAATATAAGATTTCATTGAAATGTTACTGTATGACAGCTAGGAAGCAGGCGGTATCCAGTGGTTGGCAAACTCTAAAATCAATTGCTGACCTCTATTTTTAGTGATTAACGGAAAAAGTGTCGACCGCTGGTGCATGTCGAACACTGGTGCCAGCTACTTGTACCTTTAGTAAAATAAATTGCTCACATTTAGAGATCTAGGTAACTGTTCCTAACATTTTCCATTCTTATTTCCCAGCTTTTCATACCTTTAGTAACAGCTCAGACAGCTACATAAGTAGCTAATTAATTCAGGTATAGAACTACTCGAAGCATACTCCAGCTAACTTTAGACATCACAGTCTAATTATGACATAAATAATTGGAACACCTTGCCGCCCTTGTCACTTTTGGCCAATCAAACAACCAACCATCTTGTGCGTATCCATTAAATACTACAAACCCCTGGCCGTCTCGCCAACTAGGACCTGCCAAAACAGATGATTACGACACACTCCACTGCGCTATAATTCTATTTCGATTATTACCTTCGTCTGTTTATTTCTAGATGACGAATCGCTACACCAATGTATTACGTGTGTACGCGGCCTACGAACTAATACAGATAGTGTACGCGTGCGTAAGCAAGCCGTATGCATATCTTTGGAATTTTAAAAGCTCGCTTTATTTCACGAAATAAACTTGGCACGTGGGGATCTCACTAGTTGCTGCTTGAAGTTCTTCACGAAGTAGGGGAAAGGATTAGGAAGTTAGACTGGTAAAATTTTGTTTTGTTAGTTTAGGAACCAGTAGTTGTAGCTAGAGAATATAGTGATAAATATAAGCCAGGCTACCAAAACTCTGGGGGCGATTTTTGAACCGGTGACTAATTCTCACGCTATGATATCAATTACGAGTGCTCCTTTTTCTCTTATTCAAGGACACTGTAACTTATTTTTGACAACTAAAATTCTTGACAGACACTCGTACCTACGTATTTCCTTACTTTATTTCTTACATCTTCTTAAGTCTTTGAAATAATGATAAAAATTACATGTACAGCATAAACGGATATATTTGTGGCAAGAAACTTAGTATGTTGTTCTCATACCTTACCTGGCGGGCATTATAACGAAGCTTTGCAACCTTAGTTGACCGTTACGGGGAGGAAAAGATTAATTTATCCGACGCTACCACCCTTGGTCGTAAAAAACCGAAAATCTAGGAAAAAGTTCACACAGTGGTCCCAAAGTCTGTGTTATAAAATATAATATTTTACCGGAAAGTATAATATTTACATATATAAAATTTTATTATGTAGGTATAACGTAGGCGATACAATAACAGCCAAATCGTAGCAGGCCAGACAATAAGAACTAAACACAACAATGCTGTGTAACTTCTGAAAACAAAACTTTTAATGCATACGTTACAGACGAAGGAATGCTAAAACAAAAACACGTGGATTGTTCACTAATTCTAATAACCTACAACCTATGTATATAGCATAAATATAATACTTACGGATATATCCATAAAACCTCATATTCGAAAGACAATTCATTATAATGTCCATTGAATAAGTCAGTACCAGATTTTCATAAAATACACATAAACAGTCGTAAGTCTTAAAATTCGTAATACTTTATTTTATTCATTTAAGGGTCACATAAAGTTCTTACTGGGAGTTACATACAACGCCAGCAGCGCGGTCGCTAAGTCAATGTTAAGGGGAAGACCTTCCACTGAAAATCACTAGTGCGTTTTCTCTATTTTCTCCTTTCATTTTACTATTACGTTAAAATACTGAACAATAATAAATTAACTATACTTTTCATTAAAAAACAACATACAAATCGATCTTAAAGTTACTAGTGTTCCAAATTAACATTACGGAAGTAACGAACTAAGAGTGGCCCAGCAAGATCATCAAGAGCAAACTAACGTTTTTTTTTATTTTTCTTTTATTAATTAAAAAAAAACAAAGACTGAAAGAAAAAAAAATACTTTTAAAGGGATTTTTATAAATTTATTCTACATGGTAGTCCAATCGTAAAAGTAAATATTATATAAAAGTATACAGGAAAATAAAACACATTTAAGGTCTCACCAAACCAACTAAAATAATTCCTACGCTGTGGATGAATGATGACGGTGCCCGTTCGATAATTAAAAGGCAAATTAAATTTGATGCATTGTTTACATAATGTGTACCGCTACATTGTCTGCCAACAACAACAGCTCATTCAGTGCGTCCTCGGTGCACTGGCCTGAATAAAATACTACCTAGGATTTGTAGTTGCAGGGCTTTCTCGTCTCCGTACGAAGACTTTTCTTTGATGCTTTCAAAAATTTTCATTCGAAAACTGCGCATCGTCTTTTGTTTACCTATCCATGTTTATGAATTTTAATTTACTGTATTAAATTAATTTAGATCGGTAATCAATAATTGTTAAATTCAATCATGTCTTCCTGGGTGGAAACCCTGTCGCTCTCTTATACATAAAACTGTATGAGAGACCGATCCGGATAGTTTTCTAGATTTGGTTCCATAACTTTTTAATAATAAATATAATGGTATATTTTTTAATTACATAAACATTTATTTTATGAAAAGAAAAAGAAATGAAATGCTATTTATCTTTTATAATTTAACGACATTGATTAAAGTTACTTACATGCCATAAAGTTTGTGAAAAGTTTACGTGAAAATACTTACAATTAAAAAAACACCGTTAAAAAGAACTGCACGGATTGCTAATTACTATTTGTCATAGTATTTACACCTCCAATTTTAGAACGATAGGGGTAATACAGAATTGCTACATAAAAATAAAAAAGCACTGTCACCATTTACCACAAGTTTATAAATCACTACATATTATAAAACAAAGTCGCTTCCCGCTGTCTGTCTGTCCCTATGTATGTATGCTTAGATCTTTAAAACTACGCAACGGATTTTGATGCGGTTTTTTTTTGATAGATAGAGCGATTCAAGAGGAAGGTTTATATGTATAATACATGCATAGAATTAGACCCGGTACTCAAGCGATCGAAGTCGCGAGCGGGCCGCTAGTCTACAATAATATCATAAAAAGGTAGTTTGTTTATTTGTATTAAAATTCACTGGAAATTTGCTAATAAAACACAGTTACAAGTCACATGAAAAGACCATATCTGATTAAAATAGGCTAAATTTTATACTAGGAACATATCTCATACCTTCAGGAATTCACGTAAACCGAAATTTGCGCGGGCGGCGGGCGGAAGTTAATCTGAGATAACGCTGATCGTAGTAAGCTTCGGAATTTCAGGCGTACAGAGATATAAACTATGTATTAACTTTACGTAGGATATCAGCATAACATGAGGAGACCCAGAAAGTTAGCTTAACAAAGTGTAATACTGTTGCAGACTCTTTCGAAAACCTTTTTTTGAATACTGACATTTTTATAGATTTGCTTGTTTTGTCTGTTGTCGGTGGCTGTTCGTCTTTGTCATTGGTATCGTGTGGTGTAAATGTGTTTTAGTTGAAATATTGTCATATAAAATATACATAGTTAAATCCCACTTTCTTTCCTGTTTTTTGATCATTTTTAGTTACTCTCCATTAATTCCTCCCTTTAATCTTTGTCGTTTTCACATACAGTACTTAAGCAACGCATACAAAGACCCTTAAGGACATGAAATCTCACAACAGCTCAAACCAGCCCGAGCGCAGCTTTGCGAGATTCCGTGTCCGTGAAAGGTTGTCTCTGTGTGCGTTGCTCGACCGCGTTTCTATAAAGCTTACCTTCAGCGGGCCTAGTGCGAGTTATTTTTGACATTCGATCACGTTAACGAAAACGAGAATTTGTACGGCAAATTTTAACTCTTCTCGTTTGTCGCCAGGAGGCGCTGCTAAAATGCCATACTAATTTTCGTTTTCGTAAACGTAATCGAATGTATATACGGATAGTAAACAAAACTCACACTAGGCATCCTGCAGTAATGTAGTTGATGGCTTTGTGCGATTAGCACATTTAGCCAGTGTCAAAGTATTTTTTCTTACAAGTAATAAATAAATAAATAAACAATATTCCTTTCCTGTATGATGATGATGAATGATAATAGAAATGAGAAGTGAGAAATTATATACCCCCTAACCCCTCGAGTATCTCAATATAGATGTGGAGCTTTACTAAGTCCTCGGGCGGACTTCTTGAGAGAATTTGAAAGTGACGTTGCACTGTTTTGTTTTATTTGCCAACACTCATGCACACTCACGAACACTTAACGGTTAATAATCCACCATTATTTCACACATAACACAAATTTTAGAACTAAAACAAAACCGCAGACATGACTTCACTTTCCCGCCAAGAAGTCCATCCTGCAGTCTCCTTCGTTTGTGATATTATATCAGTGTTTACCCGTAGTGTAGTAGTGTAGCTTCTGCTTCTACATCAAAAACAAAGTTCAAAATATTTTATTCAGTTTAAGTTACATGAGCTCGTTGAACGTTCGCTCCAAAATACGCCATCGGTTCGTAAGTCTACAGGGAGGCAAACCTTGCACTTGAATAGCCGCCATGAATATCAGCAAAAGGATTTATTTTGTCCTTTTCTTTCACAATGTCAAATATTGGAAAATTTTAATAGACTTTCTACTGCAATAAATACAAAATACAGAAATCAACAATAAGTATGAACGTTTAAATAAATCGGTTGATATAAGGCGCCTGTAAACCTGTGGTTTAACTATTTGGACGGTTTGATTTCGTATTCTAAAGTTTATAATGAACATTGTTTGTTTTATTATTGTCATTGTAAATTTGTATTTTATTTTACATACAGGAAGTACTTAATACTTTTTGTATTGCTTTTAATTGTGAAGCTCGATGGCGCAGTTGTTAAGGCTTTCCGTGCTTCAAAAGGCAAGGCACGTCAAGTCATTTATCCCGGCTGCAGCATCAGCATTCGATAACAATCACAAATCCGCACTGGTCCCAAGTGGTCGTTTATGGCCCGTTCTCACTATCCATCTACAGAGAAGGCTCGTGCCCCAGCAAATTAGCTGGTGATGGATGATGATGTAAACCAGGGGTCTCCAAACTATGGCCCGCCAATCCGGCCCGCGACAGCTTAAGACTAGTGCCATCAATCTGGCCCACGACAGCCAATGTTTTACTGTTGTTGTTTGCTTAGGTGGGCAGAAAAATTAAAATTATTTTGGCCCTTGGAACATACCGAAAAAAAATAATGGCCCTAATAAGGCTTCAAAGTTTGGAGAACCCTGATGCAGACGATTGCTTTTAACACACGAAAAGTCAGCTAAGCTAAGAACCTATCTTTCAATCAAACCTAAATTAGCTCAAGTTTAGTTTTTATTACGCACCTGAAAGCTAGGATCTCGGCTTGGGTTGACCGTTTTATGGATGTTTCCCATGAATTAATACTGAGCCCACGATCTTTAGTCATAAAAAACAGAAAAATGGCACGCGACACAATTTTGAAAACGCACTGAGTGAAGGAACCTTAACATGGATACTTTTAGCATTAGATCGATCAAATTAACTTATTATATACGAGAACCTACATACATGCATTCCTAATTAAGCTCGAAATAAAAATGCACTCGCAATCGCAGCCGAAGCAGAACTTCCGCAGCGAACTTACTTCAAAACGCCGTAAAAACCTCACGGTTTTTAATAGAGTGCTTATAAAAAATTTGTGAATGCCAACCATGTCTTCCGTCGACCACACGCCAGAATGATCACTAATGGCTAGTTAATTGACTTAATTTAAGGCTTCACTTGCAACTAGAAAATCATAAGGGTGCACATTATTGAAAACATAAATGCAATCTTATAATAAAAAGCTTTTTCAAACAATGATAAATGTAATTATGAAAAAGTTATCCAAAACATACACAAGCAAAAACATCAAAATAATCAACCCCGGACCCGGATATCTGTCTGTCAAACTGAAAATGTGACATTGAATTAAATTTAAGATTTTAAACTAACGCACAGGTAGTTATCATAATAAAGCGGTGCGCAAAATTATTACCGTCTACTAATCAATAATCATCAGTAAACGCGGCGTATGTGCATCGTTTGCCGGCTGAGCTCGACCCGGGCAGCGGCCGCTATAAAAAGATCATCATAGGACGGCCGCCGCGCGACATGCAACCCTGGAAAGCGACTCGGCAGTGCCATCGAGTACTGTTGCCAAAATAATTAAAGAAATCTCTGTCAGTATCCCTCCACCGCGCCCGCGCCGCTCTAAAATCGTCGCTCTTTACCCGGGAGTCGCTACTCGGGGCGCGGAGGGAAAAGAACTCCCGCGCCACTCTTATTTCTTCTTTCCTTCCCGACGCTGTCGAAAACAATAAAGTCAGTAAGTTCCCAACTACACCTTTTATGTCAAAAAGCCGTGGATGTGATGAATTCAGGTGCAAAATTAAGTGTCATAATATTTAATGAAAGTTTGTGGGTGTTTAAGAGTGATAAGTGTTACATAACGCGATATAAAAAATTCTGAATTTTAAAAATACCGCAATTTTGAAGCGCCTGCGGAACGAAAATAGCATAGTATCACGTGGTACTAAGTCAACCTATAGCAACGCTCCACATTATTAGAGCAGATGATAAATTAAACTTCTTTCTTTTCTTACAATAAAGTTACGAAAATCTTGTCATACTCCTAATCATTGATACACTGTTTATTAATAATATTTTTTACTACCGTTTTCAATATTATACAAATAAGAGGAATCTCGTTTGACAAAAATAGTTCATGACGTAGATAATAGGTGGCGCTAGAGGCGGTCTCAAATTTTTCCTGTCAGTTTACGGAAAAATGACGGCTGGATTGGATACGTGTTCGTGTAGTTTATGATATTTACGACAAAAGTATTATCTTAGTACAAAAATTAGTTACGACTCTTTAAAATATAATAAATCAGACTTATAAAATAAGTGAAATATTATTGAATTAAACTCATGTATTAAAAAAGTTCTCGGTGAGTGATGTAGTGGTCAAATGAAACAGTGCTTGATGTAGGAAATAGCCAGTTACCCATTAATATCTTCATTGTTCTATTTTCTGCGTTAAATAGTGCAAATTTATAATATTTTGCAAATAATCGATTAAACTTATCGAAATTGCATTAGCGCGGTCTACGCGACCTTATAAAGAATAAACTCAACCTGGCTACGTTTCAATATCGCAAACTGTCTTGTTGATTAAAAGTGCATAATTGACACATTTTCATTAAAATGCTCTCTTTGAAATGGTGACGATTTGCAACAATTCAATTCAGTTCAAGTAACAGTGACATAACCTCAAAGTGTTCAACTTGAAAAATGATGACTCGTCAATCCTAACCTAATCTCTTCTTGTCTTTTAGAACTGACGGCAACGTAGTAATTCCACCATGGAGGACGCTTTCTCGAAAACCGTGGAAGAAGTTTTAGGCCATTTTGGCACAGACCCAGACAAAGGCCTTAGTCCAGATCAAGTCAAAAGGAACCAAGAGAAATATGGGCCAAATGGTATGTATTATTTTAATTGTTTATTACTATATATTTTCAGATTGTAATAATTCAGTCAGACATCAACATATTTCTGTTTATGTACTACATGTTCATGTAACAAAATAGTTTGAATGGCATTTACCAATATTGCTTTGCGTTCAACTTTTTGCAAAATACTTAATATCTTCTAGTCTAAAAAACCTTGATTAAATTACTATTTGTTTAATAAGTTACTTTTGTGTATATGGGATTTGGTTTGTGTGTATTATTATTAAGATGTAATGTCTATTAGGTTCGCACTTTAAGATCAAATTTTTTATCAATACCTAGTTACTTTTTAAAATTATCATAGCAGTATTCTGTCAAACTTTGATTTTACATTAATATGCACATCTTTTAGCTGGCTTAGTAATAATTAGGGTATTGATCTTGGTTCTGCGTTGAACAGCCAACTAACAAACACTTATTAATTTGAAAGAATTGTCTTTTGAAGGCATTTGTTAGGTGGCCAGCTATCAGTCAGGGTTATTTGAAGAGTTGCCAGTTGGATAAAGATGGCCATGAATCATTTTGTGTTGACAACTGTTGTTAAAATTAGAGAGTATGCCAGAGCGACACTGCTTTGAACTAAGATTCTAGACATTGCAAAAATAAAAACTTCTCATTTACTGCCTCTAAAGTATTTTTATACTTTGACTGGGGAATATACATTCTTCAGGGCTTACAATTTTTATGGAATATGCTGTCATAAGTTAACTTAATTTAAAAAATGGTAATCCTAAATTTACAACATGCATTTGCTTGGAGATAATGTATTTATAAACAACATGACTTTATAATAAATAATTAAAGATTTTAACTTAATATAATCATGGGCATGTCTCCTCATTCATTAAGATAATATTGATGTGGGCATCTTTGAGTATTCAAGACTGCAAACAAGCTGTCATTTGCTTGACTAAAGCATTGGTTGAGCTGATATCCTAGCGGCTAGGATAGGGATAGGGCTAGGACCTAGCCCATAGAGGTGCCCTCGCGTTCAATATCTAACTTGAACACTTCAGAAAATCTAGTGATGTACACTATTACAATGTGGGTGGCAATTTCTCTCCAAAACAAAATACTATAATTTTAATAATAACATAATTAACAGTCTATCACAAAATGTCCTTATAAAAGCTAAATATGTTTTGATTTAATAATCTAATGAAATTTACTATAATTTTGAATCACAATAAGAAAATTTAATATGAATTAACCAAAGAACCAAAGAATATTTTTAGATCTGTAGATCATCATTGGGACCAATTAAATACTTTACCTTTTCCAATGTTACAAGTTTTTTAAAGATAAACTTTAATCAGTTCACATTTTACAAGTAAGTACCTATGAATGGTTTGCCTTAATTTTGTTATTAAAGATATACCTATACCTATATCACTATTAGATACTTGCATTGTTTCAAAGTTTACAAAGGCAATAAAGAAAGAATTTATAATTGTTTACAATAAACAAATGTCATGTAAAGAATCTCTCTTCTTGAATGAATATAACAAAGACATCCCTGCAGGCTGTCAATGAACTTTTGTGATACCTTATTACTTACACAAACCTCAATTAATAAAAATAAAATCTTATCATCTAGAATTAAAACAGAATATGTTTACTAAGAATTAAAACATTAGACATAAAGATAAAGTGTTCCACTGAGTAACCTTCAGTTAACTTAGAGCCCTAAACAATGTTTATCAGGACACAGTACAGGTCGTTTAGAATATATTATTAGCAGTCTCTATTTACAAAACTTATATATATGTCAACCTGAGGACAGGGCGCTATGGCGCTCATTGGGGGAGGTCTATGTCCAGCAGTGGACTAAGATAGGCCGATGATGATGATATATATGTAAAGAAATTGTACAAATACAAGGATTGATCGTACTACTCCGCCACTGTAACCTTCTTTTTCGGAGTGTATTCATAGATTATCTCGTTGGTTGTCACCGAGGATGACAGGCGGGCTGCGTGCATGTATCTCCTACATGATTTATTTATAGTGTGAAGTATCGGAGGGCGGAGGGTGGAGGCTGCAGTGGTGCGAGTGCCCGAGCACAGCGGCGGCGCCCTCAGGCGTGACGCTGTCGTGACGGGCAGGCGCGCGGCCCGACCAATATAGAACATAGCATTATTTAATGGTCGATTTCACCTTATTATCCTTAGGACAAAAAAATTACGAAAGTTACTGCTTATTAATTGAATACTAGCTGTGCCCCGCGGTTTCACCCGCTTTAAAAAATATTTTTCCGTTTTTGCAACATTTTTCATTGTTGCTCCACTCCTATTGGTCATAGCGTGATGTAATATAGCCTATAGCCTTCCTCATCAATACAAAAATAATTTTTAAATTCGAACCAGTAGTTCCTGAGATTAGCGCGTTCAACCAAACAAACAAACAAACAAACTCTTCTTTCTTTCTTCAGCTTTATAATATTAGTATTAATATAGAAGATATACCTATTCAGACCCTATTCAGTTTTTACTTGACGTCATTACAAATATATCTAGCCTTCTATATTTTTCCCTGTACGAACTGTATTTCTTTGTTCATTTCATCTCAATACTTTAACAGCTATTGATTGATTTAATATTTTTATGAAAACTAAGACAATTGTGATTTTGCTTCAGCACTCTAGTTTTATTCCATAAATGAGGTATTTGTTTGTAACAACGCTCACGGTTATTTCATTGTGTACGTCATCGCTAATACGTAAGATCTATTCTTTCCCACACCATTATATCACTGCCCTGCTCCTGCAGTAGGTAATTACTGGTTATTACATGCAACCGTATCCGTAAATAATGCAACAACCATTTGCACCATTAAAAGTTTATCTGAACTTAGCATTCAGATACGATTTCGCTCCAGTTAGTTTTGTCCTCGAAACATACAGATCCATATATTGATACATGATAACGCGTAAGCGACACAGTTTGCGCTGGTATAGCGCACCGCAAACTCGTTGATACCACATAAGCATGACCCAATCGTATGTGTTTGGAAACAAACATTCGCGAGGAAATGTCTCCATTTGCTAACAGAAGAGATGTTTAAGTGTGCGCTGGCGAGGTTTGGGAAAACACTCGAAATCGAAACTGCTAATAGTATTACACACATTCATTGATTGTACCTTTATAGCCTTGTCCTTGATGCTTAACTTGAGCTGAACTTCTTGTAACCACCGCTTTGTACAGTGTGTGGTTTTTGGAATATACGGAACCAAATGGATTGGGCTCTTCCCTCCCAATAATAATACGAATGTAAATCAAATAAAAATAAAGAAAACGAGAAATAGAAGTACAGGGAAAGATTCAAATAGCTCAAAATGCGCCGTGAAAACACACCAATATTGTAATTATTACCTTCATAAAAGTGATTGAAAATGTTTACAATATTTAACAACGCCACATCTCAATAAATTAGATGATAAATCTATATTGTATTGACTGCACTTCCATTAATTTATGTAGTGTCAAGTGTTCAATTTGATGACTGCGACCGATAGTTTGGTATGATCGACAAATTAATCGTTATTTAAATAACCGTCTATCGACATAGATAAACTATAATTTGATGTTATCTAATAAGTGTTTGATATTGCGAGGAGCCCGATGGCGCAGTGGTTAACGCGTCCGGTCTGCGAGTGCTGAGGTTAAGCAACTTTCGCAAAGGCCGGTCATTGGATGGGTGACCAAAAATTTTTGATCTCAAGCTTCTCCGTGCTTCGGAAGGCACGTAAAGCCGTTGGTCCCGGCTGCATTAGCAGTCGTTAACAACCACTAATCGGCACTGGGCCCGCGTGGTGGTTTATGGCCCGTTCTCCCTATCCATCCATAGGGAAGGCTCGTGCCCCCGCAGTAGGGACATAAAAAATGAGCTGATGATGATGATGATGATGATGATTGCATGAGAGTAGGTCGTTCCGTTCGTATAAAAAGTAAATATAATCGAGGGCGTTTGTTAGACCTATTTTAGCTAATGAATGAGTATTAAAATTTAAAGTTTAAATTTTATGATTTGCTTCAAGGTTCAAAATCAGAGATAAATTTGGTTAGTACCGTTAAACAACAAATTCCAAAATTTCTTATATTATTAGCGAAGCTAAAGCAGTTTCACCTTGCCTACTAATCAAACGGTCCTTACTACTAGGACAGAATTAACTTTACCCTATTAATTATGCCTACACCAATAAACACATTGGACTAAGTGAGTAATTCTATGCGTGGATGTATTAAAGACCCGTCTATTCATCAAAGTGACATCTTCCGGACAGGCTTCCAATTGAGTTCGGAACTTCCAAGCTCTTGTACTGGAATAATGCCTGTGGTTGTACAATTTGAACTAGTAATTGTGATCGCTGGCACAATCTAACTTCTCAGCACTGCATGGCGCCCAAACTCTGCTCGTTTCGCAACTGCTTCTACGCAAGTTTATTTTGGACAGCTCATTGCATCGCGCCGGCAACATTCTGGCTTTATATCGATACGACTACCCTAAACATATACGGTTACGTATACAAATTAAATCCCCCTAAAGGTTAGTGATAGAACCAAGGGTGTGATTTTTGAACCAATGACTAAGTTCCACGTCTTTCTATGATATCGATTACGAGTGCTCATAACTTTATTCATTCACTGGTGACTATTTTGACTTTAATAATCCTCGAATTGGACCTAAATAAAGTAAAGATTAAGTTTATATAGGATAAAGTTTATAAAGCGTTGTTTGTTTTTCCCCTACGTCAATCTAGATTGTCTTCTCATGTGCGTGCGCATCTTATTACAGAGCAGAGTCCAATAGCATTTTTCAAGCGTTAATTTAAAAAGCTTTAGGTAATCTCTTTGTTACACAAATTATCACATTCGTGTCATCATTAGTTAGGCCGTGAAATCCAATTGTCACGTACTTTTTAACGTTCCACACAAGTAAACGAACGTTCAGCACGATTGTAGGTATCTCTGCTGCGTTTAGATCTCTATCATCATCAAATTACGTTTGACATTTCCGATATAATCAAACAGAATATAACGTTTTATCTGAAGCTAAAACGTTTCCCGCTTTCTCTTTACGGTAAAAACGTTGCAAATTTTTTCTTTAAAAACTACTGATAGGTAGTCTGCGTGACATTACTCCGACTCCACACCTACTTTCTCTTTTGCTTCAAGTAAAAAAATAACGAAAATCAAAGTTCTACTTTTCATATTCCATCAGTATGTTTTTGTAAAAAATGAATTAAACTTTTCTCCGTTTTTACTTCAGCTACGTCATTCGTTATTGAAATTCGGTTATAGTACTATCAAATTGATTGATTCAAGGTTAAACGATTCGCTAGTTGCAGTTCTAACGGCACAATTGGAGTCAAGGGCGCTGCAGCCACCTGTATGGAGCATGCTTTCCAAGTGCAAGTGGACTGTTCTATCGGACTCCATTACTGCCGTAACCATATTATACTTATGCTAAGTCTCCCACCCATCTATTGTTTTCTTAAATAATTTTATGCAAAAGCAATGACATCGATAAATTTTATGACTGCCTTTATTAGCGGTTAGCTATGAGCACCTTATGTAGAGTATTGTTCGGCGACATAGAAAGGCATGGCACGTCCGCCGCCAGATAGATCGGCGGGCGGGCGGCCACATCATCCGTGTCATTATCTAGTACCCCATAAAACGATGTTGTTGATTTTATTGATCTCTGCGATTTCGCGAGCGTGCACAGTTGCTGTCGCGGCGTTATCGATGCTTTGACTAATTGCTTACATTAGTCACGGCGAGGCTGGCACTCGAATCGCGTACGCAAATAGAGTCGGCACAACGATTGACTTAGCGCACGTTGCCCGATCACACCGCTCACCGCCGGCAGCACGCCGCGGGCTAAACACACGGATTCCTGGCGAGACGAGCATTATGTTGATGTATATATTTATTAATTTGGCCGTCGCCGACACACAAAGACAATTTGTTCCGGAACGCTAACAATCGTCGTGACGTCACAGCCACGCACGTAGTGAGGTCATTGTACAGGTCATGCTGCGACGTGGCCCAATGTCCGTCCACGACGTCTAACCTAACATAGGAAATCCATCCATGCATTTATCACGAAATTACCTGATCGATGTTAAGTGTTGCGAAATAACAGTCGTGCCGTGATTAACTTTAAACATACTGATAGCGTCGTCATAGCCGCGTTGCCCGGTTTTTTATAACATCATAAATTACCATAGCAATCAAAAGTACGACGCAGACATTTACGTCTCGTACGATATATAGTATAATTGACAGATAACTGAGCGATATAAAATTAAATCAGAGTCATAGATAACAGGAGTTCTTAATCGGTTAACAATATGTTTGTTCAATACACACGGTAACAACACTGATAAGGTGGAAGACCTATTTGCAGAAAAATCCAATTGGGTTCTTTGTGTTAGGTTAGGCGGCGTTTGTTTGCTGCGTAGTACCGAAACCTGTTTAGCCACACTGATAACATGAGGAGAGCCTGCGAGAGTGGAGCGTGCTTGCTCGGTGCTCGCCCATGTGACGTCACTGTGCTTGGTGTATGGACACCAAACTCGCGATCGAGACCACCGCCTAGATCTCCGCTACCGCCTAATGTATTTATGTACGATCGTAACTGCCGAGATAGATCGCATGCCTGCTCTGACTGTTTTATCGTCTGTTAAATTTACTCCTTTGATGTTTTCTTCAAAACTCTAATTATGGTTATTTTCTCTTTACAGAACTGCCTACGGAAGAAGGTAAGAAATGGCGGTGACAACTGGATAAGTATGAGCCGAAATATTGTTTGACCATACTGTTCATAAAATGATAAAGCGCATCAAATATATACTTGTTTTTAGTAGAGACAATAGTTTGAACCACTTTTGAACAAGACTGTCAAATAATAAACTTATACGTAAAACAACTTTGCCGACATAATACTCTAATAATTCGAATGACAAACACCGAAGAGCCTAGTATGTCAAGGGCCCAAGAGACATTTAGTTACTTAGCAACCTTGCGGTGTCAATCTTCATTAGTAATGAAAATTTTAGTTGCCAGTTCATAAAATCCAATAAAGGAGCTGGTGGTAGACTGCGAGTAAACATTTATTTAAAACATTGACTGCACGTGCATTGCAAAGTATAAAGCATGCTACTGTGACGTGCGTGCCGTGACGACGGACGCGTTAAAGGAGGTGTATAAGAAGTCGATACCTGTTCCATTAAAAATAAAAAAACACGTGCGTGTAGTACATGCGAAATGCCGATAGTTCACTTTTTTTAAAACGCGTAATAACTCGCGTCTTTGAAAATTTGGTATAACCTTTTTTAACTAAAAAGGGATGTAGATAAGTGACTAGTTTATCTCTTTAAACGCGTCCGTCGTCTTACCAGTCACGGTGTACGTAATGTATTTACTAATATGAAAATTGATCTACGAAAATCTAACTAAGTAACTTGCATTCTATTACTAAAGTACATGCTGATACCCTGAATCTAATTACGCAGTGATCCACTTATCCGTTTCGCATTTAAGCTATAATAAAACAATTTACCTAAAATCACATTAGAACTAAGGAGTGGAACTTTGAGACCGTCAATGTGTTAATATAGTCCACCGGCATTTCAGACAGCCGGTCTGGCGCCTTACGATAATATTATGACAAAACGTCATTGAATGCTGGTGTTGACTACTTTGACTGTCAATACTGTCAGAAAGTTAAGATGCTTAAAATAACTACGAATTCTCTTACGAAATAGGTTTACTGTTTGTTGAAAAAATACTAACAACTTTAAACATTTATAATTCTACTATGTTTCTCATTTGCAGGCAAAAGTATATGGCAGTTAGTCCTGGAACAATTCGATGACCTATTAGTCAAGATTTTGCTGTTAGCCGCCATTATATCTTTCGTAAGTTTAATACGATGTAACAATACAGGTGAATTATTGATAGCACACAAAATGAATAATGTTACTAAAATTACTTAATTTCTTTTCAGGTTTTAGCTTTATTTGAAGAACATGAAGACGCTTTCTCGGCGTTCGTAGAGCCCTTTGTTATTTTACTTATTCTCATTGCTAACGCTGTTGTAGGAGTATGGCAGGTAATAATAAATGAAATCATATCTTTACTATTTATTATTAAATAAAACAGTAAATATGACTACTTGCATTATGATACTTAATACAAAATTTGTTTTAGGAAAGAAACGCCGAATCCGCCATCGAAGCTTTAAAAGAATACGAACCCGAGATGGGTAAAGTAGTAAGAGGAGACAAATCTGGCGTACAAAAAATTAGGGCGAAAGAAATCGTTCCCGGGGACGTCGTGGAGGTGTCCGTCGGAGACAAGATTCCCGCCGATATCCGCCTAATTAAGATTTACTCCACCACCATCCGTATCGACCAGTCCATCCTGACTGGCGAGTCTGTGTCTGTCATCAAGCACACGGACGCCATCCCCGACCCCCGCGCCGTCAACCAGGACAAAAAGAACATCCTTTTCTCTGGTACCAATGTCGCCGCTGGCAAAGCCCGTGGTATCGTCATCGGCACCGGCCTAAACACTGCCATTGGTAAAATCCGTACCGAAATGTCTGAGACAGAGGAGATCAAAACACCGCTACAACAAAAACTCGATGAATTCGGTGAACAGCTCTCCAAAGTTATCTCCGTCATTTGCGTTGCCGTATGGGCCATCAACATCGGACACTTCAACGACCCCGCCCACGGTGGAAGCTGGATCAAAGGCGCCGTATATTACTTCAAAATTGCCGTCGCTTTGGCCGTCGCTGCCATTCCCGAGGGTCTGCCAGCTGTAATTACCACTTGTCTCGCTTTGGGCACCAGGAGAATGGCCAAGAAGAACGCTATTGTCAGGTCTCTGCCCTCAGTAGAAACTCTTGGTTGCACATCTGTTATCTGCTCCGACAAGACCGGCACACTCACCACCAACCAGATGTCCGTTTCCCGTATGTTCATCTTCGACAAGATTGAGGGTAGCGACAGCAGCTTCCTCGAATTCGAAATTACTGGCTCCACCTACGAACCCATCGGAGATGTTTACCTGAAGGGCCAGAAGATTAAGGCTGGTGAATTCGACGCGCTCCAGGAATTGGGCACCATTTGTATCATGTGCAATGACTCCGCTATCGACTTCAACGAATTCAAACAAGCTTTCGAGAAGGTCGGTGAGGCCACCGAAACCGCCCTTATTGTGCTCGCTGAGAAGATGAACCCCTTCAACGTTCCCAAGACCGGCCTCGACCGCCGCTCGTCTGCCATCGTCGTCCGCCAGGAAATTGAAACCAAATGGAAGAAAGAGTTTACCCTCGAGTTCTCTCGCGACAGGAAATCCATGTCCTCTTACTGCACACCCCTCAAGCCTTCCCGCCTCGGTACTGGACCCAAACTGTTCGTTAAGGGCGCGCCTGAGGGCGTCCTGGACCGTTGCAGCCACGCGCGCGTCGGAACAAGCAAAGTCGCTCTTAACTCTACCCTCAAGAACCGCATCCTGGAGCTCACCCGCCAATACGGTACCGGCCGCGACACCCTGCGTTGCTTGGCCCTGGCCACCGCTGACAACCCGCTCAAACCTGAAGAAATGGACCTCGGTGACTCCACCAAATTCTACACTTATGAAGTCAACCTCACCTTCATCGGCGTCGTGGGCATGTTGGACCCTCCCCGCAAGGAAGTTTTCGACTCCATCGTCCGTTGCCGCGCTGCTGGTATCCGCGTAATCGTCATCACTGGTGACAACAAGGCCACCGCTGAAGCCATCTGCAGGTAAACACTGAGGATACAAACAGTCTAGAATATTTTTTGATGTGTAACATCTTTCCACTCGCCTTCTATATATACAATTTGTGCAAGTGATTTCGTAGAAAAGCGACGGAAGTACGTAACAGTGTGATCCGTAACAGCAACCAGTGATCGACATTAAGCCCAATGTCCGTTGTAGGTAGTAATATTTGTGGGAATGATTTCAATTATGCACACTTTATGAACGCATTAAGTACAACCTACTGTGTTTGTGATTATGATATTTGAGGTGCTGACATTACGATCTATTTCCCGAAACTGTTCTTTACTGAGTTCATAAATTGCGCGGCATGTGTAGTATGTCAGTATGACATTTCATATAATATGTCTTGTTTTTATTGTCGATTTTAAATGCGCGCTTCCGACTCCGTATATTTTTTCTCAAATTACAAGAGAATGCAGTAAATACTCATTAGAAGACTTTATGAAAAAAAAAAATATACGTTTATTCTATTTCCTATTGTATTAGTGATTTCAAAAGGTGAGAATTCAAATGTTACACATCATAATATGGGACATGGGACTACTGTAAGGCTCGTTCGTTTTTTTTTATTATTGTTAATTTTTGACTTCCCTAAACCGTTTGCAGACGTATTGGCGTGTTCACTGAAGATGAAGACACAACTGGCAAGTCGTACTCCGGCCGCGAATTCGACGACCTCTCGATTTCCGAACAGCGCGCCGCCGTCGCCCGCGCCCGTCTCTTCTCCCGCGTGGAGCCCGCCCACAAGTCCAAGATCGTTGAATACCTGCAAAGCATGAACGAAATCTCCGCTATGGTAAGTTTATTTACCAGCTGATTTGGTATCTTTCACAAATTGACATTGACAGAGTGTCACTACGCCTGATCTTTTTAAATTCATTTTTACATTATGATGCGAAAGCGGTAATATTTCACTACTAATTCCTTATTTAATTTTGATTATAATAAGGATTTTGACTGTTGGCTACAATAATAATAAATTTATAAAACATTTAATTTAATGTACAAACTACATTACGTGACAAAAAATTAACCACAATTTGATATGATCGAAACACAAAATATAGTTTATTAAATGCTAAAAAGTTTTTATATTTACTAACGGAACAATATTCTTATATTGATATTAAAAACCAGTAGTTTGTTTACTAATTCATCTCTCACATTACCTAAATTTATTGTTTATACAATGCAGTTACTGGGATTGCCTTAGGTGTTTACGTTGAGTTCTAATTTTTTATAAACTGTTAAAGCTTATTTACTATACTAAGCTTATGGTTTCCTTGCAAGTGTTATATTATAATACAAATTATAACAACTACCTCTATGTTACTTCAAATTTATTTCGTTGCGGCGGTTTCTGAAATCCTTCAGCTTTTTTTGGATTGCAAACGGTTCGGCACGTAATTTGCCTGTAAGAATCAGTAAAATAAACGCAAGTAGTATTGGCAGAAACTATCAATATATAAAAAGTCGATTGACAACGAGTCGAAGTAAAACCCATAATATGGCTTTAGTTTCCAGACGTTTTAATGTTTGTCCTCTTTATACAGTTAGCATTCGCGGGATTGTCTCGTTACTTATTACGTTATTATTATTTTTTTGTTGATGGCTTGGACTTCTTGAGAGAATTTGAAAAGTGACGTTGCACTGTTTTATTTCATTTGCCAACACTCATGAACACTTAACGGTTAATAATCCACCATTATTTCACATTAATAGAAAATAAGACAAAACTGCAGACATGACTCTTCACTTTCCCGCTAATAAGACACTTATTACGTTATCTTTATCTTAGTCAGTCTTTTTTTTCTGTGTTTTATATATATCTATCTGGTTTAAAATATGTAGTCGTTTGTGTTAGTAACGGTAGATAGTGATAATTGCATCCGTTTTAAAACAGGCTTAACTTTTGGTCTCGTCTCGGAATATCAGGGTTGGTTTATGTTCTACTAACGATATCGTTACGGCTTTTGTTATGGGAATCGTGGGAAACAGGCGTTGTAAAAGGTACTTAACTTTCACGATCTCGCACCGCTCTTCACCACCCAGCTGTAAGCTACAAGTCAAGTTGTTTTCCAGACTGGTGACGGCGTGAACGACGCGCCCGCCCTGAAGAAGGCTGAGATCGGTATCGCCATGGGATCCGGCACCGCCGTCGCTAAGTCCGCCGCCGAGATGGTGCTCGCTGACGACAACTTCTCATCCATCGTCGCCGCTGTTGAGGAAGGTTGGTGGCTTGTGTTCAATGTTCTAGTCTCTTTTGTGTAAATCCACCGATCCTTTAAATATATTGGTAAAATAGAAATGGATTTGCGTAAACACAATCATAGTAGTGTTTTTAATTTGTTGTGATTTTACCGTTGTACCGTTTTCTTAAAACAAGAGCTCAAAAAGAAACTCAACTTGCTTCTTGACTCGTTTTCTTACACCTTTACATATTATATTTACCCCTAAAAGCTCTATGTCAGGATCTAAAGAGTTTATACATTTTTAACCGAATCTGCGAACCTTTAAAATTATTTTTGTTACTAAATCTTTGTCAAATTTTTACTTTCGGTAATTCTGTTAATTTTAAAGTAAAACATCGGCCATTGTCATATTTCTTTAATTTAACATGCTGGTTATGCCTACTTACGACAACAGCCGAGACCAAAACGACTTAACGCGACGAAGCACGAAAAAGTTTCATATTCAAAATCATTTAATCAGTTTAGGCTACAGCCCTTATAAATGTCACTATGCCATCGGTTCGTAAGTCTACACAGGGCAGGACCTTATATTGATAGAAACCGGCGAGAATCTCAAGTAAGGGCATTTTTTTTCCCTCTCACAGCGTCACATATTAGAAAGGTCACTTTCCGTTTTTTGAACGTTTTTAAGACAAACCATTCGAGCTCTCTAAAATGCTAACTGCCCCCTTCCCTCCCAGGTCGCGCCATCTACAACAACATGAAGCAGTTCATCCGTTACCTGATCTCTTCCAACATCGGTGAGGTGGTGTGCATCTTCCTGACCGCCGCGCTGGGTCTGCCCGAGGCGCTGATCCCGGTGCAGCTGCTGTGGGTGAACCTGGTCACGGACGGCCTGCCCGCCACCGCGCTCGGCTTCAACTCCCCCGACCTGGACATCATGGACAAACCCCCCCGCAAGGCTGATGAGGGTCTCATCTCTGGATGGCTGTTCTTCAGGTACGGTGGCCATTTTTGCCAGTAAAGTTAATGTTAAATCATTTTAGTTATGGAAATTTTGTTGCAAATAAAAATAAATTTAACTTTTTTTTAAATTGTATTAATCTATTTATTCAATATAACCCTTTAAAGGCTTAACTTATTAACTAAAATTTAGTTTAACTTAACTATTGAATCTACCACCAGTTCAGATTTTGGCTAGTAGAACAGAATTTTGTGGTTTATTGTGCAAAGTGTTAATAATTGCTTTCACAATTTAACAATAAGATCTTAAAATTTAAATTTAAAATTATTAAACATGAAAATTGTTAATACTATGTTTTAATTCGTTTTTAGACACCTAGTTTGTTTTGCTCATTACAAGCATAGCTAGTGAGCAAAGTTTAACAAAATATATATTAAATATAAATCGTTGTTTTTACACATCTGATCAATTTATATTTCGAATGTTCAATTGTTACTTCGACCTTTTTCAAGTTTTTAATTAACTGAACCCTTAGACCACTTTCTATTTATGCTTCCCAAACAATAAATTAATGAAATTCCTTCGTTTTTTGGTGCAGATACATGGCTATCGGTGGATACGTCGGCGCGGCTACCGTAGGCGCGGCGTCCTGGTGGTTCATGTATTCGCCCTACGGCCCGCAGATGACCTACTGGCAGCTTACCCACCACTTGCAGTGCCTCGGAGGCGGCGATGAGTTCAAGGTACATTAAGATAAGATAAGATAATTTTATTGCCGTGTAAAACTCAGCCTAGATACCAATAACTTAAGCTATGAAAAACTGCAATAACTACAATAATACTGCTTTAAGAGATGAGCTTTAGAGGACTTCGTAATCAAGTCGGCGGTTTTGTTTTATTTATTAAAAAAATGCGTTTTGTCTCTCTTTCTGCGTAAAACGGAATGCACCCATTTGAAATGAGGGTATGCAAGTTACTAATTAATTATGAGACGACGCCGTGGCCACGGACCCTGCAAAGGGTTTAAGGGAAACGGCAGGATAAAATAATATAAATCAATGTGTAAAATAAACGCATAGAAGTCTACTTCTACGGATCTATCCCTAAAAGTTGTTTTATTTAAATCTTTAAACTTAACAAACTGAACTTTGGTGTGTATCGCAGGGCATCGACTGCAAGATCTTCACGGACCCGCATCCCATGACCATGGCTCTGTCCGTACTGGTGACCATCGAGATGTTGAACGCCATGAACAGCTTGTCCGAGAACCAGTCGCTGCTGGCCATGCCGCCGTGGTCCAACATGTGGCTCATCGGCTCCATGGCTCTCTCCTTCACGCTCCACTTCGTCATCCTCCACGTTGAGGTCCTCTCGGTAAGTCCGGTGACGCTGTAAAAGCTGTTTAAAGCCAACAACAAAATTATCTTTAAAAAAAGGCGCCGTCTGAGGCCAATAGCAGACTGTCACTGCTTCTGGTGGTCAAAATCTGACTCCCGACTACATGACGACTACTTAAGTACCTTAGGTCAAGAAAAAATAAAAGACGGTCATTGTTTCTGGGGGTCAAATACTGACTTATGACTACCTAAGTAAATTTTGTCTATCTAGTTTCCTGACTAGGTTTCGCAGGTCGACGTTTTGCCAAAATTCCAAATTTTTATTTAAGTGCCTTTTTTTGACGTCTAAAAATTTATTTTAATTTTGTGTGACAACTTTCACCGAAAATATTCGAGAACAACTCATTGTTCATATAGTATATAATATTATTTATACTCAAGACTGTATCTTTTAAGTCATTTCAGTACTTTGACTCTTATTCCATTGTAATAAGAGTTGCATTGTGAACATGTTATGGTCGTGAGTATACATCGGGACGTGCCCCGTTCGCCCGCAGGCCGTGTTCCAAGTGACGCCGCTGTCCGTCGACGAGTGGATGACGGTGATGAAGTTCTCCATCCCCGTGGTGCTTCTGGACGAAGTGCTGAAGTTCACGGCGCGCCGCATCTCGGACGGTGAGCACGGCTACCTCCACGGCATGCAATGGATTGTGCTCATGTGGGCCGTGTTTTTCGGCCTCCTCCTCTACGGCCCGCTATAAGGAGTGACGCCATCGCCCAGTTCCAAAAACCCCACTTTAACCCTCATCGATGCGGCGCCCCCCCCCCAAATTTAACAAGCTTAAACGGTGGTCGCCGCACCGCACCCGCTGTGGAAAACCTATAGACTTTGAGTTGACCTCACCGCAGCAGATCTAACCGGAATGCTCATCCCCGGCGCACCGTGTGTGGACCCAGCAGTCCGTAGTACGCAGTCCGCAGTCCGCAGTCCGCTCGGGGACTGGCGTTAGTCTCCGCGGCCCGAGCCGTCGGCCCGCCCTAATGTGATTTTCCGTTTTGTACGTGCGAGACAATAATAATATCGGGAGTACGTTCGTTTCCTACGCCGGCGCCGCGCTGTCGTCCCGTCGACGACAGATGTGTTTCGATTACATTATATTTACTTGTAGCTAGAAATGAAGCGGCTGTGAAGACCTTCATTGTAAAGTACTAACGTGTAACACCAAAAATTGATTTAGCTGAACTTTTTAAAGGGTAAAAATATTGTGTAAGGTTCTCTTGTGAGTAGCGATTTGTATCGATGCGATGACCGCCGGGCCCGTGCCGCGGCTCGGCGGCAGCGGTACCCCTCGCTGTAAACTATGAATATAATAGATATGTGCATTGTTAGTGCTTAGTGTAATTTTGTTGTAAGTATATTGGTAGGGAAACGGTTACGATTATTTTGCTCGGCAAACTTCTTAGTGGGAAGAATAAATTCTGCTCTGTCCTTTCACCTGCGGCCGCTTGTTAACATTCCTTTATGCATTTCGTTTTCGACCTGAATTATATTGATTAAGCATCGTTTGTACCTATGCTCTTCCTGTGACCTAACAAAATTTATTTCCATGCTATGATTAACAGTTATTAGAATGATGTATGTTTTTTATCTTTTTATATCTGATAAATTGTATTAGATTAAACAACGAAAGGCTCTTACGAATATCGTCCAGTGTCGTTTTATTTGTAAAAGGAATTGCAAGATTTGATAAAGCAATATAGTCAATGTATGTATGTATGTCAGAATGTGTTGATTTAAAAAATGTTCAGGTTCTTGAATAGATTTAACTATTGATATAATTTAAGTTCTCTTTTTCCCTTGGATTGGTAACACTATCAATGATTTATTGATGAGACATAATATTAAAGTAAGGTTAATGAATTAAATCCAAAGTAGGTGTTTTGTTACGTTATGGTACATGGATTGTACCTCCTCTATTAATATGTTTTACTTTTTCTGCATGTTTTGTACATTGCATGTTTTCGATTTAAGAGTGCAGTTTGGTTTGTTCGACGACTAAATATTAATCTCTAAACTTTGTCGTATATTTTGATTATTATGTGTCTACATAGTGATATGTAGGACCGTACACTTCGACCGATATGCAAATTTAGACAACCACTATACACTGCACAATGAAGGGCATGCTCAAATTCCTACATTACTTCCCCCAACCTTCTCCAACTGTTATGATTACGAAATAACTTATTTAAAATGTACAGTCGTTTATACATATTTTACATTAATTAAAAATATCAGAATTAAACTTCCACTTGTTTTTCTTGCACCATCCTTACTAGAACCACGTAACTACAACGTCGACCGATCAACTGACTTCGGACACAGTCCCCTCGTGCACACAACCATAAGAACATGGCTACAACTATAAACCGACTTATGTTTTCTGTGTGTTTCCTGCTAACAAACCGTGATAACAACGCTAAAAGTTTTGCAAGCTTCCGAAACGCTATTTGGCTACAATTATGTTAAGACAATTATTGCCAGTCAAAAAAAAATAATTACATCTAAATTATTTTCTTAAACTTATTCTCTTTCCAAATTAACTTAATGAATCTTTTAATGACAAAATTCTGTTAAAATACACATGAATGATATTGCAAAACTTTCCCCTGCCCCTCGCATGGCAGGAACCGCCATGTGCCGCATGCTAACCCTGTTGTCTGCCCACAGCCCGGCCCACGTGGAAGATGTAAGCGCCGCGCCGCCGCAACCCTGCACGCACATATTCCATGAACACTCATTGTTTGTTGTGATCCCGCAGTGAAACTACACATTAAGTAACTACGACACGGTTGTGATCTCTGCATACGATCCCAGTAAGTTCGGACGGTCGCCCCGCCCGAGCGGCCCTACACTAACGCTCCCGTTGTTTTACAGCGCACGAGATTGTCATTGACAAGTGGTAAAGCCACCGAGTCATAGTTCCTCACCCGCTTCTCTCTGCTACTACCGCTCTCGCCTCCGTTACTAAATGATCGGCAGTTAGATAGCGCGCCGCGAGCCGCGATCGCCAGGGGCGGGGGCGCGGGCAGACGCGGGCGAGCCAGCCATCTGCTCACCTGTGCTAGTTCATCAGAGAGGACTTAAGTTGTTCATAATGTGTATATAATACAGTATGCTTAGGAGGTTTAATCATTGTTAAATTACATTGTTCTATTAAAGACTACATGGTGCCCGTCGACAGAAGCAGTGCGATAGACGATGTGTACTTAAGTTGACAGCACTATTATATTTAATTTATTGTTATATTTTTATTCTCTTTTTAATCTAGTTTGCTTATATAGCGCCGAGTCTATTTCTATTAGTGCTGACGCCTCGACGAGCAATATGGTGTCTGTAAGGGAAGGATAAACATAATTGTCCAGTGTTTGGGACGTAATCGAGTCCAAAAATTTAAACATACCTGTACATTTTAATGTATTATTGTTTTGTACAATAAACCGTTATAAAACGACAAGTGTTTGATTTAAAGATACTGCCCCTAATAAGGTTAATTGTAAACAAATTCATAAGGAAAGATAAAACTGAAAATCGTTTTATGCCTAATTTTCGTGTACGTTAGTTTTAATCGGAGAAGCAACGTTGTTTGAATTTAACTCATAAGCGTTTTACATAGCATTCTACGCTGAATGGACCATCATCAAGTTAATCGACTTAACAAAGATTGCAACAACAAAATGTTTACCATACACAAAGTCTACGCTAACACATGTAAGTTTTTATATGGTTTAGTATTATGAGAAATCCTATAAATATGACTAAAGTTTATATTTAGAAAAGTCTGAGAGCTAAATAGTTAACAATTAAAGTCAAAAGACAGGTTGCGCCAAGCTATAGGAATATATTTAAAAAGAAAGAATTATCAGTGAAATGTCAATGTCAAAACTGTCTCGCTGTCACCTGTCTATGGCAGAAAGAAATTAAAAGACTAGTCTGTGTCTGTGTCGATGTTAAAAATTAAAATAGCAACGGCTTCTTTGTGCGATTTTGTTACTGCTCTAGAGAATTTCTGAAATGAAACTAATTTAAAAGGTATCTCTTGAAATGGCTATATCATAAAAAGAGTATAAATAACTAATAATAATAATAGTGTATAGACACGATGGATGCATCCAGGTCAGTTTAATTTTCTATTAATTCAAAAAAGCGTCTTGGTTTTGGCCCTTCCTTTCACTATAGTACTTTTATTGCAGGGCGGATGCCGAATTACCGAACCAAATGGCACATTTAGATATAATGGAGGTGGATGATGTAAATGAAGATCCAGAAATCTCGCAAAGTTCTGAATCGACAGCTAGAGTATTAAGAAAAAGAAAATCGTTAATGCCTGAAATTAGTAAATCTAGCAACCGCAGAGTAAGCATGAAACCATGTAAACATGCCTCAGAAAATGCAAACCCTAAACAAATTGAAGCTCTGTATTTAAACAAGAAAGTAAAAACAGTGTCGCAAACATTGGAGACAATCTATGAAGAACCTAAGACTGATAATAACAAATCCACTGATACGTTAATTGGTGGAAGAAAAGTAAAAAGACTACTTACATTCCAGTTAGGTAATCAATACACAAAAGAAAAAATTAAGAAACGAAGGGCGAAAATAAAGAAAATGCTTGGTAGTAAGTCATTTCTGAATAGGAAAAAAATACCAATGCAAGTATTTCTTAAAACTATTGAATGTCTCGAGTTAGATGAATCGGTACAAACTGAAATAAAGATACTAAATGATAAACAATTTGATTAAACAAGGTTTTGCTCGTTACCTTTGGTACTTTTCACGTGACTTACACATTGTTTTTGAGTTGAATCAAATAAACAAAAATAAATCAATCCTTGACTTTCTCTTAATCAAAATTTATAATGTACCTTTCATTCCCAGTTTAGAATAGAAAACTTTGTTTGTTGTTGGGGAAAGTTGTTTCTTCAGAGATTTTTTACATTTTTCTATAAAAATCTATTAGGTTTTCAAATAATATACATTAGACAATTCCATTGACTTTGTAGGAATGCTAACACATACTTTTTAGGAATTTAATGTTCTTGAGCAACGTTTGCCAGTCTGTAACAAAAGTAATTAACATATTATATATATATGTATAACATATAGCAGCCCACCAAATTTCCCACTGCTGGGCTCATGACTTTTCATATGAACATTATCAGTTGGGGAGGTTAGGTCATAACCCAACAGTAGCTCAATGAGAAACAACTTTGACCAACAGCTTAGCATACTTCTGAAGCATGAAATATCTCGAAATATTCTTATTTGGTCATCTAGTGAAAAGTTTGTCAACTTGCAAGGTCCCAATCCCACTACAAGGGTGCCAACTGCTGCACCATATATCTAGTTAATAATAACAACTAGATTCCATGTGAGATAAACACAAACTGTATAAAATTAAAAAACTTAGGATATTCATAAATTATAATTAGTTACAATTTTATTGCCTTAACATTGATATGAGTTAAATTCTTCTTTTTACAAATTAATATTTACAAAAAATTACAAAACCGCTAGACTTTGATAAATAATCTGCTAGATGACAGGTTGTAAACATAAAAATAGATTTCTTTCCTAATCTTGAATATAGCACATAGTGGAAGTACTAGAACAATTGTCATATTCTTTGAACAATGCTACTTGGCTATTGTTGGTGACATTGACACACACACAACGAGGTTTATCTTCTCCAGGAGTGTACAGCTGCCGCGGCACACCAGTCCAGCTTCGAGTGATTCCGCCACTGTAAAATAAGTGTAACATTAAAATCAGGGATGTCGCATGAACAGTACATACTTTCACAACTGACAAAGCTATTCACTCATAGACAAGTACTGTTAGATATAAACAAAAAAAGCAGTGTGTACCTAATATTTATTACCATAGACTTAAAGGGATTTAAGGCTTAATCAGATCATGACTGCATTATTTAAAAAAAATTGTTGATTTGTTTTTACTGTACCTTGATGTAGTGCACCACACACGTGTACCCTCGTCAGCGCTCCACGAAATGTTACATGGTGGATATTTACGTTCATCACGCTTTGCTATTTCCTTCTGATATTTACAATGCTCAATTCTTTCATAAAATTGTTTCATGTACTCTGTTTCCTCTCCGTCATGATCAAAGAATCTTCCAATAACAATTCCTAGAACATGATTTAGTTAAAATCAAAAATACAGTGATATGTTACAATAAAACTTCAGTGCTGGACCTAGATTAGAGCAAGTGGAGTGGTTGTTCTTGGGGCATTGGCCCCAAGAACAACCACCATTGGGGCACCAAAATACAAGATAAATAATGAAAACACAAGTGTGATATCGTATTTCATTATAATTCTTACTCTACCCTAATCATGGGCTAGCGCTGCAAATGGATCATTACATTATTTTTAACAATCTTACCAACAGACTTATATTTTTCCTTCAATGTCTTTTTCCAATTGAGCAATACAAACAGTTCATCACATGTCAAGTCTAAAATGTGGTCCTTTACTTCACTGTCATCTTTAAAGTTACCTGTTATAAAGGCTCTGGAGCCATCTTTACCTAAAAATAGACATCCAGGAAAACATTAACTGATAGATGAATAAGGAAGGCTTAGCTTTAATAAATTGATACAGTATAATAATAAACTTGAATTGGTACAAGTTTGCATTTAGTAAATTGTTTTAGAAAAAGTGGATGTAATTTATCTTACCTACAAAATAATTATAAGGTGATCCTTCTCCATAATGTTGTAGGCCCTTACTGACATCAAATATTGTGCCAAGTATAGCTAAATATATTCCATCCCTAGTAACTCCATTGTATTGAACTAACTCTTCTGGAGTATAGATGTACTTATTTTTGCCTTTTGAGAAAATCGTAGTTTGTAACAGGCTTTTCAAATGAATTTCTAAACTTTCTTTGTATGTTATTGCTAGGAACAGTATACAAAACGAGAGAACCATGTTTATACGTCGTCCCATATTTTTTTATTTATAAATATTATACTTCTTATTTATTTAGTCCAGTACAGTAACTATCAAAGACTACTGTATAATACTGGTAACTAACAAGCAAACCCTTGTCCTTGTTTTGAAAGTTGAATGTATAGATAGTAACTATTAACTAATCTGTGGTACAGAGTAGGTAGAGTATAGAATACAATTTACTGAGTTGAATGACCCGTGGCTGCCCGTAGCGTGACGTAGGTGTGTGGCCTCCCTCAGCCTCATGGCCTGCCTTGCCTGTTCTGTCACTGTCAGTTTTTCAGGTGAGGCTGTCACTGTCAGTCATTTTTAACACGTCTTCCTTCACTCTGAGTATATAGGTACCTACTGATGAAACCTCAAAATAATAACTAAAGCTACAGAGGAGAAGGTTAAAATAAAAAAACGTGCAACTATGTTTAGTTCCGTTTTATCTTACGGCTAGAAAAGGAGGTTGGAGTGCGATAAAAGGTTGACACTTAGTTTTTTTTTTGTATTGTTATGTCCTCAGTCATCATTTGAATATCAGAGTGGGACCACTGAAAAGATTCCCACTCCACGGACTTCAATGTGCATATCAGGCAGGGAAGTCAACAGAAACTGCTCTTTATCATGTGGTGGATCTACATGACGATGGTGATACCGATCCTCATATATGGCAGCATCGTCTGGTTACCCAAAACCAGGCTGAAGATCTGTAAGAATCATCATCATCATCAGCTCATTTTATGTCCCCACTGCTGGGGCATGAGCCTTCCCTATGGATGGATAGGGAGAACGGGCCATAAACCACCACGCGGGCCTGTAAGAATACTCTTAGCAAACTTCAGAGAACAGCTTGTCTGGCAATCACTGGTGCCTTTAGAACCACTCCAACGGCAGCGCTGGAGGTCCTCACAGACCTTTACCCCTGCACATTGTAATAGAAACAGAGGCAAAAAAAGCGTTACATAGACTAAAGGTGGCCAGACTGGGACTGGGACGCATCTAAACCTCTGACCAGACACACAAAATGGGAACCAAGTGACATTCCTGACAGGATTATGGAAATAGGGTGCGATAAAATATCTCCCATATTCATGTTTGGAAAGAAATTTAAAGTTTATGTTCCAACCAGAGACGAATGGAAACGAGGATCACCGTCTCCGGAAAAAGTCAGCCTAATCTGGTATACCGACGGATCAAAAATGAAGTCGGGCACAGGGGCAGGCGTCTATAACAACGACTTCAAGCATAGTCAAAGCATGGGGAAATTTGCCACTGTTTACCAAGCAGAAACTTTCGCAATTCTCCTATGCGCAAAGCAGAATATAGAGTTAGCTATGAAAAAGCGCAATATATTCATCCTGAGTGACAGCCAAGCCGCGCTCAAGTCACTCATATCGCCCTGAATCGACTCTGACCTTGTTCTGGAAACCACAAAGGCTCTAAACAAGCTAGGTGGACATAACATTCTGTATTCTCTTGGTCAATAGAGACCACTGGTGACCCTCGAGCTGGCGCGTATTTTGGCCAACGTTTAAGTTTGGTCATTCAAAGAGGCAACGCCGCCAGCGTCCTGGGCACTCTCCCGCTTGGCAGCGATTTGGAGTCCCTTTTTTATTTGTAAAAATTATGTGTATATTTTTATTACTATTTCCTTTTTTTTAAATTATGTTGTAAATAAATATAATTGTAATGTAAATAAATGAATATACATTTGATAAAATATTATTATCTCCTTTATTTATTTTATTTCTTAGAACAAGATTTTTACAATACATATTTTAATATAAAAACAATAAAACATTATAAAAACCTAATCCTGCAGCGGGGCAGGGCCCAAGCTACCGGTGGTCAGGGCTGCAGAGTGAGGAACCTCCTGACAATACGTGCCGTGTCCAGGAGTGTTGCTTTCTGTATCTGACCCTTAATCCAGCCATCCAGCGAAAGTCGCTTGAGATGTTGGTCGAGACTCTTCGCTATAAGGCCGTTTGCAGATACGACTATGGGGACAATGATCGTCGAATCCACATCCCACATAGCGGTCACCTCGTGAGCCAGGTCAAGGTACTTAGTAAGCTTGCCCTTCTCGGCTTTCACAAGGTTCTCGTCATGCGGAATGGTGATATCGATGAGCATTGCCTGGCGCGTCAATCGATCTGTCAACACGATAACAGGCTTATTTGCAATAACAGTCCTGTCCTTGATGACAGATCGATCCCAGTAGAGCGTTACATAACCATTTTCGAGAACTGGCACCGGCGTGTACTTATAGTACGGCACCTCAGATTCTACAAGGCCATATCGAAAAGCAAGTTGCTGATGGATAATCCTTAATCTCTATTATTATTATTATTAACAAGGTGCGATTGATCTGGGTCCCAGGCCATAAGGGAATCCACGGCAACGAGATGGCGGATGCACTTGCCAGGGAGGGTTCAGAGACCCAGCTCATTAGTCCTGAGCTGTTCGTGGGCACTTGCACCAAGTACCATTAACATCAATTACGTCAACAACATTGTCGTAAGCTCCCATAATTATTTCAGATTATAATAGTATTTCTGCCTAGATTGCACGAATGCTTTAGATTACTAGAAATAGTGAGTGTGTGGCCTATGTGGTACAATTTCTTTTGTAGTTGGGGGCTGCAAGTTCTATTAATCACGAAAAGAAAATAATCGAGGACAATTGACTTGCGATCGGTATGTTTTTGCTTTTGCTATATTATTTGTCGCACTTAGAATAATAATTATTATTATTCTAAGTTGTCGCATGTGAACTAATAAGCGAATAAAAATACAAATAAAAGGTAGAACAATTTTGTAGCGAAAACCAGCCGTGAATTCAATTTTAATAGCAGATTTAGAAATAATTCAGAAACTGCATCAGGTTATCTTCATCATGTATAGTGATGTAAGCAATGTGCATACTTTTCTAAATCGATATATCGATACTTTTATTTTACAGATTTCCTAAAGACCATGCACTAATGTAAGTCCATGCTAAAGGCGAAGTAGAAAAATAATAGTGGATAAATTGTATTGGATTTCAAAACGGCATAATCACATTTGTTCTAAGCATTTTACTATGGTTTTGTCGCCACGCTGGTTATCAGTTAAAGAATTTCAGTATATTGATTGGAAAACATCACTATAACTTGTTACACATAAACCCACGCGGCGTTCTAGTTTGTGTGTTATAGAATGAGTAAGTTAACTCACTCACCTGAAGTCTCTTGGGTTCTGTTCAGTATTAGATGTATGCTCGTTTTCTCTGGATAGCAGCAGTACAGCGGTTGAAAAATCCTGTTGGTTTATATGTACTTATGACATCACTGATAGTGATGACACAAGTACTAAGTAGCACACCAGCTCTAAAGCCAATGGGTGGATTCGCGTTTTGGATTTTTTCTGATTTATTTTGAAGCCTTTTTGTAAATTAATCTGAAATGCGTGCAAAGTTTCAAAAATCGAAAGAAGTACTATTAAGTAAGATCTGCTTAACAAAGGCACTCTTTTTTAATCAAGAATTTAGATAATATTTGATCTCAAAAAATAATAAGAGAAATGGTAATGACGTTAGGCTAATGGCAATGATTTTTTGAGGATGGTAATGATTAGGAATGCTTGGTAATGACGAGCTTTTACGGCAAAAATAATAATTAAGTACCTGATACCTATTTTAGAAGACATATCTATGTATTTTTTTCATATATAAGTAGTTGCTAACTTGTAAATAAAACACTTACTTATAAATTTGTAAAGTTTAATAACACAAAAATTAAATTAAATTAAAATTCAACAAATCTCGTAACAAACACAATCTCGGTCTTTAATTTAACTATGCTATCATGGCTCAATCCAACTCGCCGAAATTAATCTACTCTTATGGCACGTATTAAGTTGTTAAGTAGGTAACTAAATTTTAACTTAACTTTAAGTGATTAATTGCATGTAAACACAGAATTTAGTAGCAAGTTGCAAGTTAAAATTTAGCTAACAACTAAACAAGATATTTAGAATTTTGTCTATTTTTCGGTTAAGTTGGTGGGCGGGGCTTGTTACTTGACACGTTTGGACTGGCACAATATTAGTTAAATGCAGAAGTGTAGTGAGCGACGCGCTCGGGTTCAATTTTATTGTCCGTATTAAATTATTGATTATTGTATTAAACATATTTACTCGATTTAGAAACTCTACAAAAATGAGATAGACTGCGAAAACTATTGCCAGTATTGAGAAAATATATTGTAATATGTAATTTTAATTTTGCATCCAATGCACATCGCATTACAGTATCTTTTTTTTGTATTTCGTTTTCCACTTTAGATAACAAGTAAATAAATGAGTCTTCTGCCATGCGTGACGCATTAAAATATACTTGTTATTAAATCTTCATTCGCTAGCTCCTCGAACAAAGTGGCACTTGATCCTTGGCCATACTGATCTCTTCTATTTATTCAATTTCTCACCCAGTTTTTTGGGTATGGTTATTTCCCTAATTATTTCATCTTTGACTTCATAACAAATTTAGCACAGAATTTACGACTTCATTACGTGGTTGATCGTCCATCTTGAGTGAACTAAGCAAACTAATTACTTAAATACGTATGGACATATACTTAAATATAAGCCACATAAAATTAAGTTTAAATTTAGTTACCTACTTAACAACTTAAAACGTGTAAATCAGCCATTACTCTGTAAGCCCTATTCAATGTCGACAACTACGTCATCAACATCCGATCTAAATATTTTTACAAATATTGAAAGATCAGTTAAGAATTAGGCAAGCTATATTTATGATTACATATACATATAATTTTACGCAAATAGTGTGGTAGTGCACCTGAACCGGCATGTCATGGGGTGCGAATTCCCTTCGTGGAAATTTTTTCAGCACTGTCTTTTTTCACATATCTAATAGTTTCAATAGTAAGTAGGTGGAGCTCGATGGCGCAGTGGTTAACGCGCCCGATCTGCGAGTGCTGAGATTAAGCAACATTCGCAAAGGCCGGTCAACGGATGGGTGACCAAAAATTATTATCTCGAGCTCCTCCGTGCTTCGTAAGGCACGTTAAGCCGTTGGTCCCGGCTGCATTAGCAGTCGTTAACAACCACCAATCCGCACTGGGCCCGCGTGGTGGTTTATGGCCCGTTCTCCCTATCCATCCATAGGGAAGGCTCGTGCCCCAGCAGTGGGGACGTAAATGAGCTGATGATGAATAGTTTCAATATGTAGTACTATGTAATATTGAAGTTTCATTTTTGAAAACGGCAACTACCTGAAATAAAATATTATTTTGTATGATGTATTTTTAAAGTTAAAATATGTTTAGAGTATGTATGCATAAACCCACGACCATTATTCTCCAAAAGGTGGTTAGAGATCATCATATCCTATCCAAGCCATGGTTTGGATCAATGTCCACTTTTAGCAAATAGAGCGACCTTGTTTAATTATGCAAAGGAAGTGTCAGGATGCTGGCCAATCGCCTTTTTTGATGCACTGGCGCATAATCTCAATTCACCACTTACGAATGCTGACAAGAAAAGCTGGCTATTATAATACTATAATCCAGACAAGCACGGACAATTTAATATTTTTAGCAAATTAAAATAAAGATAACGCACAAAAAAACCCATTCAACTTCCAGCTGGTATTTCGGTTATTTTAAAGCATGAAAGCAAACAACGTTTTAAGTAAAATAGAACAAATTGCTACTAATAAGAAATTTTGAAACTTTGAATTCATCATTCCCATTAACATAACGTCATTACCATCAACACAAATCAAACGGTAATGACGATGATGGTAATGACAAACGTAGTGTTTTTTTTGAACAAATCGTGAATTCTTAGCGCTACTATTTTGTGACCGCCTTTTTGAGAATTTGTCCTGGGAGTCACAATAAGTTCTAATGCTAACAATTATACTTAATTTATAATTACCTAGAAAACGTATTTACCGGTAATGATGGAAATACGTGACAACCATTTCCTGGACATATGATTTGTAACAAAAAAAGTATTTAAAGAGCACTCACCGTGACGTGCGCTGTGGTAGATTTCGTGCAAGCGACTGAGGAGAGTGGTGTGCACGGGGTCAGTAAGATACATCACGTAGATCTTTCAAGAAAGTAAATTTGACGTTAGCGCGATGGTAATGACGAATTTCTGTTACAAACTTTTGAAATTTCGTTTTGACTATTATGCTGTTCTGAATTATAAACGCTATTTATTATGTTGTTTACGGTAAAATACAGATTACTAAACGTTTGAAAAAATCGGGTTTGGCGATCATAATTATTGAAATATATATTTTGAAAGTTTTGTGCACATATATTTTCTTTAGATGGTAATGATGTTTTACTTAGTTTTAATTAAATTAGAAAATGAGTTTTTAGAACACAAGGTTCGTAACTGTGTCACCTTACGTTAAATTATGTTTAAAACCTCGCTTAAACAAAAAAAGTAACTGAAAAATGAGATAGAATTTCTAATCAACTAGAAATAGTTTTTTTCCATGTTTCGCGAAATGACCCCAATGTCTTAGTACCATATTGAACTGGAAGAAATACATATATCGATATAGTTTACATAAGTAACAACATAATACATCATATACATCTTAATTCTATTTATCACTCTCATGTATATATAACATAGGTCATAGGATAAGTATATAATCTTTGTTACAAGAAGCTTGTCACAGGAGACCTTGTTTGCTCCATAAAGTATAGTTTGCTCCTTGATTATTATTATTATCACTGGAGATCTTATTTACTCCTTGATTATTATTCTCACTGGAGATCTTATTTACTCCTTGATTGTTATTTTGTATACAATTTTATACCATATCAGTGCTGAGATGTGTAGACCAGCTATGCGTCAATGGTCCTAGATTCTACACTAGGACAATTTCCATAATCTTGTCAGGCGACTGTACCCATGACTTTGGCCTTGGTCCATGGTAAGTACTTACATACAGCCCCACCGTCTGTCGACTACCGAACGCTATGCAATAGTACCCGAAGTTGGCATCTGCGGTCCATACTATCACACACGGTTCAACACCCACGGTCTGAATATTACATCTAGGGTAATAATAACCCACATAAAAGGTCACTCTCTAAATGTACAGTCATGTCACATCATCAGCACGCCATCTTTCAGGCCGCGCTCATCACAGCAAATGAATATTGCTAACCAAATGGACCTATTTTTTACTTGTGCTTAGATATTTCATACATACGTAAATATGATGTTTAAATACCAAGTATTACTTTATATATCGAGTATTACGTACTAAGAGAGGGCATAACAACAAACGTGAATTAGACCATGTGTACGCCACCGCCACCATAACGGACACACTTTTATTCAATCAAATATAAAAATGGAAATAAAATATACAAGAGACTCAATCACAACTCACAATTTACTGTATGGGCTTGGTCCCTTTGACTTTCCTATGTCAGAAAAGACACTAATTTTACAATGACATTTAATTTTGACATTGACTACTAGTAGACAGTCGGTCGCGTATTTATTTATTGTAAATTAACCTCCTTACTCAAATACCGTCAGATTTTTGTTGGGCACGCGAAATAACGAGCATAAAATTAATTTATTTAATTTGAAATAGACTCTAGACATAGTACAGTAGATGTATTTGGATCAGTTTTAAATAATGGAATGTAATAAATTGCGTCATCTTCGACTATTTTCACAATTTCCACCTAGAAGGAGAGTAGTGGTTACCGGGCTGGGGATTGTTAGCCCTCTAGGTACAGGAAAAGAGATAGTTTGGCAAAACTTGTTGAAAGGGCACTGTGGAATAGTTCCTCTTAAAGATGAGCAATATTCAAAACTACCATGTAAAATTGCCGGCATCATACCTATAGAAAACAATGAAACACTAAAAAAAGCACTATCTAAAGCAAACTTGAAATCAATGGCTCCCGCTACATGTCTAGCTTTGGTTGCTACAGCAGAAGCCCTGGCTGATGCAAAATGGTCTCCAGCATCTGATGAGGATAAAGAAGTAACTGGAGTTGCACTGGGTATGGGCATGATTGATTTGAAAGATGTTTGTGACACAAATGATGCCCTAAAACAAGGTTACAATAAAGTAAGTCCATTTTTTGTCCCTAGAATTTTGCCTAATATGGCAGCTGGTCATATAAGCATTAAATATGGGCTACGGGGACCTAATCATGCAGTCTCTACCGCATGTGCAACAGGGGCACATTCAGTCGGTGATGCTTTCAGGTTTATTAGAAATGGAGATGCAGATGTTATGGTGTGCGGTGGAGCTGAATCTTGCATAAGCCCACTTGCTATTGCGGGTTTCTGTCGATTGAGAGCTTTAAGTACTTCCTTCAATGAAACCCCATCCAAAGCTTCTAGACCTTTTGACAAAAAAAGAGATGGTTTTGTCATGGGGGAGGGTGCAGCCGTCTTAATTTTAGAAGAATATGAACATGCTCAGAGACGAAATGCCAAAATGTATGCTGAGATCTTAGGATATGGTCTGTCTGGTGATGCTTCACACATCACTGCTCCTAGAGAAGATGGTAGTGGTGCAATCTTGTCAATGAGCAGAGCCTTGAGAGATGGTAACATAGACAAGGAGAAAGTGACATACATTAATGCCCATGCTACATCAACACCAATAGGAGATGGTATAGAATCAACTGCTATAAAGACACTTTTCAAAGATCACAGCTCTTATGTTTCAATATCATCCACAAAAGGAGCTCATGGACATTTGTTGGGTGCTGCTGGCAATTTAGAAGCAATTTTCACTGTTTTAGCATGCTACAATGGAGATCTGCCTCCTACATTGAACTTAGATGAGCCAGTTGATGACCTGAACTATGTAGCTAATGTATCAAGAAGGTGGGAATCTGAAAGAAGAATAGCTTTAAAGAATTCATTTGGTTTTGGTGGTACAAATGCTACTCTTTGCATAGCACAAATATAGTTAATTATTTTTGCTGTTTGCTAGATTGTGTATAATATTGTTATATATATATATATATATATATATATATATATATATATATATATATATATATATACATATATATTTATATATATATATATATTATACTACTACTATAAATATATATATGAAACGTGATTGAGTAACAAACATCCAAACCACAGTCCAAACATTCGCATATTTTATAATATTAAATAACTAGTAAGACCATAGTTAGGTAGGTACTTATCTATTTATATTTTTTAAATTATTGCGTTACATAATGTGACAACACCTATGTACCTACATACTCATTCAAATTCGCATAAAATTTATAATTGTGTCATAGTTTATTGACTGAGCCTGGGTTTACCTATCGTTAAGAAAAATAGGTACTTACCTAAGTACTTTATATTAGAATAGAAGGACTTTCTTTCTAAGATAACAAAATTTAATAAATATAAAATATGAGTAGTTAAATAAGTATTCAGTATTTTTGATAAGCTGGAATGTGAATACACAAGGGCAATTCTTGATGTAATTAAGTCTGCCAACTAAAGATCACATAGTACTTGTAGTGGTTTGCTGTTTGTTTTTAAAATGGAGTGATAGTTGAGTAGGATATTTATTAGGGTAAGAAATCTAAAGGCAGCTGTGATAATACTAAAACACAATGTCACTGTAATTATAGTATATTTAAAACTGGGTTACAAATGTTTTTGATTTCAATAACAATGGCAAAATAGCCACGGCAACTCCCGTCCTCATGCTCTTCAAAGCTTCTCCATAACAAGCAATAATTAATTTATCATGTACCACATAATATTGAGTCATATAAGCACAAATTGAAAATAAAATAAATTGATCAAAAAATGCTACTTTAAATATTTCATTACTATGCCTTCTAACAATTTAAATATTAAATATATATTTAAAATGCTGGGTTTATCCAGTCAATCATTAAAACGGTTGGAATCATTCAAACTTGCACTTGATTTATTATGCCTTAAAATTATATTTCTCTTAGGTTATGAACATGATTTAACAAATAAAAGACCAGTACAACCAATACAAGATTTTTATAATATCATCTACAATATCTGTAATAAATATAAGCACCCATTATCTTCCCCATTCGTAATGTTTGAAACGGTGACTAATTTTATCAGTAAGCTAATTACATTTTACTAACACAAGACAAGGACCAATCACTAATAGTGATTTATTTGTACAGCATAGTTTAACTGCTTTGATACTTTACTAAATCAGGAACTTATTTATTTTATAATTTTGAATCTTCATCAAAACATATTGATTTCTTAGAATCATAAGTAAGTAAAACAAAGTATCTATACATTAAAGATTGCAAAAAGTTATTCAACACATTTGACAGGTACTGTTGAAGTAAATTACCCACAAGTGGTTAACTGGATTATAAAAAGGCTTTTTCTTTCAGAATTCTTACAATATTACGTTACAAATGGTTATAATTAAAGTTCATTATGAGTGACCTGTCAAATTACAGTAAAACACTTTGCTGCCGAGCTAAAACTGAAACTCTAATCTTAATTATGACACTAGCGTTTCGATGCGACAGCACTGCTATCGAAGAAATTTAGTAATAGTTTTCAATACATTGTGCTCGTTCTCTTATTTACCATTGTACAATTGTTAAGGTGCTAGTATCATGTGGACTTGGAGCTGACTCATACAATACAACTGAAATGAACCAGGAACGAGTGCATACAAGATATCGTAGTTTCTATTGCGTACAACCATTATCAGTTTACCTATCGGAGGATCGAGTGACTGTTACATTGTGGACCAGTGATCAACACACATTACAAGTCCATCTACGGACCATGAAGCGGTTACATATGTGCTGTTGTCTTAGGCTGGAGGCAAATTATCGGTTAAACATTCGAACTGAAGTTTAGCAGTGTGAAAGTTTATTTGTTTCCATAAAACTTTTAAAGCGGAAAACGCTTGGCCGTCCTTGGCCGGGAAGCGACCATCACCCGAAATCCTCAACTATTAGATCTTGAGGATCGCATAGCGTACAGCCAGCGTAGATCAGAGTGTCAACATTACCAAAATATTTTAACAATTTTGTTATTATTCAACCTCATGTCAATGACCGTCAAGTACACTTTTGATTAACGTCTGTAAATAAATGAAAGTACACATATACGGTTGATTTTTGTCAAATGCTCAGATAATTTGGTAGGTTTGTACGCTCAGTGGGTCAAGTATTAAAAGACTTGTATTTGTAACGAACCACAAAATAGGAATATCGTATGGAAATTGATACAGCACTACAACGTTCGTAAACGGTACTAACAAAGGACAGACTATGTTTTCATAGTTTTTATGTTTACGATTTCGATAAGTAAGTGCTAGGCCCACAGATAATTTTAAGTTGTCTGAACATGTCGATAACGTGGCTCCAGCATAAGTAAACGGCTATAAATATTTGATATAGTGTAGTGGGGAGTGTTCAAGCGCGTTTGTCGTGCTGCACGCAGAGCTGCGCAAACTTCTGCCGCAGATTCTGCCGAAGCTCTTGCCGCTTCTCCGTTATGTTCCTACGAGATCTGAATTCTAGAACCTCCTCTATAGGAATATAACTGGTGTCCTGTTCGTCTTCTGACGAGCATGTGTCCTGTAATAGATAGAAAAAGTCAATTATATGACCAGATTAGCTGTTCCCAGACTAACCGCGTCGTATCGCGTCGCCCGAATGCGCTGGTACTTCGTGTTCGCTTAGCGTTTTTGTTTTCCTTTTTTTAAGTCATAGCGATCTAGCTAAATAGCTTAAATAGCCTAAAGCTTTCCACAAAAATTAGGCTAAAAATGCAAAAATATTTTTTCAAATCCGACTGGTGGTTCTAGAGATAGCGTGTTCAAACAAAATAACACTTCAGCTTTATTAAATTAGTATAGATAACATAAAGGTTTACTTTACATCGCCGCATGTATCTATTTGGGATACAGATAGTGCGAAAAAAGCTATTAAAAGCTTTTTTTTAAATACAATAGCGTTTTTCTAATAAGTATTACGAATAAGAATATTAATATCATCGACGTAAAATGTTTAAATAATTTTAACGCAAATTTTGTTGCGAAACATCGTACCTAAACGACGTACCTAAATAAATAAATAAAATGGAGATGAAAAATAAATTATCTTTTACATGATTTTAAGTAAATACACCCACCGTGACAGGTTAGACGACGGACGCGTTTAAGGAGGTAAACTACTAACTTATCTACATCCCTTTTAGTTAAAAAAAGGTTATAGCAAATTTTAAAACACGCGAGTTATTACGCGTTTTAAAAAAGTGAACTATCGGCATTTCGCATGTACTACACGCACGAGTAAGGCCAACCGCACGCGCGGAAAACGACTCGCTAGTCGCTTCACTCGCCCGCGTAGTAAATTTTAAATAAACAGAAAGACCATTTCAGTTAGGAAATTTATTTTTAATGGAACCGGTATTGGCTTCTTATACACCTCCTTTTTAACGCGTCCGTCGTCTAGCCAGTCACGGTGTAGATACTGGTTAGAGGTGGGTAATATTGCGTTTTGGAAACAAAACCATTGTTAAATATAGTCTTTTATAACATATATTTTTCATGGCGTTTAAATAGATTTCACTGTTGTCAGAGCCTTAATATAACCTATTACAGAATCTGAATAAATAATACTGCTTTAAGAGCTTATAGTAAGCCCCCTTTTTTTAACGAGCATAATTCGCATCCTTAAAGTCTCGACCGGGTTGTTGCTAGGACCCGGGAATTGTGCAGGGTTGATCTCACAGGATCACAGACATCACAGGACAGAAAAATTCATTTAATCTATCTTCAACCTTTATTCCCCAGCAAGTCATTACAAAAAAAAGGTAGCCTCTTTGGAGGCTGCCGCGGGGAGTGTGGAGAAGGTGATCCTCCACTGTGAGCTAGGAAGGTTGGAAGCTGCATTAGCGGCACTGACCATGAGCATCTCCTGTAGCGAGAGCGTGAAGCCGGGCTTGTCCGCCTTGTCGCAGTCGCCGCGCTCGTGGTTGCAGAAGCCGTCGCTGCACGCCGCCTCCGAGCCCTCCGGCGACGACAGCGACGACGACCCCGACAGCGTGTCGCAGCACCCGCCGTTCGTGCCCGACGAGTAGCCGCAGTCCTGGGCCGCAAACATGACGACTTCATTCATTACCAGCTCATTTTATATCCCAACTGTTGGGGCACGAGCCTCTCCTATGAATTTTTTATTTAGCAAAACAGAACCCGATGTTAAGCGATGATGAGGCCTAATGTTGAAGCGCCCTACACCCGGAATGCTCATTCTCGAGTAACTGGATATCTTATCATGCTTGGCGGGCTTTAAAGTGTACCACTAACCAAACCAAGAACAATAATACCTGCAGTAATGTACCTATATGGTGCAATATTCGACAGTTTCCTGAAAAGTTTATACCATTAAAAACAAACTTGTAAAAAAAACAAAGTCTCGCAACTTAGTTATTCTACCGTAAAAAGTTGTGAGATCCATGTAATACCAAGTTCTCAATATTAAAAATCTTTTCTGTTTTAAATAAATAGATTGACTTGGCAATCGCACTAAACAATCTATTTTAATATAATATTAGGTCCAATCCTTACCTATGAAATTGACGTTTTGTCAAGTTTTGTTTTGAAAAGTTGGACTATCTAGTCCAATTTTTTTTCCTTTCCAGTACCATCTAGGTACTTACCTATCTACACCTATTATTCCATTATATTATACATACAGGTACACTGTTACATTAACTGCAAATGTAACTTTGTAATCCTATATATTTATATGGGATTACAAAGTTATTTAAGCAGTTGGTGTATCTAGAAAACTAGACCGAAATTGCAAAACATTTTAGTTTTTCCTTGATTTAATACACTAAACACTCATTGTATTTTAAATTGGAAGGTTCTATTTCTGCTAGAAAGTGCCTTAGAGTTTTGATGATCGGTCAGTCCCTGCGGTTAGGTAGTTTCCACTTGGGAGTGGAAGCCCGGTGACTTGAACGCAAGGCGAGTATCTGCGGTCGAGTAGTGCGTACTTGCGTGTGTAAGCGTGTGCATGTTTCTGTTTGTAAGGGTGAGTTTGTGTGTGTGTGTGTGTGTGTGTGTGTGTGTGTGTGTGTGTGTGTGTGTGTGTGTGTGGGGGTGTGTGTGTGTGTGTGTGTGTGTGTGTGTGTGTGTGAGTGTGAGTGTCGCGGGTCGCAGGCGCGCAGTGTGTGGTGTGTGGTATAGTCACCTGCACGTGGTCGTGCGGGGAGAGGTGCGCGGGTTTGTTTTGCGGGTCGCAGGCGCGCAATGTGTGGTATAGTCACCTGCGCGTGGTCGTGCGGTGAAAGGTGCGCAGGTTTGTGTCGCGGGTCGCAGGCGCGCAGTGTGTGGTATAGTCACCTGTGCGTGGTCGTGCAGTGAGAGGTGCGCGGGTTTCTGTCGCGGGTCGCAGGCGCGCAGTGTGTGGTATAGTCACCTGCACGTGGTCGTGCGGGGAGAGGTGCGCGGGTTTGTTTTGCGGGTCGCAGGCGCACAGTGTGTGGTATAGTCACCTGCGCGTGGTCGTGCGGTGAAAGGTGCGCAGGTTTGTGTCGCGGGTCGCAGGCGCGCAGTGTGTGGTATAGTCACCTGTGCGTGGTCGTGCGGTGAGAGGTGCGCGGGTTTCTGTCGCGGGTCGCAGGCGCGCAGTGTGTGGTATAGTCACCTGCGCGTGGTCGTGCGGTGAGAGGTGCGCGGGTTTGTGTCGCGGGTCGCAGGCGCGCAGTGTGTGAATAGTCACCTCCGCGTGGTCGTGCGGTGAGAGGTGCGCGGGTTTGTGTTGCGGGTCGTAGGCACGCAGTGTGCGGTATAGTCACCTGTGCGTGGTCGTGCGGTGAGAGGTGCGCGGGTTATGTCGCGGGTCGCAGGCGCGCAGTGTGTGGTATAGTCATCTGCGCGTGGTCGTGCGATGAGAGGTGCGCGGGTTTGTGTCGCGGGTCGCAGGCGCGCAGTGTGTGGTATAGTCACCTGCGCGTGGTCGTGCGGTGACAGGTGCGCGGGTTTGTGTCGCGGGTCGCAGGCGCGCAGTGTGTGGTATAGTCACCTGCGCGTGGTCGTTCGGTGAGAGGTGCGCAGGTTCGTGTCGCGGGTCGCAGGCGCGCAGTGTAAGGTATAGTCACCTGCGTGTGGTCGTGCGGTGAGAGGTGCGCGGGTTTGTGTCGCGGGTCGCAGGCGCGCAGTGTGTGGTATAGTCATCTGCGCGTGGTCGTGCGATGAGAGGTGCGCGGGTTTGTGTCGCGGGTCGCAGGCGCGCAGTGTGAGGTATAGTCACCTGCGCGTGGTCGTGCGGTGACAGGTGCGCGGGTTTGTGTCGCGGGTCGCAGGCGCGCAGTGTGTGGTATAGTCACCTGCGCGTGGTCGTTCGGTGAGAGGTGCGCAGGTTCGTGTCGCGGGTCGCAGGCGCGCAGTGTGTGGTATAGTCACCTGCGTGTGGTCGTGCGGTGAGAGGTGCGCGGGTTATGTCGCGGGTCGCAGGCGCGCAGTGTGTGGTATAGTCACCTGCGCGTGGTCGTTCGGTGAGAGGTGCGCAGGTTCGTGTCGCGGGTCGCAGGCGCGCAGTGTGTGGTATAGTCACCTGCGTGTGGTCGTGCGGTGAGAGGTGCGCGGGTTATGTCGCGGGTCGCAGGCGCGCAGTGTGTGGTTTAGTCACCTGCGCGTGGTCGTGCGGTGAGAGGTGCGCGGGTTTGTGTCGCGGGTCGCAGGCGCGCAGTGTGTGGTATAGTCACCTGCGCGTGGTCGTGCGGTGAGAGTTGCGCGGGTTTGTGTCGCGGGTCGCAGGCGCGCAGTGTGTGGTATAGTTACCTGCGCGTGGTCGTGCGGTGAGAGGTGCGCGGGTTTGTGTCGCGGGTCGCAGGCGCGCAGAGTGTGGTATAGTCACCTGCGCGTGGTCGTGCGGTGAGAGGTGCACGGGTTTGTGTCGCGGGTCGCAGGCGCGCAGTGTGTGGTATAGTCACCTGCGCGTGGTCGTGCGGTGAGAGGTGCGCGGGTTTGTGTCGCGGGTCGCAGGCGCGCAGTGTGTGGTATAGTTACCTGCGCGTGGTCGTGCGGTGAGAGGTGCGCGGGTTTGTGTCGCGGGTTGCAGGCGCGCAGAGTGTGGTATAGTCACCTGCGCGTGGTCGTGCGGTGAGAGGTGCGCGGGTTTGTGTTGCGGGTCGTAGGCGCGCAGTGTGTGGTATAGTCACCTGCGCGTGGTCGTGCGGTGAGAGGTGCGCGGGTTTGTGTCGCGGGTCGCAGGCGCGCAGAGTGTGGTATAGTCACCTGCGCGTGGTCGTGCGGTGAGAGGTGCGCGGGTTTGTGTCGCGGGTCGCAGGCGCGCAGTGTGTGGTATAGTCACCTGCGCGTGGTCGTGCGGTGAGAGGTGCGCGGGTTTGTGTCGCGGGTCACAGGCGCGCAGTGTGTGGTATAGTCACCTGCGCGTGGTCGTGCGGTGAGAGGTGCGCGGGTTTGTGTCGCGGGTCACAGGCGCGCAGAGTGTGGTATAGTCACCTGCGCGTGGTCGTGCGGTGAGAGGTGCGCGGGTTTGTGTCGCGGGTCACAGGCGCGCAGAGTGTGGTATAGTCACCTGCGCGTGGTCGTGCGGTGAGAGGTGCGCGGGTTTGTGTCGCGGGTCGCAGGCGCGCAGTGTGTGGTGTAGTATCCCAATACATAATCTTGCATGCTAATATAACCAATGTATTAACAATACGAGACAGAATAAATGAGTACGTCAAACGAGACGCTTGTCTTTATTCCCGACGAACCCACATCTCTACATGGCGACCCTGCCACCGGAGACTGGGCTGCGCGATTCCGTATAAGGTGCAGTTAGTGTAAACTATCGCGGACTTGTGGCGAAACAATCATGACTTTGTTACGAGATTTGTTCGTGCTAACACCTGTGAACTGTAAAAAGTTAAATTTCCAAGATGGGCAAACAACAATCTAAAGGAAATCAAGAAGTGATCATCGCCCAAAACGCGGGTGCAAATGAAGTTTCGTTGGAGCAGTTATATAGTCACGCACATACAACGTCGCATACTCTTCAGATCATTTGTGTTATCCTGTTGATCGGCGGAATATATGCTGTATACCACGTATACAGAAGGTGCCATGGTAAATGGATTAGACGAGAGATTACGGAGCATCAGTTGCAGCGGTCTGCGAGCTGGTTCCGACGCCGCGAGCCACCACGACCTGCAGCGCGCGAGGACGTCGTGTGACGACGACCCCTGACTTATGGAGCTATGCAGGATGTCCCCCTTGCAATAACCGTATCGTATGCGTATTTTTCCCTAATACTCACTGTCTTCGTGTCTGTGTCGAAAATTATGTTTATTCTCATGTCTAATTAAAGTTATTATTTTTCTATTACTATTATGTAATCGCATTTATTGTTAGCATTACGAACTAGCCATTAAGTAATAGGTCTAATGGAATAATTGTTTATTTTAAATATCTATGGCAATTCGATTGCAAAGTTATTTTGATGATTTGGAGAAAATTAGAAAGTATTTAATCAAAATTGGACCTCAAAGGCGCCAAAAATCGTCTATACCTTCTAAGAAATTAAGTGAAGCTAGTAATATAATAAAAAAAATTCAAAGTGACTTAGATGCAATTAATTTAAATTTAAAGAAGTATAAGCCTGATGAAATAATTTTAATTTCTACTTTGTGTGAGAATATTAAATCTTTATACGAAAATATTAAATGTTTATGTGTAAGTAGGGATTGTCCGGAAGTTTCTTCCGAGTCCGAAAATTATAGTTCCTTAAGCGATAACGAAAGTGAACATTTTGTAAAAATGGAAAAGTTCGATTTTAAAACGGCTGTGTCATTATTACCTACTATGAATGATAAAGAGGATCTTACAAAACAGCTGATATCTGCAATTGAAATGTATGAATCAATGTTAGAGGAAAGTTCTAAGAAAATTTTAATTTCATTTATACTGAAAACCAGACTGTCGGAAGGTGCAAAATTAAGGCTATCTCAAACTTACGATACCGTAAAAAGTCTTGTTGAGGATATGAAAAAACATTTGCTTGTTAAAAAATCCTTTACAGCTATTCAACAGCAGATGCTTTGCGCTACACAGAACCAGAGATCTATCGAAGTCTTTGGTAAGGAAATTGAAAATTTATTTGTCGAATTGACGATTTCGCAATCAGATAACGATTCCAAAAAATTTGAAATCTTAAAACCCTTAAATGAGAAATTAGCAATAAAAACTTTTTCCAACGGATTGCGAAATGGTCATATTAGTACCATAATATCAGCTAGAGACTATTCCAGCTTGAGAGAGGCCATAAGAGGGGCGAAGGACGAGGAAATGTCGACGACGCCGAACGAAACTGTTATGAGTTTCACAAAAGGTAATAATCGATATTTTTCTAATCAGCAACGAGGTCGAGGATTGAAGAATATTCGATTTCAAGTAGATCGTCGCGGGCAAAGTTCGTCAAATCGCGGATTTAATAGCCACACGCGCGGGTCCATGCCAAACTATACGCGCTATAATTCGACTACATCTTATAGAGGCGCGAATAATAGAGGTAGGTTTCAGAATAACCGTATCAATAACTTTCACCGAAATTATCGCGTTAATTATATGACATCTAATGGGAATTCGACACCCTCTACTAGTACTACCGATCACGATCAAAACGAGCGACAAAATTCCAATACTGAGTCTCAGTTTTTTCGGTCTTTATCATAAATACGAAACTCATAGTAATAACATTTGTCATTATAGAAGTTATAATTCAGTGCAGTTAAATATAGATCATGAGTCATGCAATTGGTTAGTGGACACGGGTGCTTCGCTTAGTGCGATTAGGTATGAGAAATTGATACAGCATAACATTCCATTCCAATTAGGATCGATTAAAATAAACGGAGTGTGTGGAGAGCTTTACTCGGAAGGTTTTGTTTGTTTAACATTAACTTTAAACGGAAAGGAATTTATACACAAGTTTCATGTCTTTAAAGATTTATGTTGCACTAGTGACGGAATTTTAGGCTTAGATTTCTTAAAGAAGTATAATGGAAAGCTAAATTTAGAATTTAATACTTTAAAATTACGCAATAGTTGTTCTGAAATAATTTTAAATTTACAACCGGGTAGTGATAGTAATAAGTACATTAGGGTTCCCCCTAGGTGTGAATCTATACATTTTGTACGTACATGTATGAAAGATGAATGTGTGATTTTTCCGACCGAGTTATGTGAAGGTGTTTTCTTAGCAGGTTCCATCGCGAAACCAACAAATAACTTAATCCCAATACAAATATTAAATACAAGAGATGTGGAAGTATCATTGAGTTTCTTTAGTCAACAAATAGATTCTTTAAATAATTATAAAATCCTTAGCTTTGACAAACCCTATGTGAATGGCGAAAGAGTGAAAAAATTGTTTTCTGAATTAGACTTGAATGGTTTGCAAGACGACGAACGATCGGAAATAGAGAGTATTTGTGCAAAATTTTCAGACATTTTTCATCTCGACGGAGACAAGTTAACTACCTGTAACATCTATAAACAATATATTCATTTGAAACCTAACGCGATGCCTGTGTATAAAAAGCAATATCGATTACCTAAATCTCAAACTGGCGAAATAAAGAAACAACTTCAAAAAATGTTATACGATGATATTATTGAAGAAAGTAGAAGCGAGTGGTCAAGTCCTTTATTACTTGTACCCAAAAAAACGGATGGAATAGAAAAAAAATATCGACTTGTCATCGATTACCGGAAATTAAATGAAAATATTTCGGATGACAGATTCCCCTTACCAAATATTGTGGATATTTTAGATTCGCTTTCAGGTGCTATTTACTTCAGCCATCTAGATTTACAAAATTCTTTTTATCAATTTGACCTTGAACCGGAAAGTCGAAAATGTACCGCTTTTACTTTTGACAAGCAATATCAAATGAAAAGAATGCCAATGGGACTAAAGACGAGTCCTAGCGCTTTTTCTAGAGCAATGACAGTGGCCTTATCAGGATTAAATTACGAAAAGTGCTTTCTTTTTTTAGATGATTTAATAATTTTCGGGCGAAATCTGTTTTTACACAATAAAAACTTAATTGATGTTTTCACAAGATTGAGAAAAGTTAACTTAAAACTTAACCCCAAAAAATGTGACTTCCTTAAAAAAGAAATTTTATATTTAGGCCATGTCGTAAGTGCCGATGGCGTCAAGCCGGACCCCGGAAAAATAAAAGTTTTAGAAAATTATCCAGTACCTAAGAATGCCGATGAGGTTAAAAGATTCGTAGCTTTTTCAAACTATTACCGTCGTTTTATGAAAAATTTTGCCGAAATTACAAAACCATTAAATAACTTAAGTAAGAAAAATACTCCCTTTATCTGGACTGACGAATGTCACAATTCTTTCTTAAAGCTAAAACATTGTTTAGTTAAGCCGCCAGTTCTTCAGTTTCCTGATTTCTCGGAAAGTAATGAATTTCATTTATATACAGATGCATCAGGCAACGCAATAGGTTCAGTTTTATGTAATAAAAATGATCTCCCAGTAGCATATGCGAGCCGTACATTAAATAAAGCAGAATTAAATTATCCAACAATCGAAAAAGAAATGCTTGCTGTCGTATGGTCAATAAAGTATTTTCGCCCTTATTTGTATGGTCAAAAATTCACAATTTTTACAGACCATAGACCCCTTATTTATTTATTTGGCATGACTAATCCTTCCAGCAGGTTGACAAAATTTAGACTTATTTTAGATGAATATGATTTTAAAATTGAATATATTAAGGGACAAAACAATGTGGTCGCAGATGCTTTGTCGAGGATTATCGTGACGTCAGACGAGTTGAAAAGTATGAGTGAACGTGTGAATGTGATGACTAGAGCGCAAAGAAAAATATTGGATGACGAAAGAACGAAAGTTTTATCGACTGATAACATTCCCACCAATAAGCGGTCTGATCAACCGAAAATTGTGGAAATGTTCTTCAAGCCGGTAAACTCTGTGGAATTAAAATTAATATCGGGAAGTGAGCTGAATAGAATGAGAGAAAACATGGATATGGCAAACTTATTTATCTTTGTACCATCAAAATCGACTTTATATACTTGCCTTCCTTTACGATCATATCAGACGCGAGACGTCTATGTGAGTGAGTTAGAGCAGTTTTGTAAAACAAAAAATATAAAAGAAGTCTTTATAATTAAAAACGAATATAATGAAGAGTATTTAAAATGGTTAACCAGAAAAATAAATAATAACGAAATGTGGTCCGGACCACGCATTTGTTTATTAATGGGAAAACGAAGAATTACTTTAGAAGACGACAAAATTGTCATTTTAAATGATTTCCACCTCCTCCCAACCAGTGGTCACGCCGGAATCAGGCGCATGATAAATAATATTAAGAGATATTATTATTGGCCAGGGATGGAGCGCGATGTTACTCAATTTGTGAATAGATGTAAAAAATGCCAGATGCAAAAGCATTCTGTGCCTACGAAACAGCCAATGGTTATCACTTCGACATCCACTGCTGCTTTCGATAAGATTTTCTTAGATATAGTTGGGCCCTTAGATAAGGATTATTATAATAAGTCATATATTCTTACGATTCAGTGTGAGCTTAGTAAATACGTTGAAGCTTACGCCTTAGAACGTAAAGATTCAATTAGCGTAGCAAAGGCTTTTGTTGAAAATTTTATTATGCGATACGGAATACCACGCGTAATCGCTAGTGACAAAGGTACCGAATTCATATCCTCAACAATGACCGAAGTGTGTAAATTACTAAATATTAAACAGCTAACAAGTACATCTTATCACCATCAGTCAATAGGTGCACTTGAAAATACACATAAAAATCTAAATTCATATTTACGCATTCAGACAAACAATGAATCAAAAGAATGGAGTACATGGGTCCCATTCTGGTGTTTTGCTTATAATACCACTGTACATAGTTCAACAAAGTTTACTCCTTACGAGCTGGTTTTCGGTAAAACATGTACATTGCCAAATAATTGTATTTCACCTGTAAACAAATTATATAATTGTGAAAATTACCCTTTAGTTTTAAGATATAAATTACAGACTTCTCAGGAAGCTGCTAGAAATAATTTGTTGATGTCTAAAAATAGCCAGAAACAACGTTATGATAACATTGTTAATCCCGTTAGTTATAAGCCAGGTGATCTATTGTTATTGAAAAACGAGACAGGTTCAAAGTTCGCTAATGTGTACAACGGTCCGTATGAAGTAGTGCAAGAACAAACACCCAATGTAATCATACTTAAAGATAATAAATTAAACACCGTTCATAAGAACCGAACGAAGCCTTTTAGATCATAAGTTGCCTACTTTTAAGACATATACTTGGAACTTGTATAATCATAGTAGTACTTAATTTAAAAAAAAATGTATTTCTTATTTTTTTTTTCTTATAAAATGGGAGGTGTAGTATCCCAATACATAATCTTGCATGCTAATATAACCAATGTATTAACAATACGAGACAGAATAAATGAGTACGTCAAACGAGACGCTTGTCTTTATTCCCGACGAACCCACATCTCTACAGTGGTATAGTCACCTGCGCGTGGTCGTGCGGTGAGAGGTGCGCGGGTTTGTGTCGCGGGTCACAGGCGCGCAGAGTGTGGTATAGTCACCTGCGCGTGGTCGTGCGGTGAGAGGTGCGCGGGTTTGTGTCGCGGGTCACAGGCGCGCAGAGTGTGGTATAGTCACCTGCGCGTGGTCGTGCGGTGAGAGGTGCGCGGGTTTGTGTCGCGGGTCGCAGGCGCGCAGTGTGTGGTATAGTCACCTGCGCGTGGTCGTGCGGTGAGAGGTGCGCGGGTTTGTGTCGCGGGTCACAGGCGCGCAGAGTGTGGTATAGTCACCTGCGCGTGGTCGTGCGGTGAGAGGTGCGCGGGTTTGTGTCGCGGGTCGCAGGCGCGCAGTGTGTGGTATAGTCACCTGCGCGTGGTCGTGCGGTGAGAGGTGCGCGGGTTTGTGTCGCGGGTCGCAGGCGCGCAGTGTGTGGTATAGTCACCTGCGCGTGGTCGTGCGGTGAGAGGTGCGCGGGTTTGTGTCGCGGGTCACAGGCGCGCAGAGTGTGGTATAGTCACCTGCGCGTGGTCGTGCGGTGAGAGGTGCGCGGGTTTGTGTCGCGGGTCGCAGGCGCGCAGTGTGTGGTATAGTCACCTGCGCGTGGTCGTGCGGTGAGAGGTGCGCGGGTTTGTGTCGCGGGTCGCAGGCGCGCAGTGTGTGGTATAGTCACCTGCGCGTGGTCGTGCGGTGAGAGGTGCGCGGGTTTGTGTCGCGGGTCACAGGCGCGCAGAGTGTGGTATAGTCACCTGCGCGTGGTCGTGCGGTGAGAGGTGCGCGGGTTTGTGTCGCGGGTCGCAGGCGCGCAGTGTGTGGTATAGTCACCTGCGCGTGGTCGTGCGGTGAGAGGTGCGCGGGTTTGTGTCGCGGGTCGCAGGCGCGCAGTGTGTGGTATAGTCACCTGCGCGTGGTCGTGCGGTGAGAGGTGCGCGGGTTTGTGTCGCGGGTCACAGGCGCGGCAAGCGTCGCCGCCCGCGCAGCATCCCTGGTAATGTCTCGGCGCGAGCAGAGCTGTGGGCGTGTCGCGTTCTTCCAGCAGGCATTCCTCGCATTGGCACTTTTCTTCTGGCTCCTCGGAGTCAGCCTCCTGGGATTATAGTTGTGCATGTTTTTAAACAACAGCTTCAAGAGCTCTATAAATATAGAGTCAATGAAATCAAGCAACTTTCGCAAGAAACGGTCATGGGTTGGTGATCAAAAATTTTAAATCTCGAGCTCATTCGTGTTTCGGATGGCATATAAAGCCCTTGGTCCCGGCTGCATTAGCAGTCGTTAACGACCACCAATTCCTCTCGGTACAAGGTCTCCACACAAAGTAATGGGTTTGATTTGACATCCAAAAAATACAAACTTGTAAAAGTTCACTTTAAAGAAAAAAATTGATTCTGTTTGTTTCACTAATAACTGCTTTTAAACTTGTCTTTCCTACCTTAAAAGTAAAAAAAATAACTACCTTGCACTTAGTCTCGACGGCCTGCCGCTCCTTCTTCTTGCGGCGCTTTAACTTCTTCTGTTCCTTGCGCTGTTGCCTGGTGAGTTCCTCCTGCGTGATCTCGTCGTACAACAGCTGCAATTTGGAGACGCCGCTCTTCTGCTCCACCGCAGTCTCGAACTTGCGGTACAACGCTTCGACGGCGACGGCAGCGAGCGTCTGGCACGTGCCTTCCTCCTCGCGCAGCCGCAGGGATATGCGTTGGAGCCGCTCGTAAATGCATATACCGAGGCAAATGAGCACCTAAGTAGTGAATTGTTACTGTTAACAATGGATTTCTACATATATATTAACAGACACACCCAAACTACATTTGAGGATACAAGTCGCTAACTCCCACAACAACCCAAATAAGCACTTTTTGAGCAACAGAGCAGTTAACGCCGGGAGTAAACTGCCCAAGGAAACTATAACAGTTCTAACCAGTATAAGAATAGAATAGACTAATACCACAACAAAATGAAATGAAAACAAATAATTTAATTAATACTGGATACAGCCAACAATCAGTTATTCCAACTGTCTACTTAAATTATCCATAAAAATAATAATATGTTTAGCTTGATATGATTTTGACAATTTAACTATAACAAAGATGTCACTATTCTATCTGCAGTATCTAAGTAAAATAGTTGATAGATTATTATAGTAACTGGTCATAAGTAGCTCAGATACTGCATTTACCTACGAGTAGGTATGTGTTATGTTAGTTATATAAGGTCACCTTTTATCAACTGCAAATATTTTGAGGATAAATTGAACAACATATATAAACTATTTTTATGAAAAAACCTTAAATTGATATATGCCAGTTTTCAAGAAAAGCGCCAAAAGGCATTTCGATTAAAAAGCACTGTTAGTAGTTTCAATTTAAAGGAGCCGACATAGAGAGGCCGCAATGCCTTCACCGCTTACACGTGCCCCTAGTTTCATTAAAAAAAACCGATGGAGAGGCCGCTCTTATCTTAGTGGGGCCTGCCGAGGTTTCCCTCTTGCAGTAGTACTTCGACCCATCGGGATCTTTTGTGCAAAGAGGCCGCTCTTAAAAATATTACAATTCTCTAAATATTATTTCTCTGATATAATTAGATGTTTTGGCAAAATATTTGCAGTTGATAAAAAGTGACCTTATATTGTCAAGTTCGTGACATGACTTCACACTTGCTTTGGTGTGGTTTAAATAGACTTTAATAGTCGCAAATTTATTGTGAAAGAACATAGAAAAGTTATCGAAAACATTTTGGTATTAGTGTACAGATAAAAAAAAATTTCAACACATTTAATGCTTCCTGTAAAGTCCTGTATTATTTGATATAATGGCTATTACATTCCTAATGTATGTTTTACATTTTTGTATACTAAAAAAAGTACTTCAGAATATGAGTATTATACTTCGTTCATTTTATGCAACGAGATAAACTCACACATTTAAAAATTTCAATACTTAGAAAGAACCTACCTCTTCCTGTGCTATTTCAAGTGTTTTGGCATGTCTTTCGCGGTGATTCCCAAGTAATTCTGGCTCCGCTCTTGCTATGAGTTGTACTATGTAGTCGGTCTTGGCTTGTAAGTGAAGGTGCTTATCCAGTAGGCATCTCTTGATACCGCCATATAACGCTCCTACGTAACCTTTCTCTTTTTGTGGTTCTTTTTCCTCTACTAATAACTGATATGCACGTAGAACCTGGAAAACAAATAAGTAGAATTATAATCAAGGTGTTTCTGTATTACTTAGATAAGGCACAATAAAATAAATACAATCAAAATAATCACGAATCTTTTGATGCATGGAACAACTAAGTACCTACAAACCCATCAGCGTCATGGCGACGGCTTTGCTAATGCCGTAAAACATACTGAGCCGGAGACTTTTTTGCCACTGTTTCACTGCTCATCTTAATATCTTTATGCGTTTTGTAACCCTTTTCTATGTAACAGTGTGCAAAATGAATTATTTGATTTGAATCGAATATTTTCTGTCAAATAATATAAATGTCCTAAAACAATGTAAACATGTAATATGTTTTTTAAGTGTATAGAATAAAGATAATGGTCATATTAAATTCTTATCTCTTTGACAAAAATCTTATAAAAATTATCTTAGAAAAGCAAACAAATATTTATCTCAAGCAGGCAACAAATGTGATTCGAAGAGTGTTCAGTTCAAATTTTCATGTTCAGATTTTATACAACGGACAATTTTAATATTACAGGCACAACAACATTTTATAACGCCGGCAATAATGTAACTTGTAACATAATTATAATTCGATTTTTGTTTTCATATTTTCTTATACTTAGTGGAAATAAGTAAACAAATCGTTGGTAAAGTATTACTACATTACTACATTACTGTAAAGATAAAAAGATAAACACACATTTAATAACTTTCTCTCTAGCTCAACCAACTGCACAAAGAGAAGAATAAATGCAGACCGCCGCCGTGCGCGTGGCTGGTAGGCCATTGACACGACAAGAAGAAGCACCATGACCCACCCGGTCTACCCGAGCTGAGGTCATAGCCTTCAAAAGCGCCCTCGATTCCTCGATCCCAACTAATCGGAACTTCTAGTAGGGAATGGGGAGACGCTAACGTGATGCCATTCACGGTTTGAGCTACCTTATAAGGTTCTCGCCCCTCACAATGTCTGGTGTCGCTAAAAAGATAGGGGGCTAAGACTCACTCCAAAACTAAAAAGGATAAGAAGACTCCGACTCACTTTAGTTTTGCAGTCGGTGCAGAACCTATGCTTCCTCAGGTAGTTGTGCAGCGTGTCGTGGAGCGTGTTGAAGTGGACGAGTGTGACGTGGTCGCGGGCGGGCGCGCGCATGGCGTCCCACGCGGCTCGCCAGCCCGCCCGTCCGCCCCAGCCCCACGCCCCCCAACCCCAGCCACAGCCCGCGCTCCAGCCGCGAGCACCCCCGGCCTCTAACGAGTGCAGAGTACACCGCTGGGACTTTTTCCATCGGGGCTGGCTTAGTATCAGACATTCGATGCCCGTGCTAAATAAATACAATTATTTATTTATTGAACAACCGTGAATTTGTTAGTAACAGTAGAAGGGTCTGGGCATATGACAAGGTATGCCCTAACGAGTTGATTAAGTGAAAAATTTTTTAAACAGTTTAGAAGTTATTGTTGAATTTTTTTAATATTTAAATATTTCAAACACCTGATGTATAGACAAAACTTATTTTTAGCAACACTTTTTATTCTTTTGTAAAAATTTATATATAGTAATTGAAAATGAAATGGCTTGATATATTTGACTTGCCTTTGACTATAATAAAATTGTGTTACCAATTGTTAATGTTTTTTGTTGTTATTATTATGCTTGCTTAATAAATAGTTTTTCTTTCTTTCTTTCTTTCTTACCATTAAAATACTAAAATACAAAAAATGTGACATCTATATTCTTTGCTTGTATCCTTCAACTTAATCATCACTACGACAGATTATGTTAATGTTAACGACAGATTTAGTTAAACTGCATACCTAAATGCTAAACAAGTGGACAGTCCTCACTGCCAGCTATAAGTTGCAGAACATTGTTGTGTTAAAGTTCTTTTTTTATTTATGCAAAAAGTTGGCAAATGATCAAACTAGCCACCTGATGGGAAGTGGTAATCAGCGCCTATGGACATCTGCCTTCATTCACAAGCAGAATTTATCTTATCTTAGTGGGGCTTGCTGAGGTTTCCATCTCTGCAGTAACAGTAACAGTAACCCATCACTTACATTACTGGTATTACAACCAAGGACTTTCAAACTTTTTATGTGATCTTATAATAAAATTTGACACAACCCAGCCTTAGCTGTACTCTTCTTTCAATAATGTTAGTAAGTATTACTTACTTACAAAGTAAGTAAATAGCTTATAACTGTCCCACTGCTGGGCAAAGGTCTCCGTAATTGAAATCAAGTCATCATTACAATTGATGGGTATTGGCTTAATCAGCACGCTTGTCATGTCATGAAAGATCATGTTCAAATAATTTTTAACGCAAATTTTGTTGCGAACAAATTACACTGGCACGGCAAATTACACGGGAAGAAGAAGAGCACCTGACCCGGTATGTCAGAAGGGTGCAGGTTCAAATCCTGCTTGTGGAAATTTTTTCAACATTTGTGTTTTTGTAAATCAAAGATCAAATCAAATAAAGGACCAAGTAAATAATGTAAAATAAAGTTATATTATCTAAGCATAAAACTCTAGATAACTTACCTGTGACCATTTAGTAATGTGGCTAAAGACTGTGGATGTACAACTTTGTCTTCTCTGATTGTCATTACTTCATCTGGTGTCAAGATTAATGGATCAAGTGTAGGGTGACCTGATTTACATAACTGATAAAATAGACGTTCCACACTGAAAATGAAAGAGTTATGTTATAAAACCAAACCAGGTTAAAAATTTAATTCTGTCATTTATCATTTTAATGTCCAAAAATGTGGTAACAACAATTGTATATCAAACAAAAGTAAAGATTTAGAACAAGTCCGCAAAGTCAGTTAACATTACCACAGTAACATAGTTTACCAGAAAACAGTATTTTTTTAATGGCATGTAATTATTTTTGTTACATTTTATTTTTAAGTGTTAATTGCTACACTTAAGCTGAATTAAATATTTATATAAAATACAGTGAAAAAATTAGAATTCCGGATAGCGGAAGACCCAGGTTCGATTCCTGGCTGGGTCGGGTGGGTGTTTAATTTTTTCATAAATATTTTATATAAATATTTAATTCAGCATGTAATTCTGTTTAATGGCATGAAACCAACTGAGGTACTATAACACATAATGTTATTTATCACAAAGCACTTTTACTCATTCATCATAAATAACATCTATACATAATATTATTATCAAATATTGTCTTATTTACGGATTTTACTCTTTTCTTATTTTGATTACCAAAATCTTAATTTAAATAGATATCTTTTCTGATAAACAACAAGTGTTTAGACGCTGTGTTCTTGACGCTCTTTGTAATTAGTAATTAGTTTTTATAGTTTTTATGGTTTATGTAGCTTTTATGAGCTCTCGGCTCAAATTTTATTTTAGTTTAATTATCTACATTTTTAATTTAAATTTTTGATTTGCATTAGAATTTTGATTTTGATTTTGATTTTATATTTATTTTGATTGATTTTAATTTAATTTTGATTTGTTTTTTGTTTTTATTTTGATTTTAATTTTAATTATTTGATTTAGATTTAGATTTTAATTTTGATTTTGGTTATAATTTGAATCTGTCATAGTTTGATTTTGTCTGTTCAGTTTTATTTAATCTGTAATGAATGAAAAGTATCTGTATTGCTTGTTTTACATTTTTTGTCTTGTCTATTTCTGTTCCGTTTATTGATGATAATTATATTGCATGTCGTGTCTGCCTATAATTAAGACAACACTTAGCCTTAAGATAAACTTGTATTTTTGAATTTTAATAGTGTATGTTTTGTTGGTAGTCCATATAAAATAAATAAATAAATATTAAATATTAAAAGGTTACAAAAAGAAAATAAAATGTTTTAAAAATCAAAATAAAACAGAAGGTATATTCACTAGTTATGCATACGTTGCTGCATGCAGTGTCGCCAAACAGGGTCTGCACTCAGCATAAGCTACGGATTATCCGAAGTAGTAGTTGTAGAGTTTAAAGATAATGTTCAATAGTACAAAGATTACTCTTGGTATTCAATATAACTTAAGCTTAATTATGCAAACTTATCTTTATCAACTTTCAAAAACTGATAGAATTTCTATCAGTTGTTGTAAGTTGGTGTTCAATGATACTAACAGTAGTTTTTAAAAATTTGCACACACAACGTGTCAAATTTTTTGCATCTTGCGCACGGAAGTTTTTTGCATCTTGGTGGTTTCGTTCACAATAAACTAAATAAGATCCTTAATTTATACCCTAAATCCCGAAATGAATGTAAAACTATAGTTACCAATTGGCTCCTTCAACAAGATTATGATAGCGCGGAAAGTGTAATAACCTTATAACACTCCGTCTTAATTGGGACACATACACCCACTCACACACACACATTCACACACACACACCCTCACACACACACTCACACACACAACACACACACAACACACACACATATTTAGGGTAGTCTTCTCTACTATGTAGTTAGCACTTAATCATAAGATATATGACTATAAGTATCGTACACTAGTCCACTCCGAGGTGGCAGAGAGCCTGGTGATCTGTAACACAGGTTTTGTAAGAAACCGGGTATAGACTCCAGCTCTCACAAAGGTTATGTGAACTATACTTGTAATTAGTAGTAAGTTTAATTGTAACTACCTTTGTGGAGAAAATAAACTTTTTATTATTATTTATTATTATTAAAAGAAATCACTATTATTAACAGCAGGATTCCTTGATCTTGATTAAAAATGAACCATTACGAGATAAAGAGACTATTATTACTAAAAGCTAAGAATACTTATAAACCCTTAATTTGTAGGCGTGGGGTGTCGTACACCTTAAAGCATGGATGCACAGACTTATTAAGACTAGGGGCCACTCGGGCAAATTATGAACTGATGGTGGGCCACCAGAAGTATAGGTAATTAAAGACAATGAAAAATTGATATTCTGGAATAGAACTCAATATTTTCGAATGTACGAGAGTATTATTTTTGCTGTCGGCGGGCCACCAGTATTCGACCGGCGGGCGTAGTCTGTGCATCCCTGCCTTAAAGTATGTTTCCAGGCTCATAACTTTTAAGAATTGAAGTTAATACTCAGGTATTCTAGGTAGGTCTGGAAGAGCGTGTTTCATATTTTACATACAATGTATTTCATATTTTATTTTAAATAGCTACACTCCCACACAACCATTTAAGTAAACTTTTTAGGTGCACCCAATTAAGACCAAAAACTCCTAGAAATTTAAGGATTACACCTAAAATAGTTTTTCTGTAGCTATAACAGCTAAGGTAGCTGGCCTTCCTTACTCATCTCAAAACTCAAATTAGTAGTATCTAATAATTTTAAAGGCAAACCAATGAGTACAGTTTCAGTCACTATCAATTGATAAATAAACACGCAAATTATACTTATTGCACAATTTTGTTTTAATAATATATGGTTGCAAGTGTTTCCAAACTGTATTGCTGGTTAATAAAGGTAGGCAGCTCTAACTGCTATAGTCTACATATTTGAGGCAGAATGGAGGTTACTAATAAGAATGGCTAAAATTTAAACAGCGAAACAATTCAATATCTAGGTACTTAACAATCAAATATATTGTAGGCTATACTACATTACCTTCTTCGACAACCAACACAAGGAATGCTTTGATTCAGTACATTAAAAATATCGGAAGCGTCTACTCTGAGTGCTGCTTTCAATTCATCTGTCGAAAGAACTCTGTATTTACGCATAAAGTCTTCATATTCACGCCCTTTCACTTGTGGATTATCACAAATTAAACCCATCGTGTTCAAATCCATTATCATCTGCGAAGAAAATATACAATTTAACAAAGGAATAATATCACAAAAATAAGGTCATGCATTAACGTCACTACTTTCGGAAGAAATCAATGAGACCTAAAAAGCAATCAACGTTTGTAACGAACTTAGTCGCAAAGCATTGTCATCTTTTCTTTTGTAACTTGATAATTAACAGCATCGACGCATTACTCAAATCACGGCGATAACTTAAATTAATTATATTTCGGATTAATCTACGTTTGTGGTAATGTCAAAGTACGGAATCAGCTATGTACTTACAGTAAGATTTTCATAAATAGTTAACGGCAATTGTCGCCTTTTGATTACAGGATCTTTTTCGCTACTATATATATCAACCAATTTCGCCATTTTTATGAATATTCACATAAAATCGTCAACAAAATACACAAATATAACAAAATGACGGACGAATTCTCAAGAAATACACGTCGTGTTGCGTCTGACACAAAACCAATGTTGCCAGGTTAAACGATATTTCTTCATTTCTTCCAAACTTAATATTGAAATAACAAGAAAAAAATATAAAAACTACTACTCATAGAATCTAGCGATGGGCGTTATTCAACTTAGATAGTTATACAACTTAGTTATCATCCGCAGTGCTTTTGCCACCGTTGGTTTACCGGCTGTCTTAGAGCCAGCTGGTATCTCTCGCAGCGATGGCAAGAGACCTGACGGAATGACCATTGGGCCCTGGAAGCTTGGCAGGCCGTTGGTGTGGGATGCAACCTGTGCTGACACCGTGGCTCCCTCGCATGTTCGCACCACTTCTCTTCATGTGGGGGCTGCTGCGGTAAGCGCTGAAAATCGCAAACGGCACAAATACGCGAACCTGGGTCGTAATTATTTATTTGTTCCGTTTGCGGTGGAAACAATGGGTCCATGGGGGCCGGAGGCAAGGCAACTTGTTAAAGAACTAAGTGCTCGCCTTATTGAGGCTTCCGGTGACAAGAAGGCTGGCAGCCATCTCTGCCAGCATATTAGCTTGGCAATCCAGAGGGGCAATGTTGCCAGCATTCTTGGGACCGTTCCCATAAGCCCACAGTTGGAGGACATCTTTTATTTATAGGCATTTAGTTTTTAATTTGCTATTTTTATTTCTTTGTTTTTTTTTAAGTTCAGTTAAGTTATGTTTCTTTTTTGTTTTAAGTATTGTTCTGTAATTAGTAATTAAATCTATTATGAGACTGTGAACATGTGAACTGATGGCCCACCTCACAGAATGCTGATTTGCCTACCTGGAGCTATTGTGACGGAGATATGAAACCTTATTTTAGCCTTTAAATTCATTGTACCGGATTCCTGGAAGAAGGATGGATCAATTTCGGTGGGCCGTCAATCTACATGGTTTTTGAGGTTAAAATGTCAAAAATCGTCTTTTCTGCGTAATCGCATGAATGTACCGAAAAGATGACCATTCCAAACCAATGTGACGACATATGTGACAGCAACAAATACATAAAACAACTAAAAACGATAATTGGGACGAAGATATAAGCAATTATTTTTTTGACAATGGGTGAATTGAGGGACCACGATCTAAACTTCTAAAATCATCGTGAATCTTGCATGAAAATATAAATTGAACAGAGATTCTAAGTCATTTAGTCATGCCAAATGCCTCATTTACCAATTAACACCAGTACTTCAATAGTTTTAGAGAAAATTACATAATTATGTTCTCCATTGTAATCGACGTATGGTGACCATGATTAAAATTACTTTAGGCAGGACGCCTTAATTTTTTTTTCTAAACATGCTTGGAAATAGGATCATTATTTTGAGATAAGTAGAAATTGCTGTACGGTCAAATACACGCTAGCAGCAGCGCCTCCTGGCGACATACAAGAAGAGTTAAAATTTTGCTTCTACAAATTTTCGTTTTCGTTTACGTGATCGAATGAATACACCGATAGTTAACAAAACTCACACTCGATACTCTGGAATACTCCTACATAATAAAGGCTGCTAGCTGCAATTTGTTGTAACGATGGGCAATTGTTGTCAAAAACAATCGAAGTAGGTCTTGAAATAATTTGTTAAACGATTGTGTTCGAATAAGAACCCAAATTATTCGATAGTTCGTCGAATGTAAATTGTAACTAGGGTAGAAAAACGAGAATTAGTATGGCATTGAAGCAGCGCCTTCTGGTGACATACGAGAAGAATTAAAGTTAGATAATATAATTTTCGTTTTCGTTAACGTGATCGAATGAATACGCCGATAGTTAAGAAAACTCACACTCGATACTATGGAATACTCTTACATAATAAAGGCTGCTAGCTGCAATTTGTCGTAACGGTGGGCGATTGTTGTCAAAAATAATTGAAATAGGTATTGAAATAATTTGTTAAACGATTCTGTTCGAATAAGAACCAAAATTATTCGATAGTTCGTCGAATGTAAATTGTAACTAGGTTAGTTGTACCAGTGTTCGACGGGAACCAGAGTGCCTAGTGTGGGTTATTTTTGACATTAGTACACGTTTACAAAAACGAGAATTACTATGGCATTGAAGCAGCGCCTTCTGGCGCATACGAGAAGAGTTAAAGTTAGGTAATATAAATTTTCGTTTTCTTAAACGTAATCGAATGGATAGTAAACAAAATTCACACTAGATGAGATAATTAAAAATAGGAGTCAGTTAACTGATTTTAGTCTTAAGCAACAATAAAATACTGACCTCCTGCTTCCTAGCTGTCATTCCGTAAAAAAATAATGAAAATCTTTGTTATTTTTTGGCGACGAAAACTGTGTCAAGCACTGGTGCCACTACGATACAATGCGTGCAGGACTAGCGCAATGAAGCGCAACATTAATACGAAATACGATATAACACACTCACTTTTACCGATTGACGTCGAATGATGGAAGCTACACGCGTGCGAGTAGTAGTACATTTGACCGAGATTAACTAAGATTTTAATAATCGTTGCAAGTAAATCGTAATGACACCTTCTCCCACTATAGCCTCCGCTCTCCCACACTCCACCGCACTGCAACTCTCACTCACTCTATTTTAAAATTTTCATTCGATTGTCTATTTTTATTCAAATGTTTGTTCGTTAGGTATCAATCGACAATCGAGAGTTTGAATATCGATTCATTCGATAGTTTTTTTTCAACAATCGCTTATCGCTACTCTCTCGTTTTGATAAAGCGGCAGCGGGAAATGGATGACCGATGTTACAAAATATAGATGATGACATCGCTGTTGACTGTCAACATCGATAATTCGATATCCTCTATTTTTATTTGCATTGATTTTTCGGACGGCATTAACATTTTTAAGATCTTAAAAACTCTATCCACGATCACATATGTTTAATCGATATCGCGGGAGTGTTGTTAAAAGATGTAAAAGATAACACTTAGCGATTTTAAGCAAAAGGAAACAAAATTATTGATATTACCTACATTCATAACGCCTTTAAATTAACGAGATACTAATCAAAATAATAATAATATTAATAAATAACTACATGCCATTCTACTATTAGTTGTAGGCAGGCATGTCTACTTTGTCTTAACTAGGCAAATTATAATACGAGAAAATAATAATAATCGTTTGATATTTTCATGACATTTCCAGGCATGCGATGCGATTGAATTGTTCAATGTATTCTAAAAATCGATGAGTGTATCAGTTAAAACAAACTTCAGATCGAGCATCCCTATATCTTTATATTTTCTAAATAGTTTTTTTTTTTTTTTTTTTTTCATTTTGTTGATGGCTTCGTGCGATTAGCACATTTAGCCAGTGTCAAAGTAATTTTTCTAACAAGTAATACATAAATAAACAATATTTATTTTATGTATGATGATGATGAATGATAATAGAAATGAGAAATGATATACCACCCAACTCCTCGAGTATCTCAGTAAAGATGTGGGGCTTTACTAAGTCCTCGGGCGGACTTCTTGAGAGAATTTGAAAAGTGACGTTGCACTGTTTTGTTTCATTTGCCAACACTCATGCACACCCAAGAACACTTAACTGTTAATAATCCACCATTATTTCACATTAATATTCGACATAACACAAATTTTAGAAAATAAAACAAAACCGCAGACATGACTCTTCACTTTCCCGCCAAGAAGTCTTCTAAATAGTTTATTTAGGTTGTTGAATTTATCCTCAAAATATTTGCAGTTGATAAAATGTGACCTTAGATACTTGTATATCTACATGTGCTGTGATATGAAAAGGTTCAAAAAATATATTTAAAGATTAAGAATAAAGACAACTTTATATACAATTACTTATGTGTTTTATTGACTCTTCCTTTAATTTTAAACTACATGATGAACTCCTAAAAGTACGTACCGTTTGGATTTGGCGGTGCTTGTCCCATTGCAAAGATCGTGTTTAAAGACTCCTCATTTAATTTTTAAACTACATGACGAACTCCTAAAAGTACGTATACTTACCGATTGGATGTGACGTTGATTGTTCTATTGTAAAGATCCGATAACTCGACGGGCTAGCGCAGTGACTATTTCTAGTTAGGTTAATTTCTAATACGAGTTTTTCTAAATTAATCAACCCAAATCTGGTCGCTCAGATCAGACCCAGATGATGCCCATGGAGAAAATAGCCATTATCTGGTACCATGTAACGCTAAGATGAAAAGGCCTAATTTTGGGATCATGATAAAAAATGTATTTTCTCCCGCATATATTTTTAAAGGAGGGACTTATCCTTAAATTATTAAAATTATGGTCACCCTACGTCGATTACAATGGAGAACATAATTATGTAATTTTCTCTAAAACTATTGAAGTACTGGTGTTAATTGGTAAATGAGGCATTTGGCATGACTAAATAACTTAGAATCTCTGTTCAATTTATATTTTCATGCAAGATTCACGATGATTTTAGAAGTTTAGATCGTGGTCCCTCAATTCACCCATTGTCAAAAAAATAATTGCTTATATCTTCGTCCCAATTATCGTTTTTAGTTGTTTTATGTATTTGTTGCTGTCACATATGTCGTCACATTGGTTTGGAATGGTCATCTTTTCGGTACATTCATTCGATTACGCAGAAAAGACGATTTTTGACATTTTAACCTCAAAAACCATGTAGATTGACGGCCCACCGAAATTGATCCATCCTTCTTCCAGGAATCCGGTACAATGAATTTAAAGGCTAAAATAAGGTTTCATATCTCCGTCACAATAGCTCCAGGTAGGCAAATCAGCATTCTGTGAGGTGGGCCATCAGTTCACATGTTCACATGAGACTTAGTTATTAACTTACTTAGTTATCTATTAGGCTGAACAACGATCACTAGTTATCGAACGACAAAAAACTATCTATTTTCAACAACGCTCTAAACTTCTATAATCGAGCGAAAATACACTTTAAGTAAACGACAATACGATAGTTAATTTGTTCACGCGTCAGCGAATGAACGAAACTTTCTTATGACGTTTGTATAAGTGTGATTATTCATATTTCACTTACAATATAGCAATATAGATAGTCCTAAGCCTGGTAAAGTACGAAAGAAAGTTAATCGAAAACGTTAAGTAGCTAACAACTCAAACCTTACAACATAAAATGTTAATATTCATACAGTTCGACGACGTTGTGGAAATAGATAATTTAGACCAAATAAAAACGTTTTATTTGGTCTGAGGTTTTAATAACGTTATTTACAAACGGATAACGTTTTCGTTACGTGATTTCAAAAAACGATAACGACACATCGCTAGTAGAATCCTAGATTCTAGAACTTTTATGTACATAAACGTGTCCGTTAAGGTGGCGTACATATGGTCGATTTCACGTTAGTTTTGTTGCTACGCCCCCTTCTATAAATAATCAACGGTAGATTGTTGACATTGAATGTTGTAGGATCCATCCAAAGAAAGGATTTTACGGAAATCATACCCTAAGGGGTTCAAATAGGGGGTGAAAGTTTGTATGAAAGTCCGTCAGTTTTGAAGTAAAATACATGAACATTGGTAAATAGGCATTGGTGTGTGGCTTTTTGCAAAGAAATAAAGAATGACGTGTCTCAGGAATTTTGTTTATTTTCCTTTTAAGGAGTAAAAAAGGGAAGAAGTTTTTTTGGGGAAATCGTTATTTTTTTTTAATAACTATAAAATGAATAATTTAATCGATCTACAGATTTTTCATTGGGGGTTATATGGGGTATATGGGTATATGGGTATACAATATGGGGGGTATATGGTATATGGGCCTTATCAGAAGGCTCAAGGTCACTCAAAGAGCAATGGAGAGGGCTATGCTCGGGGTTTCTCTGCGAGATCGAATCAGAAATGAGGATATCCGCAAAAGAACAAAGGTAACCGACATAGCCCGAAGAATTGCTAAGCTCAAGTGGCAGTGGGCAGGGTACATTGCTCGCAGGACTGATGGCCGCTGGGGCGGAGCAGTCCTCGAGTGGCGACCGCGTACCGGAAAGCGCAGTGTGGGCAGGCCTCCAACAAGGTGGACCGACGATCTGGTGAAGGTCGCGAGAAGCCGCTGGATGCGAGCAGCACAAAACCGGTCGTTGTGGAGATCCTTGGGGGAGGCCTTTGTCCAGCAGTGGACGTCTTTTGGCTGAGATGATGATAATGATGATGACAGATTTTTCAATAAAAATAAAGAATGACGTGTTTTAGCCTTTTTCGAAAAAACTCCCCTAGAGAGGTGAAATAGGGGTGGAAAGTTTGTACGGAAAAGTGTTATTTTTAAAGAAATTATGAAGAGTTTCAGGATTATCCCTATAGATTTTGACGAGTTTTGACTTTTATTACAAACAATCACTATTCCACGTGAGCAAAGCCGCGAGCAATAGCTAGTAAGATATATAACTAATAATATTAATTTTGTGTGCCAGTATATGAAACGATATATTTGTTCCTAGAACTTTACATATTTTTTTTATATAGTTCCACTGCGTTTTCACATAAACAATTTATACTGAGTTAGAATTTCACGCACTATTAATACATATAACAATTATAAAAATAAAAGTTCGCTTTCCGTAAGCACTATTTAGAGTACGTTGTCTCTTAATGCCAGCTCGAAATGTCATTCACAAGTCTTGTTCGATATCCGTTCCTTTAAGAGCAATCCTTATGAAATTTTGCATAGCGCGGGCATTATCTACATATGTGTGTAAATGTCGTTGCTATAATATAAGTAGCTTTCGAGAACGGTCATGAGTAAACGTAGTGTTAAATTCTCTTTGGTCATGAGTATACGCCAGCTTGATCATGATGACAGCGAGCCTTTTTAATGCTCTAAGCAGCGAGCACACTAAAAAAGGTCTTTATTTAAAAGAAGGCAAAACAACAAACGTGAAATCTATCCACTCATAAACTTGAATTCAAAAAAGAACTTACATTTGATAGAGTAAAATAAATACACATTTATCTAATATTATTGTAGATAAGAAGACAGAATATTATAAAACTAATAAAGTTTTATTCATGTAAGTATTTTTTAATTTTAAGTAGGTTAGGTATGCTCTGTCTTTAAGTATTTCTTGGCGTGCGCTGTCATGGGGCTAACTTTGGTTATATGGTCTAAAGTCTAAGGGCTATCTATCAATAATCATAGTTCACCTACCTATCTTGGTTATATGGTCTAAGACCTATCTATTTATTCAAAATGTTAGTAGGTAAGGTAGGTAAGTATAACCATTATTAGAATTAAGGTTTACTAACGATTAGCCTGTATGGGTGAGATGTCTTTGCCTACTACCTAGGACTAAAAAAACTGAAAATTCTTAGTGTGAAATGTGAATGAATTTTATGAACTCCATGTTTTCATCTTGTTTTTCTGTGATTTTGATTCTAAGTAATTGAGATTGTAACTTTGAATCCATTTTCTTTAATACAAAGTAAAAGAAAAGCAAAATGTCTAAAATATTTACACCGACTAATCAAATACGATTAACAAATGTCGCTATTGTAAGGCTAAAAAAAGGCGGAAAAAGATATGAAATAGCCTGCTACAGAAATAAGGTAGTGTCATGGAGGAATAAATTGTGAGTTACGAACGATTTTTCTAGGTACACAAATGTTTTAAAAATACTACTTCTCGAGTAAAATAGTACTACCAAGCAGGCTGAAACGTAAGTCCTATTGGTATTTGTCTGGTTAATTGTCTTATCTGTGATTCGTTGAGAAAATTCTATTTGTAGCCAATGACCTTTAACATAAAATATCATTGTTTGTAGCACATTCCGTAAATACCTTGAGTAAGTTTGTACCTACTTAACTGGCTACTTTTTCCATTTTTACAGAGAAACTGATATCGATGAAGTACTGCAAACACATACAGTGTTTACTAATGTTTCAAAAGGCCAAGTAGCTAAAAAAGAAGATTTAGTAAAAATATTTGGAAAAGATGACCAGACCGAAATATGCAAAGAGATTTTGGAGAAAGGTGAATTACAAGTATCTGATAAAGAGAGGCATTCACAAATAGAATCATTATTCAAGGATATAGCTACAACAGTTGCTGATAAGTGTGTTAATCCTGAAACAAAAAGACCTTATCCTGTTTCAATTATTGAGAAGGCTATGAAGGATATTCACTTTTCTGTAAATGTTAACAGAAATGCAAAACAGCAAGCGCTGGATGTCATACAATTGTTGAAAAAGGAAATACCTTTAGAGAGAGCACAAATGAGGGTCAGGATTATCTTAACTGGCAAAGATGCACGAAAAACCAAGGAAAAGGTAGTCAAACTTGCTATGAGTGTAGAAGAAGAAAACTGGGATTCAGGCACAGCCAACATAATATGTTTAATTGACCCAGGCAACTTCAGAAACTTGGATGAGATGGTCAGAACTGAGACGAAGGGGACTGGCCAATTTGAATTGCTCAACCTGAAAGAGATGGTTGAAGGTGAACAAACATTGTAATTTGAAATATTTAAAAAGTTATTTTATTAATTTTAATAAAGATATTTTCTATTATGTTACATTTGATTCATTATAGTGTCTATTCATCAAGAGGAAAATGTAAGAACAGATTTGAGGATTTTATTTCTATGAAACTAAATGACTGACACATCATTGTCACAATAAAATATTATGTAATTAATGATTATCAATATTCTCAGGATCGTTTCGTTGGTTCATGGCAAGTGTTTGCAGCGCTGCCACAATGCAGCCGTTATAACACTAGGGATTAGATCCCTAGTGTTACAATGGTAGATAGCAGCATTGCTTTACCCCATTAACTGACAAACTTCATATCAGTTGTCGTGCCCTCAGCACCAGGCACATAATTCTAAAAATAAACACCTACTACAAATAGGGATGTTCAATGGTAGATCGATAAACAATAAACACTGACTTTGATATACCGACCCTGCTATGCACGGGCACGCTTAAGATTTCATCGAAATAGCTTCGGCTAGTGATTAAAGAGATTCAGTCTTATAAGGCTTTTCATATTAATTAAGACTAACAGCTAGTCTTAATTTTAGAGTCAAGTCATGTAAAAAGAGCAGAGTCTCTTTCATCACTAGCTTCAGCTGTTAAAGCTTGATGAGGTAACTAGACAAAAATTTAAAAAAAAACTAAATATAAGCTATTAAGTAATTAAGTTGGAACAATAATAAACTACACTAATTTTGAAAATTTTTATATTTACTAACTTTTATTCTGTAAATAACTAAAGGGTCCATATTGGCTCACCTAAAGTTTTTTACCCGAAATTGTTATTCCTACCGATTTGTAATCCGAATGCTCACTCTTCCTAAAAATTTTCTTTCTAAAGTTTTTATTTAGTATGTATTAAGTATGTACATTTTGTTTTATTTTGTAAAAGATATTGAATAAATTATTATTATTATTATTCATAAAATTTGTAGTACTACAGACAATTGTAATTAATATTATCACTAAAGTAAATATATTTAAACTCCTACTGTTGTTTTTCATAACGCTTTTATCCCTAAACATAATTTCCATTGTAAAGTGATGTATATCAGGGTTGTTGCGGATGCCGATTTTTTTAAATCCGCGGATGTGAATGCGGATGAGGATTTTTGAAGGCTCACATCCGCGGATGCAGATGCGGATGTTTGAGATCTTATATAAATATATATGAATGAAGAATTAAAGCAATGATAATTTCTTTCTTAACTTCACTTACTAATTTTCATATTAGTAACAGAAGTTAAAAATAGGAGCATTGTACTTAATAAAGAGTAATATTGCCGCCTTTTCTGATTTAAGGCGGTTACGCAGAGGTTATTATTTATTAAACCCGCGCTACTAAATAATTTATTGTTCGCTAGGAACACTGCCTGGTGGAGTGGATAAAAATCTTCATGCTATCGGTGATAATATCTTAAATTCCTCTCGATAAACACTCCACCATTTAGATTTTTTTTTTTTTTTTTTCATTTTCTTGATGGCTTCGTGCGATTAGCACATTTAGCCAGTGTCAAAGTAATTTTTCTAACAAGTAATACATAAATAAACAATATTTCTTTTCTGTATGATGATGATGAATGATAATAGAAATGAAAAATGATATACCACCCAACCCCTCGAGTATCTCAGTAAAGATGTGGGGCTTTACTAAGTCCTCGGGCGGACTTCTTGAGAGAATTTGAAAAGTGACGTTGCACTGTTTTGTTTCATTTGCCAACACTCATGCATACTCACGAACACTTAACGGTTAATAATCCACCATTATTTCACATTAATATTCGACATAACACAAATTTTAGAAAATAAAACAAAACCGCAGACGACTCTTCACTTTCCCGCCAAGAAGTCCCACCATTTAGATTTTCATCCACATTGACTCTTTTTTTTTTTTTGTCCAATTTCTTTTTTGTCGCAAATTGTATTATATTCGCATCCGCATTGATTATTGCGGATGCAGATGTCCAAATCTTTGCGGAAGCTCCGTATTTGCAGATTCGGATGCGAATATTCGCAACATCCCTGATGTGAGAAACGCCCTAAAGTTGCTCCTGGCACTCGCCGGCCGCTGCCGCGGCACGCTCGCTTACATAGTCTCATAGATAAGAATAGGTTTCATAGTCTATGCTCGCTTCGCTCTCTAGGCTCGTGCTTGTGCGCTGTGTTTGTTTATGTCAACCTAACCCGCTCGTCGCTTCGCTCCTTGCTAACCTAAGCAGATTTATTTTAGTCGCTTCAAATAAAAAAGATATGACGTTGAATGATACGGAATTATGAACATTATTATTATTTATTATTTCTGGTGGGGACGTCGCCGGCCGAACGGACGATCCGCCCGCGTTGTTTGCGGGCCATTTCGTCCTTTTCCCCGTTCTCCCCTTCGAGGGGGTTAAGGTTAATCCAGCCCTCACGGCGCCCCGTCAAATCTTTTTGTCTTTTTGGTGAATCTTGCTATCTGCTCCACCTCCAGATCCTTCAGGTCCTCTATGTCTAGTGTATCCGACCCCCATAGCTCCCGTCTTATCCGTGAGTATATAGGGCACTCAGCGAGTAGGTGGAGGCTGGTCTCTTCGCTTTCCGTGCACTCCGGGCATATGGGATCGGTTTTCACTCCTATCACTGTCAGATGTCTGTTCAATCAGCAGTGTCCTGTTATGATCTCTATGACTAGCCTCATGTTCTCTCTGGAGAGTCCCATCAGTTTGCTAGTCTTTTTCTTGTCCATTCCCTTGATGAAGACCTTCGACTGTCTCATGCCCGTCGATGATCTCCATCTTCGATTGGTTTCTGCTGTAATACTACAGCTGATTACTCCCTTGGTGATGTTGTGCGCTATTGGCAACCGGGGTTCCGGTCCCACCAAGCTTTCCTCTGCTCCCTTTCTAGCTAGTTCGTCGGCCTGTTCGTTTCCCGTGTTTCCCTCGTGTCCTGGGACCCACGCTATCGTCAGGTCCGCTCTTTCGGTCAACCTTTTCAGTGATTCCTTGCATTCTTTGACGATTGCTGATGTCGTCTCTTCTCTGCCTAGTGCCTTCAGCGCCGCTTGGCTGTCGCTGTAGATGACCATCTTTCCTGTAATATTGAGGTGTTCGGCCATCTCAGCGCTTGCGATTATTGCGTATATTTCCGCTTGAAAAACACTGGCGAATCTTCCTAACGGTATAGACTTGTTCACCTCCGTCCCGTCTGCGCATTTAATATGCACACCGGATCCAGAGAGCTTTGTTGACTCCTTTCTGGAGCCGTCTGTATAGCAAGTAGTGCCTTCAGTTTCTACGCTCCAGTTTTCTCTTGTTCCTATGTGTATTCTGTATTTTTTGTCAAAGATCCTTTCCTTTCGTATTAAATCGTTGTTGGAGAAGACCATTGACAGCTTGTCTTCGTAGTTTTTGCTTATACTGGCATGACCCTCGTCCATGAAGTTCCCGGTCCATATGCCAGTGCTTTTTAGCTTGAACCATTGTTCAGTGGCTCTTCTCTTTATTTCTAAGTCCAGGGGATTTAGCCCCAGTAGGATCTCGAGCGCGGCTGTGGGCGATGTTCTCATCGCGCCCGTGGTCACTAAGGCCGCTAGCCTTTGGACTTTGTCTAATTCTGCTTTGTTTTTCCCTACTGCGGCTCTGTGCCACCATACGATGGCTCCGTGTAGGATCCTTGGCAAGATTATTGCCTTGTATATCCATAGTGCCATCGCTGGTTTCATGCCCCAGGTTCTGCCTATTATACTTTTACACTGCATCATGGCCATCTTGGCCTTTAAGCATGTGTTACTTATATGGGTATTGAAGGTGAGCTTGCTGTCCAGTGTCACACCTAGATACTTGACTTCCTTTTGACTGTTTCCAGCTCTTGGTTGGATTATGAACATTAGAAACAGAGTAGGTAGTTAGGAATTGTGATTGTTAGGATGAAAAATGTTGGGAAGAACATTTTTGGAGTTCCAATTATCGGAGTTGAAAATTTAGGTGAACTTTGGCGCACCCATAACTTGACCGGGTCAAAGTTAAGCCAAGACTTAGGCGATTCATAAGTTTAGTGCAAACGGGTGTATAAGTTTCATTCAATCATAACCTAAAGGTGAGTATAGACTAGAGCATTTACTTGTAACAGAACAACAAGCCGCTCTATATGTTCTAGTGTATCACCCTCACGAACCAGACGTCAAACATGAAAATGCTTTGGAAACTTAGCTTTACCTGTATTGTACCATTCGTAAGAACGTTACATTACATAGAAATGCTCGAGAAAATGCTCTAGTGTATATCACCTTAAGGCTAGAAAAGTATGTTTTGGATGTTTGCTAAAGTTTGATGGAGGACGAAAGGAGATGACACTGTTTTAATTTTTTTGATGTGTCAAAAGATGATTCCTGGTTTTCATAGTGTTTAACTTAATTTAATTAATCCTTATTTGTTTGTGCCAATAAATTGGTTTATTTGTTATACATACATACATATACATACATACCATCACGCCTTTTTCCCAACGGGGTAGGCAGAGACCACATCTTTCCACTTGCTACGGTCCTGACACACCTCTTGCGCTTCTTCCACTCTCATTACTCCTTTCATACATGCTCGTCGGTTATGGGTACTCCTGACCTGACCTTTTCTTAGTACGTCTTGGACTTGTCCTAAGTACGTCCGTCTAGGCCTACCCTTTCCAACAGCTCCATCCACCCTCGCCTTGTAAATTTGTTTCGTTAATCGCCTTTCATCCATCCTTTCCATATGCCCAAACCATCTTAGCATTCCCATCTCAATTTTAGTGACAACATCCTCTTTCACACCACAACGCTCTCTAATTTTGCTATTCCTCATTCTATCACTCAATGTCACTCCTGCCATACTTCGCAATGCTCTCATTTCCACTGCATTTATCCTACTTTCATCCTTCTTTTGCCATACCCAACTCTCACTTCCGTACATAAGCGTCGGCACCAACACTCCCGCATGAACAGCCAGTCGCGCCTTCTCTGACACTTTCTGACTGTTCATAAAGGCATGCAGCGCTCCATTCACCATATTCCCTGCATTCACTCATCTATCAATATCACCCTCATGCCTTCCATCCCTCGTGAACCTAGTCCCCAGATACACAAATTCTTTCACTTGTTCTACTTTTTCACCTCCAATTAAAACATCACATTCTGTCATATCCTCCTCTCTTTCAAAAACCATGGTTTTTGTCTTACTTACGTTCACTTTCATACCTCTCGCTTCTAACGACGCATTCATTAATGTTACCATTTCCTGCAACTCGTCGGCCGACGACGCAAGTATGACTTGATCATCAGCGTAGAGAAGTCATTTAACAAGCAACCCATCCATTCTCAGTCCATAATCACTATTTTTCAGATACCTACTTAATATGCGGAAACATGTTAATAGTGAATTGTGTATCTAGTTAGAATGTTACTGTTAGATTAACTGTTCATCATCACTGCATCATCACTGTGTTTTACGAATAAATAAAGGAACGCGAATTTTGGAAAAAGACATACATCAACACATTTTATCTATTTAAACCTTTACTATTTTCACGAATCTTTGTAGACCATGGAGTGTGTTTGTGGTATCACTAGAAAAACCGGTATTAAACCGTAACGTAAAACGGAACGTGGAAGTGAATGTACTCATGAAAATGACAAATTAAAAAAAGTTTTATTTTTCGTAGATTGGTACGAGATTTTATTGATTGTTTTCTTTCATACAAGATTTTTGGCCAGACGGCGACTGAAATTGCAAGTTACTGTGATATATTTATTTTCGTTAATTAACTATTCTTATCAACCTATTAAATGATCAGGGATATCGAGTTATGTCTATAAGTAATGGAAGGTACAGAACTGGGTGGCGACCAGCAATTCTGTTTGAGATGGAACAATTTTCAAGCAAATATAACTTCTCAATTCGAGGCACTGCGCGATGATGAGGACTTCGTGGACGTCACCCTGGCATGCGAAGGTCACAGGCTGGAGGCCCACAAAGTGGTTCTCTCTGCGTGTAGTCCTTATTTTAAGGAATTATTCAAAGTAAGTCTTTCTTTTACTCCCCACACTCTGATGTGTCACCATTACAATGACTCTAGTGAAAGTTGTTATGTATAAAACACTTGATCTACTTACAAATGCCATGTCTCGCGTTCCGGTTAAGTACTCGTGATTTCATTTATTTGTACCTACTTAAAAAATCTGTTTTACAATTTCTAATTGACTCATTAATGCCACTATACTATAGATTTCATGTATGTCTGCTAAGAAGCACTGATATTGAATTCTTTATACTGTGACCATTGCATTCTTCACTAATGAATATGTCTGTCTTTGCAGTTTTATCAAAGTTTTAAAGAATTTATATATTTTTATTCAAGTTGTAACATACTTAATTTGTAAACTTCTTAAGATGAAGTCAAAATAACAAAAAGGTAACTTGTTAGTGCATTGCGTTAGTTCAGTACATGTTTCTGCATATTCCTCATTTTCAATATTTTTAAATAGCTGTTATCAAGTCATTCAAGTGATGAATACTTAATCTATACTTATATCTCATGAAAATATGGACTGATCTTCAAGAGAAAGCTTTATACATTTACAAAGGCATTTGTTTCGCAATGATAATCATACTTGATAAATTTACAGTAATTTGTTAATTAATATGCCATATTTAGATTTTTGCATATCTCTAAGTCTTAACATGTTGCTAGAATTCTGAAAGTTATTTAAATAAAATAAATTGAATGATTATTGTGATATAAAGAAAGTTAATCTATCAATATCCATTTGATAGCATTTGCTAATAAGATAAACTATGTCAAAGTGTTGTAATATTCTTAGTATGATGACTGTATCTTTATTCAGTATTTTGTGTACTTACGGCATCAATAATACATCAACAAAAGATATTGCCATCAATAAATGGCCAACTCACTATGACTCTAATTAACATTCCATTAATCAACTTGTCCCATTGGGTTTATTATTCAATGCAATTTAAATTACAAATTGTTGGTCATTGGAACTTAATTGTAGTTGAATAGTTGTATCTAAACACTTTCATTAATGGTCATGGAAGTTTTTGGTGGTTCATCAATTGAACAGATTCCTTTGTCCTGTAGCATCAAAATAATTTTATATTAACAACCATCATTTAAGACTATTGAAGGAATAATTCATATAAGTTGTTCTATAACAACTACAAATTGATGGATATTGTTACATTTAAGTGCACAACAATTAAGTCGAAACATATTCTAATTAATTGAAGTCTTGATATTTACATACACTTAACAATAAAGGTATGCCAATTGGTCAAAAAAATAAGAAAATCAACAGTATTAAAAGTTTCCTATCAACATTTTAATTTGTTCCTTGTAAGTTGTACTTGAAGAGAATGGGCTTTTTAAAAGCTATGATCTCAGTAGGCACGGCATTCAATCTCATTGAAAGGAATTGGTGGCATGGAAATTACAGAGAATAGAGACTGAGAATTAAAGCTTAAGGTCTGCTATGCATGCGGTATACCCTTGAGTTCCAAGTGTCTATGAGCTGCAGTGGTTTCTTTCCATCAGATGGGCCGTATGTTCAGCATCTTAAAAATTGCTTTAAGAGTAGTGAATTCAGTCAAATTCCCGCATTGTAGATTTTCATCTATTTTTGGGTAGGTCCTGGGGCCTTATCATGAGCTCTTCTATCGGCGTATAAATGCTTCTCGTTTCCACAACTGCAATAATACTGCTCTAAGAGCTCAATGTGAAACCCGCCAGGGTCGCTTAGGCTCCAGTTCACATGTTTGGATAAAAAGTGTAAAAAAATAAACAACTATTTAATTTAATTTTTTTTTATTGGTTTGTAACCAGTTGCGTTGTTCACAGAACAATCCATGTTCACATCCGATAATATTCATGCGCGACTGCGAGGTGTCGCACGTGCGCGCGCTGCTGCAATTCATGTACGTGGGGCAAGTGAACATTGCGCAGGCGCAGCTCAGCGCGTTCCTGCGCACCGCTGACGCGCTGCAGATCCGCGGTCTCACGGACTGCTCGCAACACAACGACAAAGTAAGAACTACGAGCTTTGCGTCAGCAGAATATAAACTTCCTACTGCTAGGAAAGCCTTAAGCTTTCTTTCCTTCCTGACCAATGGAGGGGGGGACATAACCCGCCACTCTAGCTGCTGGTTTTGAACAACTGCGATCTTGCGACAGCAACTGGTACCAACATGGCTTAACGTGCTGTTAAGCTTGGAGAGGAACAACAAGCTATTTTGTTTAAAGTATCTTTTTAGCAGCAGCAAAACGTATTACATATTTTCAACAATAAAACATAGGCACAGCGAATAACACCCGTTTGCACTAAACTTATGAATCGCCTAAGTCTTGGCCTAACTACTACCCGGTCAAACTAACTCGGCACCTGGCTCGAAAACGTCGCTTACAACGTTTAGTACAAACCGGTGTTAGTGTTGTCCCAAAAACTACTTGCAATGAGTCTAGATAGTAATAACGGCAGTACTATGTTTTACGATTATTTAGGAGATTAGGAGAGTGCTCTTGCCATTGTTTTGCTCTTTAAAATTAATGTTAGTAGGAAAACTATATGGACATAATTATTTGGTTGATAAAGCACCATGGGTCATTGCTTATTTATTAGCTTTAAAATAATGAAGCAATTATAAAGTAATCTTTTATTCAGTAATTAGTAGCGCTGTAATAAATAGGTGGAAAATTATATCTCCATGAATAACAAAGTAGTTATTCGCGCGGCTTTGTAACTTTCACTAAATGCAGCGGGAACGCGGTTGCATTAAAGGAGATGTGACGTCATGCAAATCTCTGACAATAAAGTTATTCAAACACATTTTTTACAGTTTCATATATTTTTTCCATTTGTTGCTAGTTTTAAATTAAAATTAATGCCCTCATTTCCTGTTCGCGTTTTATCGCAGATAAGTATCACTTAGGTCACAAAGTCTACTAAGAACCGCCGTTGAATGATCTTTTGTCTTGAATTATACATGACGCTGTTTTCTCTTGCAGAAAGTAAATCGTAAATCTCCTCCTTCCCAACTACGTAATTTGCTCAGCGCTAAGCCGTCACATTCTACCTCTTCTTCCAAAGCCGCAAGCCAAAATGTTGAGTCGACCTCTGCTGAAGAACAAGACAAGACCGCGGGGCGCCGCTCTTCAGGAAATTCTCCCGATGTTGCCAGAAATAATCTCAATGAAGAAGCTCCCTTTCAAACTTCTAGTCAAATGAGGCCTAATAATGATGACTATAGCGAAACATGCAACTACTTGTTAAGGGTGAAAACTGATCTCGAAGCGCCTGAAGTCAAAAATGAAGAGAGCGATATTCTTATGGACCCTGGGGACACTGAAAGGTCGGATAAGTGTCAGGACTTTAACGCATCCGACCTTTTAGAACCAAAAATGGAAGTGATGGAACAGGAGGCTAGTGACGAAGAACGTTCTAATTTTCCACCAATATACTACGAAAACAACGCGCTGGCTAATCCCTTCGCTGCTTTGCAAGGTGCGTAGGCAATGAAAAGTTTGCTTTGTTGTTGTGACAAGGTGGAATCAGTGGCAATAACATTTTTGTTTTTTGGTACAGGCAACGTGGATCTCATGAGCGGTATGAACGCGGAGCTGAGGGATGACAACGCCGAAGGTGAATATTACTCTTTTGTTTTAAATCACTTCATTGTCACACGCACACGTCGACTCGGACAGCCGCGCCCCCGGCGAACCTTAGAACGCTTAGTTTCGGTCGTTTCCTTAAGAGAGCGCGCGCAGTTGTAGTCTGGTGGCTAGGCGCGCGGGTGTCGTGGCGACGCACGCCCTCGGCCCGCCGCTCGCACCGCCCAACCAACACTCAAACCACATTCAAACTGAACCACACGAGCGAAAAGACCCGTTTCAAATGCTAAAAGTTTCTAAAACACCAAATGTTGTAGATTATGCTAACGTAAGAATGCGGCAGAAGTGTTCATAACAACACCTCATGAATTTTGACAAGAGTATTTGACGAACGTGATCGTTTACTTCGAAAAAACATACCAAGCTTTAGTTGGTCTCTCAATTATAATACTGCCGTGTTCTAGTTTTTCTTGTATGTTAGAAATTGTTCTTAGATGAAAAATGTATGAAGAGTAAAAGCTTTAAAAGCAACCGTGCTCCATAGAATTTGATATGATAATACTCTTCGGTGTTGGAAACGGTCCATAATGGACCAGAAATTTGGCGCCAATAAAAGCTTGAAAAGCAGTAACGGGCCGTAGCATTTGAACCCGGTCACGCTGGACTTGATCGGGCGAGCGGCGTCGGCGAGCGTAGCGGGCAGTGCGAACGTGGTGTTGTTGGCAGCGGGCGGCACGAGCGGGGCGGGCGCGGGCGTGCAGTGCGCGCTGTGCGGGCGGCGGTACAGCAACGCGTCGAACCTGCGCCAGCACGTGCGCCTCATCCACGAGGCGCAGCCGGTCGCCTGCGCCACCTGCGGTCGCAGCTTCAAGACGCCGCTGTACCTGCGCCGGCACACGCTGGCGCAGCACCCCCCGCGCGTGCTCAAGCCTCCGCCCGCGCTCAAGCCGCCGCCGATGCCCGCGCTCAAGCCGCCGCCGATGCCCGCGCTGCGGCCCGCCCAGCAATTCCAACAGTAGCCGCTTACTCACGCGCTCTCTTAACGCTCGAGGAACCAAGCCGCGGAGATGCGACGCGTTTCTGCCGCGAGGCCCGAAGCACACGCGATACTTGTGTCGCGGCCACACATTGGCCCCATTTGCACAAATATGTTGAAGTCAATTTATTAATGTAGAATATACACTTGACATAATATGAACAATGCCCTAAGTCGACTGTATCCGTGTCGATTTTTTCTTAACAATGTTTAAGTGATGGGTAAGGGAGCATACCTCGAAAGTCCCTGCGCGATCTCAGGAGGAGTTCACTAATAGTAAAAATGTGGTTTTTGCCTTTTGATTTTGGAACAGCTCACCCTGAATTTGAATCCAATTTAGTGGCCTTAGCATTAACAACTGTGACGTTTTTGTTTGTGATGGAATTAGACACATAAAGCAAGAAGTGGTCAAAACGAGATGCAATGTCGATTCACCGGCATTTAAAGTAGCACGTGTGCTTCAGCCCTTATGCCGCTCTTCACATGTTTTCAACGAAACGCTATCGCTTTGTTAACGTGCCATTTTAGGGAGATACGCGTTGCCTATCTCCCAGCGGCGATATTGTGAAGATGTGGCTTATAAAGTTGTAACGAAGACTGTCAATAAATTTATTATCTAGTCTGTGATCGGAGTGTCGCCGGGGGCCTATTTGCCGTCACACCTCTCCGCTTATTGCGTGCCTTTCAATAATATACCGAGTGCCAGATGTACTATATTTCGCTTTAACGAGGTCTCCTTTATCTATAGAATGCTGTAAATATAAATACATAACATTACTTAAGTTTCCATTTTACAAAAGTTTTTAAACTGTTACCTGGTTAAATGTTTATACTGCATATTTTTATCCCGAATATGGCACTAGATATTTCTTGTGCAGTCTCGTGCTACGGGGAAATTATATTAGAAGACAATAACATATTATGGGAAATCCATGATTTAGTCACGTTTGTGCGAATCAAAGCGCTTAGTAATTACGCCTTTGTAAGGGTTACGTTGTCATGACTAATTGGACCTCGTTAAAGAGAAGCAGCTACCTTCCTTTTTGACAATAGACTGATTGTTGTTAAGCATTTGTTGCAACCGGTGCTGATTTTTACATAACATAGGTTATTTACTGGTTACATACATAGTATTGTACATACATACATTATACATGTTATCCACACTCGGTCGACACTATCCAACGCATTCTTAGTCTTAAATGATAAACCGTATTTTCATAGTAGAATATAATTATTTTGTATCACAAATGCGTAGGAGAGTAGCGATCTGAACCGTTTTATTTGTCAATGCTCGAAGTTATGTAACATTTGGATACATGAATTCGTAGTGCAACCACAATAGTGATATTTTTATACACAATAGTTTTTATCTTTACACAGTGTTATATTGTTGAGTGATTGGACGGCTCCCGGTTAATAGTTTGTACAAAACCAGATGTAATGATTGATTATCTTCGAATTCGTGAATATTAAAGTGAAATATTGATTATTATGTTAAACGATAACTTGATAACGGTTAAGGCACCCATCAGCACGCCTGAAGTCAGCCCCTTTGGACTGTTTAGACAACACGCTGGTAAACTAAAGTATAATTACACGATGTTACGTTTATTTGCGTAAGGTTTTTTTTTTCAAATTATGTATATATTTTATATTCTCCCTATCCATCCATAGGGAAGGCTCGTGCCCCAGCGGTGGGGACATAAATTGAGCTGATGTGTGGTGATGAGTATGATGATGATGATATATTTTAATAATTTAACTTTTAACATTGGTCCATAAACCTATGTAGATAGAAACGAAGAGAGTAATTACTCTCATAGACACAAAATTGCCATATATAGCATCTAGTCACGATGACAAGAAGAGGACACGCTATAAAAAGTATGATTAGGGTTGTGAATAACAATATTAGTTTATCGTTTGAAAAATTTAATGTAAAACTAACTGTCTGAAATGTGTGATCTCAAATGTTTTTACGTGATCTCTAAAACACTACGCATTTATTTTAATCTGTGTTAGTCTTAAAAATTACGATTGAAAATTAATTGCAATAATAATTAATCTTAAAATAATTGCTTATACGTATTAGAAATTGTAATTACAAAAAAAAACATTTTGGACTTTACTTAAAATAATTTTAGTCCCATGGATAAGTTAAGACGCAGCTTTCTTAATATTTAAAATAAAGATGTATTAAATTTGTATAGACAAAAATAATATCTTGACACTTTCTGAATTAAACTTAAGGCATTTATGAAATTATATTAGAAGTTTTATGATAGTCATACATAATAATCTATGGAAATAACGTAAGTGAAGCAATTCGTGACTCATATTTGAATGAGACCCATTCATAGTTGATTTCGACACATTTGCCCTGTTCTCAAATACCTTAATCATGTTCCGTCATAATATAATAATTTGAATGATTAATTAAGATTTATTTGTTGTTAAGTAATGTACGTTAATGTTAATTTTCTACAAATGCCATTGCTAAGTCTCACGTCCCGTCTGAATTGAATCTGTTAAGCGTAACCTACTTATTTATTTATTAATTTTTAAACAGTAAGTGTCCGTAACCATACTTTTTCGATATCAATATTTTTGGGCGTTTATTTGCGCAGAATTTAAAATGTATGTACATAAATCAGTGTAATTTTTTTACTAAATATAAAAATAAAGTATTTAAAAAAAAACTTTGAATTTTAGTTGCCTACTCGTTTTTATAAATCTAGGCGTAACAAAAAGTAAATATCATTAGAATGTACACTAATTAGAGAGCTATTTACTTGTATTGACTGTATGACTAAGTGAACAATAAATCATCGTACATCGATTTGCATACACAACACAGTGCTACAATTCAATAATTATCCATTAGTACAGACAGCACATCAACCAATCCAAAACTGTAAAATTTCTTTAATAAATGTTCAACCATATGCCTTAGACATTTAAGTTCAAAGTCTATTGAGGAAATTTGACAGTTTGTAGAAGTCTGAATCGCAGGCGCAAGCCAGATTAAGCATGGTAGTGCAATGGTCGATTTCTTGATTATCATTCGACCTTTGCTCCTCGAGTCAGTGCTTAAGTTTTCGAGTGGTCCAGCCAAACTAGTATTTTTGTAAAAAATATAAAAATAGCTTTATAACAATGAGAGTTCTTCTTTCTCTATGGTTCTTTTTGGTGGTTCTAGGATATCTAGGTCTTCGATCCTAGGCCTTGACTGTTCCATATTATCCTTCAAAATAGAGATCTTTGTTTATAAAAATGTTTATACTGATTCAACACTCTACTCTGTTGTTTGGATTTCATTAACCCTTGAGTTATGGGACATGCAATCTCTTTATTTTATATTAAAAAGTATAAACAAAACTCTTATTATAATTGTCTGCTATAAAGATAGCAATATCTTTTAAGAGTCAGTCAAATCAGTCAGTTGTTATTGTAAAGTAAAATGTCTGTTCAAAAAGTGTCGCCTACACTTTAATTAGATACAGTGATTGTTATCATTATCTTATCCTATATCCACAAACGTTATCCTAGTTAACTGGAAGTGGTTAATTTTGATTTAATAAAACTTTGATGATATAGCGATGTTTAAATAATGTTGTATCAATAAATATAGCTATATTTTTAATATACAGGGTCTAACAAAATCAATAAGCGAACGTTTAAGGGGGTATTTATACATCATTCTGAATACAATGACAAAAAATGGGCTCCAGTTTTGTAGTGATTTTTCAAAGTTATGTTTTCTAACAAACTAAATCAATTAAAATAATTTACATCATGAAACATGCTGTATCTTTACTAACACGCACGCAATCGTCAATATTTTGTTAATGTTAGTCAGCTCAGTGTGCTCCGAGTTTGGTGTGCATGTTCGGCTATCTTTGTGTGCGTGTAGTACAGCTGTACGCGTTTGGAAAGGGCGTATTTTTTGGTGAATTATGATAATGTTTTGTTGATTATCTCTGTAACGAGCCTGTAGTTTTGGACCAAATTTGGTGAGCATGCTCAGTGTGATGTATATATGCTTATTGATATTGTTAGACCCTATATATTATATCCATAAACTTTGTCTTAGGTAACTGGGATGTTAAATATGGGTTAATAAAATTGTAGCCTTTGTCAACTACACGATAAAAGTAATTGGTAAAGTAATGTTAACAAATACGAATACTTATATAGATTTATTTTTACTAAATACAATTTTGTAAAAACGATGTTGAACACGCATACAATATTTACAATTTTACACACAACACGCACAATTTTAACAGTAATATTTTTAGAATCACAATTTAATAATTTTTCTTCTTTAATAAGTTTTGGTTTTGTTTTATTTTTGTTTTGGTTTGTATTTTGCACGCTGTAGGCGGCCGGTGGGACGGACGCCGCAACCGGCCAGTCCCGGACGCCGTGTGGCTGGAACAGCACCGGCGCGCTCTGCCGTTCGTGCTCAAGCGGGAGAACGAGCGGGGGGCGGCGGCTCCGAGGCTGGTAAGTACAGGCCTCCACTCTTAAGGCCTTACAAATAAACAGTGAATATGCTTCGAATAGTTATTCCGTGGTTTGTTCCCGTCATGTAGACGTCATTTCAAATTAGAAAGAGACAAAACACGGAATAACTATTCGGAGCGTATTCTCTGTTTATTTGTAAGACCCCTTTTACTACAAAACAGTGTTTAAAATTAATCAATGGTTAAATACGTTTTTAAAATATTGTGTCTCTGTCTAATAATATTAGCTAAAAAGTGACAGCATCTATTTTGAGCATCTGCTAAAATTTAATAAAAATCGATCGAGTCCTTTCGGAGGAGTATGGCAACTAATATTCTGACACGAGAATTTTATATATATGTATAGAGATAGATAAAATAACTTTTACGGATCTTCTCGCGTTTATTTAACACTTCGTTTAAAATTATTTTTTCCTGAACTTTGCATTTCCGTGGTCACAAGGAGACTGAGGTGTTGGTCGTCTTTTATTGAATAAGTAACTTGCATATCAACCCTCATTTCAATTTAATGCGTTCCGTTTTACGCAGAAATAGACTATAGTATCTTTTGGTCTGACAGAATGGTGTTGGGGTTGTAATTTAATATTTTCTATGATCGGATCCCACGCGGGTGGTAAATTCTAACCATCTTCTATATTGAAATTAGGATGTTTTTTTATTTCAATAGCCTTGCGTATGCGTTGGTTAGGGAGCGAGCTAGTATTTGAGAGTATTTAAGTTTATAATACAGGGGCTCGATGGCGCATTGGTTAACACGCCTCGGTCTGCGTTTGGTTAAGGTTAAGAAACTTTCGTAAAAGCCGGTCAACGCATGGGTGATCAACAGTGATCGGAGTAGGTAGATTGATTTTACGTACTCGCATCATGAATAGTCATAGAAATCATTTATTCATAAGTCTTTTTTCCGAGATTTATATGAAAAAATAACTGAATCGAACAATAAATACTTTATATTGCCAAGAAAAGTACATTTAAAGTGTACCATACACAAACAAGGTTAAATGTAAATATTGGTAAATCGTCAATATTTATTTGCATCACGGAATTTTGTGAGTAAGACGAACATCAATAGAACCGTGCTTCAGTAGGATAGAGGAGAGGTAAGTCCCATCTTTCGTGACACGCACCATAGTAACTATTATTAATAGAATCCCACTTTACGTTTGCTACTTTTTACTCAAGTTTAGCCATGCCATAGTTTTTTTTACTATAGAAGGCCGATCACCTATATACTATTAAAAAGACAGCAAAAGGATTAAACATTTCTTATTCATATTGATGTATTCTTTATTCTACACATTACAGCATTTGAAATTCCTTAAAAAAATCTTAATAACTTTAAAAATCAGAAGAATCCCGGAAACATATCCATACTAATATATACGTGCCAGTTCATTGACCACAAATCCAAATCAACCTACTCCGATCACTGGTGATCAAACTGCAAGCGTCTTTGTGTTCGCACAAAAGCTGCCAGACGGCGGGTCGTACAAAAACTGCCAGACGGCGAGTCGCTGCGTACTCACTTGATACAGTATCAGGCTAATTACGTGCTACACCTCCAAGTGTGCACCCTGCTTAATATATGACGCGCGCGCCTCAAAGATTCTGTCGGTTCTGCGCTTATCTTCGCTTGTCCATGGAGGTCTCTATGTAGCATAATACAATCATTTAAGGGGTATATACTTCTTTAAGTGTTATACGCGGCAAACAGCATAGGCCTGTTATTAAAAATGTAACAAAGAATAAAAGTTTGTAGCATTGTTGTGTTCCGGCAGCTAGAGATAAGATAGCCAGTACCTCACTAGTTGGGGTCCCGGGTGAAGTGCGCTTCCATCATTGGCTTTATCATCACTTAACATCAGGTGAGATCAAGGCACTGTGCTTACCCGTAAATATAAAAAAAAAAAAACTAATGTAAAATGTGTGTTTAAGAAGGTGATTAAGTTTAGCAGTCCCTAATATATAATATGATATGACGTCAAAACATTATTATGTTTAAGGTTTGATTAATATCGGTAACATTAGATAACCGACAGTAAAGATAACCAGTTTGAAAACATAAGATAGGTAATTACATTATTTTTCCATGAACAAATACGGTTTATGTCACTCAATATAATAACCTTCAGTTTTAAGGAGAAATGATAAAAACACCGTATGTAACTTGCTGTAGTGTAAAATTTAAAAATTATGTTACTTATGACATTTTACTTATTAACTTAATACTGATTATACCTTTGAAATCTGCATGAATTTATTATTTGTCGCTTTATCTGTGTTGAGCCAACATTGCCTTACTTTAGCATAGACTGAATTGTGTGATTTCATTTAGGTAGATACGTAATTTGTTATTTATCATGTGTCATCACATTTAATTACATGGTGTCAATAGGTACAACAATGAATGCTATCAATAATTTTGTATTTTATACATTTTTTGTTGTAACCTTTTTTTTGATTAGCCAAAGTAAACAGTGCAGAGGTACTGAAAATCATGATGGCAACAGCAAAAGATTGGCTTCAATGGAAAGGACCGTAATAGTTTTGTCATTACCATTTCTTACTTAGTTTTTATTTATTTAATGATAATTAATGTAATCAGGTGTTACTTTGCGGGAATCCATGGTACACAAAAATGTAATTGAAATAATATGTAGTGTTAATTCCGCTAAATCACTCGCTTATCCAGCTTGGATGTAGAAAGCATGCAGTTTTTTTTAATAATCTGTACTTAGTACTTACATTTTAGGTTTCCCGCTTGGTATAGTAAACACTTATTAAATCGTATAATCATATTCTGTTTTACAACAAAAAACGTAATATAAAATATATTACGTAAGTTTATCTAAGTAAGTCGTCTGGCTCATTGCAAAATTTGCGTTTGAGCTTTTCATTCGCAAATCCTAGTATAAAATGTGTGAGCTCAATGTTTAACCATCTGTGAAATAATTATTTGGACTGCCAGACTAGATAGACCTATAATGGCATTGCTCAGAACAGCTGTAAGAGTGGAAAGCGCTGGTTAAATCGCGCTCGCATTAATACCAAATAAGTGAAGTGGCATTGGATCACAGGTATCGTAAAAATGACTTACTAAAAGCAAGCTACAAGTTCTGTACATACATATATTATTACATATATTTTAAGTCTTAAGGACTTTTGTAATCTGAGATTAAATTAGTAAAAAAAGATATCTATCGCATCTACAAATTTAGCTTCTCTGACGTAGTCGCGAGCAGATGAGTGAAATACTGATAAAACAATGGCTATACGACAATTATAATGTAGAGTTTTTTATAGAAATAATCTATAATCTGATAGTATTGTCCTAACCAAACCAAAACTTATCACCGTTGCTATGAGCTTATAAAATATCAACTAAACAAATCATGTGTCTTAGCCGTAACATGCGTACTTTGTCTTATCATCGGCGCGTTTATCGTTTGACAACACTGTATCTACAAATGGAATTGAAGTCGCCTTACGTGGTCTTCCTCCCATTATGTTATATACCTATTTTGTGACAAACGCAGGCGTAGATAACACAATTCTTAATGTTATATTAGAAGCATCTAATGGTTGTAATGTAACATTATGAATTTGTAAATTAGCTATATCTTTATATATAAAAATCTTCTGTGCGTGTGGATGTTATTGAACTCCTTCTAAACGGCTGGACCGATTTGGATGAAATTTTCTGTGTGTGTGTGTGTTCAAATGGATTCGAGAATGGTTTAGATTTACAATTGGACCCGGTAGGCGACGCTGCTATAGGGGTCCATCATGGGATACGGGTGTTCTTAAGCGGACGAATGATTTGTTTGTTTTGTTGTCATGGAAACTGTCTAAGCGGTAAGAAGTCCGCCGGTCAGCTAGTAATATGTAAATATTAAATTTACGCATAAGCTTCAACAAAAGCATGCGAGTATAGCAATATTAAACAAGTTACTCATTGATATTTTGGCGATGGAAAAATTTGACAGCGATAATAAAAAAGAACCTGTTCTATGTTGTCCATGAAAGCTGATTTAAATTGATTATTAATTGTTATCGAAGTATAGTGAATCATTTCGATGGGTTAATATTGTGTTTATTGATTTTGTGATTACTGCTGCACCTAGAGTAATTATGGTTTGTGATTGTGTGGCTAATTACTAAGTAGTTCTATGGTCATGTTTGGGCGCATTATATTGTACCCGTTGTTATATGGAATAGGAATCCTTTTATTATAATAACAAAGAGCAAAAAAAGAATAAGCAAATGTTATGGTATAATATCACGTTCATCTCTGATTAGCCCTTTAGCAACCCTCGCGATCTGACCTCCCCCTACACCACGACACTGTCAACCCGAGTTCCTTGCTTTTAAATTCGTCCCTAGGTTTTCCGCTTTCGTCATCGGACTTCAGCTGCGTGAGAGTTATTTAATGCGATTATTATTTGCCATTCGATCACGTTAACGAAACCTAGAACTTGTATTGCAAAGTTTTAACTGTTCTCGTTTGGCATTGCTTTAATGCCATACAAATTCATCATTTTACAACCCCATAATTCGTATGTGATGCCTATACAACGAGTTGATTCAAAGCAATCATGAGCATGACAAATATTTTTACCTCTAGTTCAAATGTCTTCAAGAAGAGCCTCAGGACCCTAATTGATTGAACAAAATACCTAAAATAAAATAAAATAAAATTATAATATAATATTCACGGCCTTAAGGCACCAATATAGCTAATAATATCAATATGTAAAACCATTAAATTATACTCATGTCAGGGATGCATGCTTTTAGGTGATAGTTTAGTGTATAAGCTTTTCATAAAAATTGTGCTACTTTTTTAAACTGTTGCCTGTAGTGTGTTCTAATAAACAAAAAAAAAATCAAATAAAACTAGCAATAGGGAAACTGATTGTATTAATAACACAGGCTCTTTGCTCTTAAAGACGTTGCTTAACTTATGCCAGTCTCTATAGTGGAATAGGATGGGGTTGCATAAAAAAACCCGATGGATCGAAGTGCTACTGGGAGAGTTAACCTTGTCGCCTTATCAAAATAAGATACGATTTAGAATTCCCCATTCCACAGATAAAACTAGGCGAGGGCGTGGAGATCCGCGAGGAGTTGTTGCGCGGGGTGAAGTGGGGCGATTACCGGAAGGTGACTCGCGGCCTGGCCGCCGCCTTGTTCTCGCCCATCGAGCTGGCCACCTGCTCGGTGACGGGGCAGCGGTGGTCGCGCGCGGGCCAGGAGTCGCGCCCCACCAAGCCGCCGCTGGACCGCCGCCGCGTGCACGCGCTCATCTCCTACGTCAGCCGCCACTTCCCGGACGTCGAGGTCAGCAGGATCAAGCAGGTGCTCGCGTACAAGTGTAAGGAGAACTGCGCCGCGCTCCGCATGAGGACAGCCAGGTGATATTTTGTTATCTGATTTAGTTAATACACGACGGCCGAAAGTCGCTGAACACTTTGTTATAACAAGTAAAGGCGCCGGACAATTTAGTAAAGTTACTATGGCATGCTATTGAAGTACAGTCACAAGCATGACATGTATACCCTTTTGAGTCTTGAGTTACATTGTTTATATGTTAATGACCGTGACTGTACTAAAGTGAGTTCTGATTTTATTACATTTTTTTAGGAATAACTAAAAGTTACACATTACATGGTAGTTTGACATTATAGCATAGTTTCGTATGAATGTAAGCATATAGTCAGCAGCCTAACTTGTCTATGAGGGTCCAACTATAATGCATCACCCCGTTCGGCTACTGACGACACAAGTACGATTATGAATTGGGCAGCATCAGACATTCATACGAAACTAAGCTATAATGTCCAACTACCATGTAATGTGTAACTTTTGGTTATTCCTAAAAAATGTGATAAAATCAGAAGTCACTTTAGTACAGTCACGGGCATTAACATGTAAACAACTCAAGCAACAATAGCATAACAATATAACATAAAGCATATTAGCTTTACAGAAATGTTAATAATAACGTTTCACTTTACTATTTAAGTCAGATAGCTCTTAATATCTTGTTCTACGCTATGTCTATACTGTTCAATTGTATTGTATTGTTGTTGTGTACCGATAAAGCATACACACAGCGAAGAGACTTTCATACATGAGCTTTCAAGCTTGTATAAGTGTGTTTGTCATCTGTATACGACGGAGACCTTGTCCTGCCAATTATCTTAATAACACCTATGAGCACCTAAATAACTAGGAAAGCCTTTTGATTAACTGGAGAAGGTATTTCCGTGATGAACTTTTAAAGACGGGTTGAACGTGACGTCACAAACCGTAATAAAAAGTCGCAGCACGTGTAAACGATAATTTCTGGGTTGCGTATTTGTTTTTTGTCGTTGTTGTATTCTGATTAGAGTACAATTATCCAGGTTAATGTCATAGATTGTCGCGGAAGAATGGTGATAAAACTATATCGTTTGTTTATAGCAATAACAAATATTAGCAACAGTTTATGTGTTTCTATATTTTGTTGACTAAAGAAACTTTTTGATTATTACGTCGAAGTACTCGTTTTAAGCAATAATTAAACAGGCCTTTAGTTTAGTACTGTTGTCTTTTGACCTCCGGCCTACTCCTATCTCTCATTTAATTGTATAATCAAGAGAATTTTAGAATTCCCTATGTCGTGAGGTTTTATTGAAGTATTTAATGGAAAGTTTTTGCCAATGCCCGCAAATCTTGCCTTTTTAAAATGCTAACCTTAATCTCTAATGCGAAAGTGTGTTTGTTTGTCCTGCCCTCAAGTAAAAACGGGGCGATATATATCGAAGTTATTCTTCGGCACTTATTTATCCCCGCCCCGCCGGCACGCAATAATATTTGATTTGTAATAAACCGAATTTCATGCAAGCGAAGGTGTGTGCGAAAGTTAGTTCTTAAATTAAATAATAGCTATAAGGTCACACCTTTCTGAACTATCTTGCAGCAAAATGAATGAATGAATGAATCGTTTATTTTCTCTCCACAATAATAATTAGGTCTTAATTATTCTACGACTTAGTGCTAATTGTAATGCACTAAGCTCCGTCGTAACGACGAACATTAAAAATAATATTGAACTTCATTTGTACAACCACTTTCTACTCGTACACACTTGGTACTTGCCGTTTAGGAGATTAGGCACAGATTACTTAATAGTTACTACGATTAGGTCTTATTTTTTCTTAATAAATAAAGTTTTAGCTCTAATTATGCAAGGCTTGCATAATTAGAGTAACCCTTTTTGACCCGCGACAAATTTCTCTAATACTATTTAGTTTTAGAGAATTCTCTAATAGTTATGTCTTATACTATATTGTATTTTTACTTTTTTTATGTAAAAAGAAACGGTAAGTAATTTAAACACACAAGAGCATTGAGTGTTTACCTCATTATGAAGATATGGCTTAGTAAAATGTAATACATATATACAAATGATACATTCTGAGAAATGCAAACAGTCTGTGCTTAACATACATATAAGCAAAATTATAGGTATATAGCTGTGTCCATCTATGGGACAAAAGAAACTCATAGATAACGTTCCTGTTTCCTGACCTTTGGTCTTGCTACGTCAAATAAAATCATTATAATATGTGTCTTGTATGTCTCATATTGTTATTTATCCAATGGTAATGTTGAAGTAATTGTTGGAATGATACTTCTTCATATAAAATATTAAGTTATTTAACTTAATATTTTATATGAAGAAGACTTATAATATTCTATATTATGTATATGGATACATTTCAATGTAATTCTTTTCGAGACTAACAATATTTTAAAAAGTGAATTGACTTGAAATGAACCTTGTCCTTGAGCTTTCAATATCGTAATACGATAATTTCAAATAAAACATACTAAGAAGGAACATTTAGGGGAAAAAATACTGCTTTCAATAAATAACCGTAATCACATATATTCTATATCTATAACTAGTGATTAAGTATACTTACTATTTGTGTTTATATGCACTTAACTATTCATAATTATGTAATAGGGTTACGCCCGTTTCATTATGTTAAATAAATAAATAAATTCTTATTAGATGAAAGCTTCTGTGAATAATGTTAAGCACACTCGTTTGTTGATTTAAGCTCATACCTCTTCACTAGAGACAGTAATTCAATTTGAAGTAGGCTGTCGAATTGTTTCAGCGAGTCTACCAACTACTTGCTCAGCGCCGCCGCCCGGCCTCCGCCCTGCGACGACGCGCCCGGTGGAAGTTCGCGCCCGGCCTATCCTAATTTGTAAGTAAATATTCTTATCAGGAGCTCGATAGCGCAGTGGTTAACGCGCCCGGTCTGCGAGTGCTGAGGTTAAGCAACTTTCGCAAAGGCCGGTCATCGGATGGGTGACCAAAAATTTATCATCTCGAGCTCCTCCGTGTTTCGGAAGGCACGTAAAGCCGTTGGTCCCGGCTGAAGTAGCAGTCGTTAACAACCATCAATCCGCACTGGGCCCGCGTGGTGGTTTATGACCCGTTCTCCCTATCCATCCATAGGGAAGGCTCGTGCCCTAGCAGTGGGGACATAAAATGAGCTGATGATAATGATGATGATGATTCTTATCATACATTTTTGGTAATACCTGTATAATCCAGAGTATTCGAGATATTGAGATTTATTTGTTAAAAAAAAATGTAAAGTGACAACTTTAGGTCCAGCTGATACATTGTTCTTGGTCGGCAGCATCGTGGTCACATATTGAAGCCTAAGGTCTGACTTGGCTAGTTTTCATATACGAATTATATTATAGCCTTCGCAAGTTCTAGAGCTGTAAGTTCTTATTTTATTCTTCCGGAAATTTGGCTGGCTGGTAGAAGCTAGCCATCGAACATAGGGCTCTTCCATGACTGTTTTAGTAGGTACTTAATAATAAATCGTATGTGAGAGAAGGCAGTCAAGACCTTAGGCTTCAATATGTTATCCTAACTTGGCACCCATTTAGATCTCACTTCTTTTGTCGCTGAAGTCAACATCCAAGACATATATCATAATATTGAACTTGGCTCTCATTTCACATTTATGTTTTTGACGGGATACGGTATATAGTCTGATCTTACTGCATCCCTAACGATATAGGTACGAGGGCGACACTGAAAGTTTTTATAAATGGCTTATACGATATAATAAAAAAATAAGTTCAAATTTTGAAAATGGAACTCTTTGCCAATATTAATGTGTATATATTTCAATAATTTGTCATGTGTTGTACGACTTGGCGGCAAATTAAAAATTGTCTGTGTTACGTCAGCATGAGTTTAACGCGAGAAAATTTTCGTGCAATTATTTTATGACTTTCGCTGTCAGTCAACCAAAAGTTATAATAGACTTCGATTGGCCTTTTACGATGAAGCCAATCCCATCTCGTGCCACTGTTTACAACTGGTTCAATGAGTTTAAACGTGGTCGCACTAATCTCACCGATATGATCTGAGTGAGAGACGGCCTTCTACGGCGACGACTGAAGATAACATCAGTGTTGTGCGGCGTATTATAGAGACTGACAAAATAGTGACCTATGAGCAGATTCGAACAAGCTTAAGCATCGGTATGAGTCAAGTGCACAAAATCCTCCATGAACATTTAGCGGTCAGGAAGCTTTGTGCCCGGTGGATACCTTATAATATGACACAGGCCCCAAAAACTCCGTCGTGTTGATTAGTGCCGTGAAATGGTTCAAAGATTTAACGGAGATCAGACCCTTCTTTACCATTGGGCACTCTGAGCAAGTGCCCAGGGCCCCGCAATCGATGGGGCCACCATGTTCCTGCCAGATCACTAACGGATAATCGATATTACCGATAAATATATTTGTTTTGCCAAACAATAATTACTAACTTATTGACTTTTTTTTTGCTTTTTAATCCAAATAAACCAGGGGCCTAACACTGGCAACACTATCTGGCTGCAAAAAAATAAAAATACCAGTTGAATAAATCTAAAGTTTTGCTTATCTACTCCTTTTGCCTGTTTTACTAAAATCTAGCGTAGCATAAGGACCCCATTATCCGTAAGTGCCCAGGGCCTCCAATAGGTTAAAGACGGCCCTGACGGAGATAACTCGAATGCTGTGTTCGACATACTTACGGGTGACGAAAGCTGGATTTACTGTTATGATCCTGAAACTAAAAGACAGTCTGCTGGGTGGGTGTTTCCTTCCGAGGAGTTGCCAACTAAAGTGAAGAGGTCGAAGCGTGGGAAAAAAAGATGGTGGCATCGTTCTTCGGAAGGACAAGTCATTACACAACAATTGTTTTAGAGGATCGAAAAACAGTTACTGCAGAGTGGTACACTAACATTGTTTGCCACTTGTCTTGGAAAAAGTTCGGGAGAAACGACCTCGCAGTAGGATCCTCTTTCATCACGACAACGCCTCGTCGCACACCGCCAAGCAAACGATCGATTATTTGGCGACGTCAGACGTGGAATTACTGGGTCACCCGCCGTATAGCCCCGACCTCGCACCTTGCGATGTTTATTTATTCTCGAAAATAAAAGAAAAACTTCGAAGAAAACGTTTCATGGACGCCGAGGAAGCAGTGGCTGCATTTCAAAAGGCCGTCGAAGAGACTCCTAAGGACGAGCTGGCAAAGTGTTTTTCTCAGTGGTTCCATCGGATGCAGCGATGTATTGATGTGAATGGACACTATTTTGAAAAGATGTTATAAAACTAATAACTTGCTAGTTTGTTTAGTTTTTGATTATCTAAGAACTTTCAGTGTCGCCCTCGTAGGTGGTGAGCCCATCGCTGCTTTATAATAGTGTACATTTAAAACTTTTAAGAAACGCAATTTTTTTATCTTGTAGTCAAAACTTGACCCGTTCAAATGCTGTGGGGGGTAGCCATAATTGATTAAAACCATTTATCGCTACGAATACATGACAAAGTCATGGTATGACCGTAATGTTGATAGTAATTTAACGATACCACGATACTGGCTACTATTCATTGGCTGATACTATATCGTATTCATGACTTTGTATAATATTTATAATAAGGTCAAGTACAAAAATATTTTTGGGGTTATTCCACGGTTAACTCGGTGCGTGCCGTTCGCGGACCCGAGTCATCTATGTGGCAGAGAAGAGGTGGTAAAGGTTTTTTTTAGTAAATATGTTTTTTCTCCCTCTGTCGAACTTCTCGTGGCTTTTCGTGAACGAAGGAAAGGGAGGAGAGTCCATCGCGTAGTGGATTGCTTTTATTAGATCATTTGATATTTGTATATATGATATTTGATGTGATATTTGTATGCTAGTGTTGTACATATAGATAACGAAATCTGATTTTAAAGACTGACCGCGGTCATGTGATTTGATACAAATTAAAGCAGATTAATATTTAACTTTTTTTAATCTTTGAAAGATTCTTACATTAAAATCCTTTAGGCAGATTATAGTAGTTTTGATATTAGCCTAGAAATTTAAACCGGACAATCTCATGTAGTGTTCTGTTTTCGCATAGGTGTATTGTTTTTTTTTATTTCGTCGTGTTTTTATCTTTATCTTTCTTTTTCAATTTCGAACGTACTTACGCTATTTACTTGCAAACAACACATGCTTCGGCGGAGGTCATTAACCTCGCTGACAAGTGTTGGTGAATGTAAGCGGCTGCTATCTTAGCGACCTTACAGACAGTTCTGTCTTCGAGCGGCGAATGGATTGAAATGATAGCAACAGTCGAGCCAATTCGCAGAAGCCGGCCATCGTGTAGGTGATCAACAGTGATAATCTTTAGCTTTATAAAAAGGCACTTGTAGCGATTCGTTCGTCCCTTCACTATCACTGTCTGAGAGGTTGGTTAAAAGCCTTATTGGTGGCTATGAGGATTCTCATAGTCTCTGTTTTTGTATGAATGCACTTTATGTTGGTTTTATGTATGTGTAATTAAAACGACATACAAGTCTTTAATCTGAATAAGAACATGCAACCTTACAAAAATATATACTTTTATTTTATAATTAAGTACATTATAACTGTGTACCTAGTATTTGCCTGTTCTATGATATTCATTGGAAAGATGTAATATTCGGAATATGTGCATTATTTGTATGACGAAAGTTTCATGGATCCAAAACTTTTTAAATGTTCGTGTGTAAGCTGTTCATTTTCATAGCAATATGGTACAATTTCAAAATAATATTTATATAATTATTGATTTGGTATTGAACTCGTTTGATTCTATGTAATGTAAACAAAGATCATACATTTCCCTTGGTGATGACACAAGGTAGCTGTTTTCGCTTATAGTGTAAAATAATCGTATTAAATAACTTTACTAATTACAGTCATTTACTTTACATAAGTAATAAATAATAATTGGCCGAACATGTGGCCTATTGTTAACTAAACTAAATGTTTTGTGTGAGACGAGTTTTGGAACTTTTTAAAAAATGGTTGTAGTTGTCAAAATGTCAATACTATTAAGCCGACTGATGATTGATTTATGCGAATGAATGATATGCATAAGCTATAAATATTTATTGTTGTTAAATAGTATTTATAATACACAGTTCCGATTAATAACATTCAGATTACTACCAATGGTTGACATAAAACGTCTATGATTAATTATTTTGATTAAGCATATATGTAGACGTAACTTTTAGATAAGCTGGTCCTAGAAAGGTGTGCGATTACTATGTAGTAGTGGCCGATCACAAAACCTTTTTTTATTATATAGCATTTTCCAAAAATTTTACATTTTTTCTTGTATTACATCCATGATCTAGGTCAATTTTATCATTTTGTAACCATGTAATGTTGGTTCTGTCCACAGCGAATCGTCGAAGGGTCCAGTGCCGGGCGGGGAGGAGGCGCGCGGGGGCGAGGAGGGCGCACAGTGAGGCCGCGCGCGCCGTTGCATTACAATTTCATAATCTTGTTATTTTTTACCAAAAAATAAGAGAAAATCGAAAGATACTCATCGACAGCCGCCGGCGTCGGCGCGGCCGCCGCCCGGGCCCACGACCGCCGCAGAGATATATATTTACTGCTGCGGCCGCGCCGCCCGGCGGCAAGTCGCACGTGTAAAATATTCATATTTATTTAGGTGATATTTTTCTATTGGCTACTGATAAGATTTTATCTCGTTATGTATCCGCCGGCCACGCCGGGGTGCATTGTCGTATGTAAGGAGGAGGGATGGAGTCGTGCCCGAAGCTCTAGCAATAATTTATCAGGTTCCTAAGACATGTTTCGTAGTTAGGTTCTATTTGCACGAATATTTCGCGAACACTGCCGCTTGTTTTCTAAATTTTTTTTCGACGATATTAGTCGTTAGTCGCTTTCTTTATTTTGTGAAGAGTCATTATCGGAGTTACGTTAAAATTTGTATATGAGGCATTTATGTGCTGAACGAGGGACCGTTGCAATTGCAAAGTAAATATATCAAAATGGCATAATTTTTAGGACTAACATAGAGATATTATAGTCATTTCGTTTTGTAGGTGTAAATGATAAAGAATTTATTTTGGAGTGTCAGGTTTGGATATTGTAAAGTCTTTGGAGAGCTGTGATCTTGATGGATATAAATAAAGCAGTCATATTTTTAAAATATACGTTAAGAGTTATTACGTAATTAATACAGAATGTACAGAATATCTGTATGATATGTTGTGGGTGTAGGTGGTAGAGCGGAGGCGCCGCGCCCGCGCACGCGCAGCTCGTCTACTGTAGGTGGCAAGCGGTCCTACACATCGCGCACGGATGTATTTATCATATCAAAAAAGCAATAACTATTATTTGATAAATCTATTTTTAATTTTTTAAAACTATTTTAAAGTTGTTATTAATGTAGTTAGTAAATTTAAAAAAATCTTGAAAGTCCACAGTCATTTATATAGTTCTTTTGAACAATAACTAAATCCTCATAATAATTGTGTCTCACATTAAATACGTCATATCATTTTATATTTCTAAGTTTTTGACAATTGAATATATTTGTACATTGTGCAAGGTTATACGCGTAGATCCGGCTGCGGTAACGCTCGAGTTGTAACAATGGCGTTTTCGTTAAACCTTTATGCCATTCTCTAATATATAGCAGACATATTGTAACCCTTCTGGCCAGATTAGTAATAAAACTTCAACAAAAGAACAACAATTCCCAAACACCTCGTGTATAGGTGCAGTGCGAGTGCAACTGATTTGTAATTATTCACGTACAGTCAACAACAAAAGAAAAACTATGATCGAACACGTTTGAAAGTTATTTGTTTTTAATAAATAATCCACAGTTAAGTTACATAAGTATCATTATTTTGTTGTAATTGAAAACTTGATCATAATATTATATACAATAATTACAATCAAACAATACCAATCATGCGGTCCTGGACGTTTCCTGTAGTCATATAGTTTGCTATTGACTGTACAGAGACACTGCACCCGTTCAGTTATCTCCTGTAAAAGCTTGGTGTACCTATGAATAAGTTACAGTTACCAGACTTAGGATATTTAGTAGTCACGCAGTGCTACGTAGTGAAATCTTACTGACTTGTACTATTTTGCGATGCCAATTGAAAGGTCTTAATGCTCAATTTTGCCAAATTTTACTTGCCGAAAAGCGTCTTGTCTATGATTTTTGTATATTTATTATCCTATAGTGCTGCCATTCCCAACAGCTGTAAGACTCTTTAGGTAATTTGATATAATGGGAATGCGCAGATTGCTCAATATGGAGTGCGTCTGGAGTGGGTTTATGTATAAATATCATAACATTAAAATTGAAAATTTTGGCCCAATCGAAGTTATATCATTAGGAAATAAATTTAATAAAAATAATTGTAAATTTAGTAAAGATAAATTGAGAGTTCTAAAGAATTTGCAAGAATAAACACTTATGTGACGAATGCTCGAGATGCAATATGTTAATTTAGTGCCAAATGATATAAGTTAACTCGTAGCAATATATTGTATCCTAATGCTCTTGTGTAAATTCTTACGTAGTGTTAATGACCTTTGAGGTTATAAAGGTTTCTTTTACAAGACTATATAATAATATATTTATACAGGGAAAGTGTTAGGTAATGTATTGTTGTTCGGATCTAAGAGTGTTGTTGAGGTATAATACTCATTGTGGCAGGGTGTAAAAATAAAAGTAACATATCCAAATTATGTGAAACGTCAATACGCTGTTAGCTGTTGTCCAGGACAAACAGTTCACAACTTTTCTACCCTAGTCTAGTATTTTGATATGTATATTGAGTGGATTCAGAATTCACGTACGTCGAAAACAAATATTGCAATATCACACCTCCACTTCACAACAGGGTACATTTGTAAAATTGGGGATGGCAAGTAACACTTTCTGTATAGTCGTACCGTTATTTTTACACTCTGATCTGTATATAGCACTGAATGAGCAATGGAACAAGAGAATTTATTTACTCAAATAAGTTTTTTTTTTATTATCTACGATATAATTTTTTTACTAAATTTTAATATACATTATTTTGCATTTTATTATTGTAATGGCAGCTGTCCATATACAGTGACGATTCAGTCTCATTTTATTTAGGGTTTCATAATAATATTACAAAAAAACGATACATCGAACATGACACATTGGGCACAAATATTGTTAACGAGAACATTTTAGTTTTATTCGCTTGCTTACATTATATAATAGAGAATTGATGATTATATTGCTCCTGACTTAGTGTCTGTTGATATAGTGGAACCCTAATATCATATTGATTTCACTGAACAGAAATATTTATTTAATATAGCGAAGAGAACAACATCGATGCCACTGTGCTATGCAGTGTTGTGCCAAAATTACGTACTAGTCTTTAAAAACAAATGTTGTTATCATTTTCAGATTTTATTTAGTCCAGAATGTGTTTGTTCCTGTGCTGTGAAAAATATAATGATTTAAAACAAATCAACACTAAATGAAGGCGCATGATGTGGTTGTTATTATAATGTTTGTTATTCTTTGATAGTCACCACGGATCTGTTTGACAAGTCAAATAATTTAAAATAAATATAGTTGTATTAAACTCGACCACATTGTGTCTAAGGTCTTGTATCAATTATTAAACGCGTATATTATTATCATGTTATAAAACTACCTACTTAGTTTCGAAAAATAATATAAAAAAGAATTGTCCTTAATATAACTGAAACTGTAGAGATAATAATATGGCCAACTATTGTGAGATACTTAATAAATGTTTACACTTTATTTGTTATTTACATTTGCTTTTTAAGAGTATTACTTATTTTGGTAATTTTTTTGATAATTTGATATTAATTAATTAATGTATAAGCGTTCTTTTCACCGGATTTCATCATTAAACCTAGAAACATTTGTAGAAGTATCGTCACCTGATTGCATTTATATCGTTTCAGTTAACTTTTGGACCTTATTTTATATTATCAATTAGTAGTTTTGTACTGTGATCTAACGTGAATGGTTCTCTACAGATGGCGCGGGTATATGAATTTCCTTAGTCAGATTCGGTTAGTCATAGTGAAGTGACTATTTACCTATAATAAGGTAATTTCATCAAACATCTAGTTTGACACTTACTAGTTTCACTTGCCCACTTTATTTTCTTTCTTTTCTTCCCGTCGTCATCTTTAGTCTAACCAAACTTCCTAAAAAGTGTGTCATTACATGAGTCGATAAGATTGTTTAGAATTATGAAGAGTTGTGTTGATTTGTTGTTATACTTAATAGGATTTATAAAATGCACATAATAATGATTTAGCTTTGAGCTTGTGCAATATTATTCCAAATTGTTTATAGAATATCTGTTATAATTTTTCTAAATTGTTATATAAATATTTTTGTAAACATAAAAGACAAAGGCAACTGAAATTCTATTTTTGTTGTGCATTTATTATAAAATTTTATCATATTTAAACCACAAACTCATTGTGGACTGTAATGTCTGCATCTGTTAAAACCTGTTAATAAGGTACATAACGAAAAGGGTTTTTTTATGTATTTCTGATAACGTGAGTCAATTCTAGTAATGTTATAAATAAGTTAAAATGTTCCCTTTTGTTATTATTAAATATAATTTTAAATAAATGAACAAATACTAAAATTGCTCAACCAAGATGCAATAATAACTTGATGAAAACTACAATTTTATGTAATGCCTTTTTGTAATTATTTATCTGATATTTCAGTTATATTTGTGAGTTATGGCAGCGCATGTTAGTCTTATGTTTATTCTTAAGAGAGGCCAAATGTTGACTTGCTTATGTGAGACTGTTTTGCCAAGAATCAGAAAGTATATTATTACCTACATTGTTTTAAAATAAATGCTTTTATATGAAAATGAAATTGTGTTTATTGATTTACCTTTCTGTCTATATAAAAATAGTAGTTTTGTCTTGTCATACGCGATGCGTAGGTATATAAAATTTTATATAGACAAATATTAGTAGGTACCTACATAGTTATTAATTCTAAATTAATATTATCGTCCACCCACATAAATAGCTAACGATAATATTCTGACCAACTAGGTAGTATTTACCTTATTTCGCCACCAGTTGTCTTAGTTTCAGTGGCTTTCCCTTATTTCATTTATTATTGGATGTATTTATATTCGATAATTATCCTATCAAATCAATTTAATTTTATATTTTCCTACTACGTTAATAGCCCTACCTAATATATATCTAGCCTAGTCAAGATAAACAAATAAGTGTTTATCTAAAACATATATGACTGTCTAGAATGTGAATAGATTGTAATTTATTAAATCTATCCGATTCCGGTTTACAGCGACCGCTTTTGTAGGCTGCCGTCACGGAGGTTCTGTTGATCTGCCCTTTCGTGCGCTCGCAAGTGACTAATATAGCCAATTTTTGCGAGAAAAGTGCGGTCACACTTAGAGCAGGTCAAGATTCCACCACGACATTTGTAGGAAATAGCCGCAGTCAGTTGGGAAAAACGAAAAATGGGTATTACCTACCTATCTGTCCGGTCATAAATCTTCTACGAATTTGCCGCTCGCTACAATTAGAGGAAACGGATAGAAGTTTGTTTGCTACAGTTGCCAAAGTGTTTCAATAACGGGATTTCTGTAAATATCGATTCGATAGAACGTGAAAATAGCTAACTCACAAATATGAACCGACGTCTGGATATTATTAAAAATACTAACTAAAGGTTGTTTTTTAAAGGCTTAGGACCATTTTAGATCACTTATCTAGAATCACGTATCTAAGAGAGATCTAGGGTGATCATGGACACCATTAAAAATTAGGCTGCATGGGTTTGTTCTCGTTACCTTTTCCAAATGAGAGACGGAAATTAAGAGAACTCTATGGGCATGGCATGTCAAGAAAAATCAAATCTGTCAGTTCTGTCACCACACCACTGGCAATCTGTCAATGTGTGATTGTCGCGCGTAGCTTGATTTTATTAAGTTCTTTCTTCTTCTATTTAAATGAATTTAGACTTAACTAGAGCTTATATTAATCCTACCCTAATACAGCCAGTACGGTAAAATTAAGTTAATAAATATTTTGATGCTTTATAGATGGCGTTTCCACAGCCTAACGCTCAAAGAGGTTAGTATTTTTTTATGTTATTCTTTAGAAGAACCTATAGTTCTTGTTTATTCATCTAATCCAAAATTTTCTTCTGAGTGAAAAATGCTTCATTATTATTTCATAGAATTGACAAACCGAAAAATATTAGAAGAACTACAGTTGAAGAAACAGATGCTATTGAAACAAGGTGCTGTTGCTCCTCTTACTGCCACATCTATTTCACTCACACAGCCAAATCCCGTTAGCCAACTGCCTATGTGCTCAATTCCACCAGTCTCAGCGACTGCTGTAAGTATTTCTTTATCTCTATAGGTAATTTAAATGGTGCTAGAAATAACTACAAGTTATTTAATTAAGCTTTGATCTAATATTAATGGTTTTGACATATGTTTTTCAGGGATTTCCACAGTTACCTGAAGCAAACATAATAAATACTAGTCACCGCGCAGCATTACAACACGCAAACGCTACATCTTGTGGCTTTTTTGTGTCTCAAGACTCTTCTTTTGGCAACCAAATATTACCTGTGCTTCCCCGGTTTGATAGCAAATAAACAAGAAAAATGTCAGCTGTCATGAAATTGAAGACTTTACAAAGGCATCTTCATGATTTAAATGGATTCTCAAAGCCAAAGATACAATTGGAACAATATGAAACACCTGCACATATTGCATCCGTCATGTTGTACACTATTCAGGTGTGTTTACTTTTCTGCAACTAAAAAAGTTGAAGAGGAACCATTTTATTTACTGTTTTTCTTTTTTGAGTACATACAGTAAATTGCAGTGACCTTTAATTGGTTACTACAGCTCTTGCTCTGCAATAAAAATAGAGTAAAGAAATGAATACTAAAACATCTGTATAGCAAAGTGTATTCTATGTTACAGACACAATTTGAAGGATTGGAAGGGAAACTAGTGTTAGATGCAGGCTGTGGTCCCGGGCAACTCGGTCTCGGAGCAGCACTCATGGGAGCCTGTATGGTCACAGCCATGGACATTGATGAGGATGCCTTAGAAATATTTCAAGAGAATGTGGAAGGAACCGAAGTCACCAATGTTGACACAGTACAATGTGATTTCTTGAATTCTTCAGTCTTTAGGTAAAGACCAAACATGTTTTATGTAATGTGTAATATGTAGTATCTGCTCAAAACTGTGTGTCTATTTTCATAGTGTTTCTTTACCTAAATCATAAAAGGTACAAAGCCTACTAAATCAGAACCATTGCTTGCAGATCATGGTGGCAGAAAAACATTTAATTGCCACTAATTTTAGTTGCTATTTCAGGTTGGAAAATTATTTTGACACTGTCCTTATGAATCCACCGTTTGGCACCAAGAACAACTCTGGCATTGACATGAAATTTCTGCAAATGGGCCTTAATCTCAGCTGTGACAGTGTATACTCATTGCATAAGTCAACTACAAGGTAATTTTACAAAATAAATGTCAGTAGGTATTTTTTTACTGAACCGAAAACAAGAAGGTCTAGCTAGACAAACAATAGGGTATTTATAATACCCGCATCCCGCTCTAAAGTTTCAGTGTGGCTTGAGATTATAAAATAATGTAAAAAAGATATTTTGGTTTGATGTGGTCTGTTTGCCTAATTAATTAAATTTTTAATGTTTTTTTAATGTTTGCTTAATTAATTTAATTTTCATCAAGGATCAATCCCAGGTACCTTACAAGACTTTTTCTTTGTAAAATTTCTCCATTTATATCCAGTTTATTGGCAAATATGTTTAATTATATTATAGGTAATTAATATTAATATTTATAGGTAATTGGCAGTAAACTAAAATAATACTCCATATCAACAGGTCACATATACAAAAGAAAGTGAAGGAGTGGGGAGCCAAAGGAAGTGTGGTAGCGGAGCTGCGGTATGATCTGCCAGCAACTTACAAGTTTCACAAACAACAGTCGCGCGACATAGCTGTCGACCTGTGGAGAGTTCAACATACTCATTTTTGATGGTTACATCCATTTAACTGTTTAATGAGTTATATTAACGAAGTTGTAAATATGTTTATATTTGTAGCTAAGACTTGTATAAATTCAAACTATGTAAAGCTCGACATTCACCGTTAGTTAAACTGATCAGATGAACTGACGTACATCCAAAATCTGACCGTGAGTGTGAAATTTTAAGTTGAAATTTTTAACTGACGATAACCACGGATATTTCCGGGCGAATTGTAATCCGCTAACGTCAGTTCGTTTGCATCACGTGAGTGCGCGTGCCATCAGTCGGTCGGAGCTTTACATTATAAGAAATATATATACACGAAGTCTTTTTATCGGTGATCAGGACCTACTGATTCCGACTAAGTAAATAATGGCCATTGCAATAATAATAGTAGTTACATGTTTTCTTTTTATAAATTTTATTTTGTATTTTTAATTAGGTAACCAAAATTAATTAGAATGTATGCTCTTTCTACATTTGAAAAATGAATTCATAGTGACTGACGCGGTAAGAGATTGCCTAGCCAGATATGTAGTAACGCACGTCTGCGGGCGGCCCCTTCGATCGAGAAATGAAGGCCGGTTTGAAGCGTTTTAACTGATATAAACTGATCAGTGACTGTCGAATTTTTTTTGGCTTACATCCGTTTTAACTGATCAGTTAACAAGAATTCAACTAATCAGTTTAACTGACCGTGAATGTCGAGCTTAAGAGTTTCCTTTTGGTGATTTGCAAAGTTGTATGTCATATACATAATTATTTAATGGGTTGTATTCAATCACCAAAGTAACCTAACGTTACCCACAAAAATACTAAGTTAGCACCTAAAAATACAAAGTTAGCACCTAAACTACTATTTAGATGCTAACTTACCATTTTAGGTGCTAGCCTACTATTTTTTTGTGGATCAATTTATTATTTCTCTTATTTAATTATCAAATATATTCTTCATTAACTTTTTTTATGATTATTTATATATAATTTTACGCAAATTTTGTTGCGAACAAATTACAATTTGAAAAACACTTTTTTTTTGACAGATACATATTCGTGCGGTCGGAAATGAAATTCATCATTTATATATTTTTTACATTATAGTGTTTATGCAAAATGTGTAAGGGGCAAAATTTCAACGAAATACAACTTTAATTTTGTTATAACAATTTATTTATCACAATCAGTCTTCTGTACATTTTCACTTAAAAATATCGTAAATCTATTATTTCACTTATTTTTTTTTTGCTCTGAATATTTGAGATTTTTCGTGATCATGGCGAAACTATGATTCAAAACTGTTAACTATTCAGTGTGTACTGAATGATTTGGAATTCTATACCAATCGAATACAATTACATATTACATTTTTATAGCGTTTTATTTCATATTTTAAAAAATACGATACGATCAAAATAACATGATGAAACTAGAGCAAAGTTTTTTATCAAGGCAGTAAAACGACGCGAATATATCAAGATTCAAAACTTTATTCTACCATGATTAGAAGCACGTTTGATGAATAACATTGGAAGTAAGTAAAGTACACACGGCATTAATAACTGACCGATAACAGGGCAGAACTCGCGGCACACGGCTCTCCCCACACTGTACTGACCACTACTGGGGGCGATTTTTAAGCCAGTGACTAATTCTCACATTACGATTGTGCTCGTTTTGCTCTTATCCAAAGTCACTGGTAACTTATTTTTAGCGCCAAAAATGAACGATATGTAAATTAATAATCAAATAAATTGTAAAAAATGCAAATTTATAGTGTATTTCATGTCACTAAAATTTATTTATTTATTTAAATGAACGACGTGAATTAATAATCAAATAAATTGTAAAAAGAACGCAATTTTACAGTGTATTTCATGTCACTATTTTAACTTTAATTTCGAGATCACCGTTAATAGGTATTCAAAAATCGTCCCCCAGGCGAACGCTCGAAGCGAACATGTAACGTTACGATGATACGCTTCCAGTCTCCGTTATGTGTTAAGAAACCTATTCGTCGCCGAACTTGATGTTCTGCGCCAGCTTGATGGTGCCGGAATAGTTGATGGTGACGGTGGAGCGGCGCATGTACGCGCGCCAGGCGTCGGAGCCGCACTCGCGACCGCCGCCCGTGGCCTTCTCGCCGCCGAACGCGCCGCCGACCTCCGCGCCGTTGGTGGGAATGTTCACGTTCACTATGCCGCAGTCGGAGCCGTGCGGGCCCGTCCACTGCAATATTAATAATATACGTTTAATTACCATTTGGTAGGCAACTATGTTAATTTTAAATTTATTTAATTAATTTTAGTTTTAAAAATGCTTGATCAATTTTTTTTCTTTTTTTTTCTACTTCTATCTTTCTTTGTACTACGAGTACATCCATGTAAGTTAATAAACACCATGATAAAAGATGGTTAATATCGGCCACTAAAACGATTTTAGCGATTTTTTATATAAGTTAAGTTTTGTCTTAATAAAATAAATATATCAGCCAAAAGACGTCCACAGCTGGACATAGGCGTCCCCCAAGGATCTCCAAAATAAAATAAATGTTGAGTAAATAACAGTCTCTCTGGCTGAGTTCAATGTTTATTTAAAAAACACTGATACCGAATACGTACTATTGAATGTTAACGAATCTTACTAATAATTAGGGACTTTTTAAACCTCAATGTTGTTGGTATTTTCAAGATAAAAAGAAATAGCTATTGATAGCTTTGTTTGTTTTCTGATACTTGAAAACTCAACATAATCATCAGCTTAACAAATAAACAACAGCACATAAGGAGATGTTTAATAAAAAAAAAAAAAAAAAAACACAAATGTTGAAAACATTTGTGTTTTTGTAATTTGTTCGCAACAAAATTTGCTTTAAAAATCATTTTGAACAGATGTTTAATAATTGAAAAAATAGTAAATGTTCTTTCCAACAGCTTGACAGTTGCTTGATAAAATAGTTCGAAAACATAAAAGCTCTTCAAAATATTTAAAAAAAATTGTTTGGACCTAAACACGTATTTATAACACCTAAAAAAAGGTAAATATTACCTTGAACACGTCTCCCAGGTTCTCCGTGAACAGACTGGAGGACAGCCCCTGGTCCACCTCGTTGTTGTACTGGATGCCGGTGTCTAGGTCCGGGATCTCGATGCAGTACACGACGGGGGCGAAGCACTCTGCCTTCACCAGCGGCGAGTCGTGAGCCAGCCCCGTCACTATGGTCGGCTCCACGAAGTAGCCTTCTCGCTCTATCACCTAATAGTTACAGAAGATAGATACAACACAGAATAATAATTATTATTGTAAGTAAATAGCCTATGACTGTCCCACTGCTGGGCCAAGGCCTCCATCATTAAAATCAAGTCATCACTACAATTGATGGGCAATAGCTTAATCATCATGTCGACGCATATACATCATACATCTAAAAATACAAAACACTGCCCGCCCTGGGAATTGAACCCGTGACCTTCAGGCAAGTAAAACTCGCACTAGGTACCCTGAATTGATAGTAATTGTAAACTAATGTGGTTAGGCAGAAGCTTGTAGTTACAAGTATCGGGCAAAGCGCTTTAGGCACCGCCAATTTGGACACCGAAGCGGTTAATAATAATTAATGTTTCTTTAAAATCTGCAACACTGCCTGACCTGGTGGGTTACTCTTTAAACACAATTGCAATAATCAATTTCCAATCCCAAATCTAAAAAATTCAAATGGCACTCTTAAAAGCGATAATAGCACCACATTGGAATTAAATCGAGTGGAAATTGAGTGAACAAAATATTATCGAGATGGGGCGTTCCGAAATTGCGAAACTTATCTCAATATCGATATATATTAATCGCATTGGAATTGTATTAAAATTGAATTTGCGTCAAGAGTAGCCTACTTGACCATGCTACATGGAAAAATTACGAGATAAAGCGCAGAAGAGAGGCCTTTGTGGTAGACCACAGAAACACAGAAGCGACGCATTTACTCGCAGTCTAGTGCCAATGCATAAATGCGTCGCCGTTTCCTGTACGCCAAACATACAATTCAGAGTAAAAACTTGCCACAGGAATAGTGATTCCGAAATTTCCAAATATTTTTATTTTGTGTATTCGTAAACTATACGTATTGTCGATCATTCCCGTTGGCGTGCAGGGTGCCTTTTTTTTCGATACCTACTGAGTGTAAAATCTGCTAACAAACGCATCAGCGGGTTACAGGGGACCCGCTGGTTGTCGGAGGATGACTAAGACTCTGTTCCAGGGCTTTGGCCCTAGAGAAAGCGAGTCGAGGCCGACTCGGTAAAAACCACTCTGATGTCCTTTCGTCACCTTGGGACCAGCAAGCCGGCAATCATTGCGTCGTCCTCATCTGAGGAGGACACATCGAACGCCGGCATGGTGGGGCCTGACGGGGTCATGGGAACCCTTTCGGACACTTCCACAACCCCGTCGGTGACTGCTCGCCCTATAGACGGGCGAGCCCCTCTTCCGCCCCTAATTGGGGCGGGTGACTGCCCTCGAAAACGATGGGCGGACACACTTGACCCGTCAGTTGAGACGGGTTTTAAATCTCAGTTGGCGTGCAGGGTGCCTAGTGTGAATTTTGTTTACTATCCGTATTACGATTTGATTCGATTACGTTTACGAGAACGCAAATTAGTATAGAAAGAAAGAAAGCGGGGATCACGAGCGGGATTCGAACCCGCACTCCATGACATGCCGGATCAGGTGCTTTGTTCGCAACAATATTTGCGTAAAATTATATGTAAAAAATTAAATAAATATAAAGACTGTAAAAATATAAGTGTTACCTTCCCGCCGAACTCGATGGTCCCTCCCTGCGTGACTACCTCGGCCACGGTGCGCTGGTACGCGCGCACGGCGGCGGGCGTGTGCAGCGGCCCGATCAGCGAGTCGGCGGCCAGCGGGTCACCGATCTTGTTCAGCACGCCGGCGTACGCCTTCTTCAGGCGGGATACCACCTCGCTGAATACCTGCGACGAAGGTTATACGGTTAATAAGGAATTTGGTACAGACTTTGTACAAACGTGCTAATAGTTCTACGATTAGCGCATATGTACATGTCTGTACCTGGTAAAAAAAAATAGCCTACTTTGACTATTTACTATTATATTAAATACTAGCTGACCCGGCGGACTTCGTACCACATTTTTTTTTCTCTTTAATTAAATATAGCCTATGTTACTCAGCGCTGATGTAGCATTCTAATGGTGAGAGAATTTTTAAAATCGGTCCAGTAGTTTTTGAGTTTATTCGTTGCAAACATAAATACATACAAAAATACAATGGTTTCCTCTTTATAATATTAGTATAGATAAAATTTACAACTAAATTATCATAATAATATTTACACTTATTATTAAATCTTATACCTATTATTAATATTTATTAACCTATTTATATGTACAACAATAATATGTACCTGAGATCTGTTTTTCTTTTAGATAAAAATTTGTTAAGTACTTTATTAAAATAAATAGTTACTATTTGCAGGGAGGGCCTGGCGACCTGTAGCCTAGGTTTCCCATTTTTCTCACCAGTCTCTCACAAATATAGGATGCTATCTAAATTGTTAGTTAATAAGCCTTACTTAAATGGACCTATTTTTGTGATGGGAAAAATAAACATATTTTATTTATTTATTTAAATGTATACACATCACATCGTGTGTGTACTTATTTGTCGATATCGATAAACTTTATCGATACGCACGACCATCGCACTAGCCCGCACGCATGTAGGTACACCAGTCGAGATCTCCTCTATACTACTACTATACATAGACTTCTCTACTTCCTTCATGCTAAAAGCCAGCATCAAGAATATCCATAACGACGGGTTTTGTTTTTTTTTCTTTGCGTTTGCACTAACATTAAATTGATAACGTAAGCCCATACCTTTTTGTGTATAAGCAGCCTTCTGGTCGTGGTACACCGCTGGCCGGCTGTGCCCGCGCACGCGAACAGCGCGGCGTCGAGCAGCAGGTCCAGGTTCGCGTCCGCGTTCACCACGATCGCGTTGTTGCCGCCCAGCTCCAGCAGGTGGCGCCCGAAGCGGCGCTGCACCTCCACGCCCACCTTGGGAGAAGAGGATAGGAATAAGCGAGCTATCTATATAATTAGAAAAATTTGTAGTACCTACTTAGTTAACGTTTTTTGGTTGGTGGTAGGGCTTGTTTGCCCGCCTGGCTGGTTACCACTATCTTATCTAAATATGTCGCCATAACATAATTGTTTGTATCTAGCATTATTGTGTTTCGGCATCTAGAGATAAGATAGCCAGTACTTCAGTAGTTGAGGATTCCGGGTGAAGTGCGCTTCCACCTTCAGCCGCATCATGATGAGATGAAGGTCAAGCCTTTAACCGTAAGACAAAAACAAAATTTGAATCTTCGGCGGGTTGAACAGAGTCACGAGAGCTTTAATTCGAATCCCGCTTGTGGAAATATTATTAAAACTTTAAAAAAAAACCGGTTAAGTGCGAGTCGGACTTACGCACGAAGGGTTCCGTACTTTATGTCGTATTAAAAAAACTACTTACTAGATCTCGTTCAAACCAATTTTCGGTGGAAGTTTGCATGGTAATGTACATCATATATTTTTTAGTTTTATCATTCTCTTATTTTAGAAGTTACAGGGGGGGGACACACATTTTACCATTTTGGAAGTGTCTCTCGCGTAAACTAGAAAAAAATTACATTAAAAACCTCAATATAATTTTTGAAGACCTATCCATAGATACCCCACACGTATGAGTTTGATAAAAAAAAAATTTTGAGTTTTAGTTCTAAGTATGGGGATCCCCCAAAATTTTTTGTTTTTACAAAAACACAAATGCTGAAAAAATTTCCACGAGCAGGATCCTGCTCGTGGAAATTTTTTCAACATTTGTGTTTTTGTAATTTGTTCGCAACAAAATTTGCATTTGCATGTGTGAATTAAAAGTAATCGCAACGTCTGCCTTCTGCATTTTGAGAAACAAGACCTTAGTATAAATGCGCACGGTTACATGAGGACGGATAGTGAAGTCAATTTATTTTGCTCTTCTAGCACTGCTTCTGCTTAATATCAGACAGAGTCATTTGCCGAACTTTCTGTTTAAAAATATATGATTGTTTGTAATAAGGTACCTCCTGCCCGACAGCAGTGCTGCCGGTGAAGGAGACCAGCTTGACCCGGTGGTCCCTGACCAGCTGCTGGCCGACCTCCTTGCGGCCGACGCACAGCGACGCGATCGCGCCGGGCAAGTTGTTCTTCTGCAGCACGCTCGCCACGATGCGGGTGACAGCCACCGCCGTCAGCGGAGTGGTGTCCGATGGCTTCCATACGCTGACGTCTCCGCACACCTGCAGACACATGGAGTATGTCTAAAGATTTTTAACAATATGTTAAAAATAAAACGCTGGTGCCGACTGTCGATCCCCTACTGACTTTCTGGGTGCCAGGTGATTCGTTTCACACGGCTTGAGGAACCCTTTAAGATTCTCGCCGTGCCTAAAAAAGTCCGGTGAAGCTAAAAATGCCGTTTGAGGCAATCAGCAAACTGTTAAAATTGTGCCATACAAATTATGGAATGGCGAGTGAATGCTTTACCACCATATAATGTGAATGTAGTTGACATACTTATCATAAAACAAAAAGGTAAATTTTTGCTTTCAATCAAAGATATTTAATTTATGTCTTTGCTTTCAATACTAGGTAAGTAACAGATATAAACAGGTACCTTCATTAACGTTGAGTCAAGTCCAAGAGGGTGCTTGGAAAGTTTTTACAATGTTAAATCTTTCAAAAGTTTTGTACATAAACATTATAAATCACTTCATTTCATTAAAAAAAAACTGTGCGATATGTTATCTTATCATAATATTTAAACTCCATTTGAGCTCTACTAGTGGTCATTTCAAAGATAGAACATACTATCAAGTAAACGGTATTTCATGTTTACTTTGATAAAGCTTATTAACAATTTCAATAAGTATAACTTATCACTTATACAAATACGATCACCCGAATATTCCGCGCTTACTGTGCCCCTACATGCGCTCTTATAGCAGTATTATCACAGTAAAACTGTGGTATTATTGCAGTTGTGGAAAAGAGACGCGAGTATATTCACCGCTACACGCGTCTCGCTTTCACAACTGCAATAATACTGCTATAAGAGTTTGCAATAATACTGCTATAAGAGTTTGTGGTAAGCCTCCTGTATCGGATCTCAACACGTTGTATATTTAGTAATTGTATTTGCCACTTCTTTATACTTTACCATTTAAACCGACCAGGCGTTTGTGTGTGGTTGTAAATGAAACTTTAAAAGTATCACATTAGGGTACCTACATACATCTTTAAAATACTTTTAGAGGTGTTATAACACCCGGTAAGACTAAGTGGGTTAACGCCTCGGTGGCCGATTGGCAAAGCAATCGGCTGACCCAAAGGTCCCGGGTTCAATTTCCAGGTCGGGCAAAGTGTGTTCCAGATATTTCGATGCATAACCCGGGTTTGTGATCGATCACCAACCCGCTCTTGACAAGCGTGATGAAGCCAATACCCATCAATTGTAGCGATGACTTGATTTCAATGATGGAGGCCTTTGCCCAGCAATGGGACAGTATATAGGCCATTTACTTTTTTACTTATACTTTTTGTTATGTAAGTTACATCATTAATGCTGATGAGGTCGGGTTGTCGGTCAGTATTCGGAGAAGGTCTACGTTATCGCAATATGTCAGCGTCAGTGTCGTTAGTCACACAGTACACAAAAAAAATATATATATATACTAATTTCGGTCTATCGTTAATTTCCAAATAGCATAGAATATTTTTGTTGCAAAATCGAAAACTATTGAGAAAGAATCCTATGTGGTAATTAAGGATAATCTCTAGCTAGAGCTTAGGTAGACCTGTGCATTAAAATTTACTCTTTCGCCGCTTCAGTGTGATTGAAAACATTCATAATAAAAATTAGAAATAGGTATACGATTATGAATCTTCGCCCCTACACAGCACAGGGGTAAACTATATAAGGAATTATTAAAAAAATTATAAAGTGAAAAAACAATATGAAATAAACAAAATGAAAATAAATTATTAAGGAGAGCATTTTTCGTATTTTGTTTAATAAAAAGTGCAGTGCAAAATTTTTTTTTTTTAATTTTTTTCGAAGTTTTGGATATGGAATCACAGTATCCATTAAAAAAGTTTTTTATGATAAACAAAAAATCGTGCATTTATGGGTAAATTTTTTATACGCTAGTTTCAAGGAAAACACCCCTTTTGATGTTAATCAATTAAAAAATTAAAAAAGCACTTTCGGTAGTTTTAATTCAAAGGAGCTGAAACAGAGAGGCCGCAATGCCTTCACTCACCGCTTACACGTGCCCATAGTTTCATTAAAAGAGTCGACAGAGAGGCCGCTCTTAAAAATACTGCAATTTTTCTCATGAAAAGTTAAAAAAAATAAGCCTGAATTTTTTTTAATGCTAGGGCCTTATTCTCTGATATAATTAGATGTTTTGTCAAAGTATTTGCAGTTGATAAAATGTGACCTAATATACATTTTATAGTGTATTTTAATTTGAAAAAAGACAGTGTTGCATAAATTCCACGAGCGGGATTCGAACCAGCACCCTTGACATGCCGGGTCAGGTGCACTACCAACTATGCTATCGTGGCTCAATCCAACTCGCCGAAATTAATCAACACTATCTACTACTCTGTAAGCCAATATCGACAACTACGTCATCAACATCCGATTTTAATATTTTTACAAATATTGAAAGATCAGTTAAGAATTAGGCAAGCTATAGTATATATTTTATTAATTTTATATATATTTTAATGTTAATTAAAAAACTATACAAACCATAGCAATAGCGCTGTTCCAACCGAACACAGCGACGGGGAAGTTGAATGCCGTGATGATGCCGATCAAGCCCAGCGGGTTCCACTTCTCCATGAGCACGTGCCCCGGCCTCTCGGACGGAAAGATTGTGCCCGGGAGCGTCCGGGACAGGCCGAGCGCCAGGTCGCACACGTGAATATATTCTACCACCTCACCGATCGCCTCGGGAAGAATCTTTCCTGGAAAAAACATAATACAAATCTCGTTTTGGTCCTTCGAGCCGGATTTGCTGCTGTGCGTTAGTTAGCGTTTTCTTTATGGCGAGAAACTTGTTGGTGCTTTGAGTCACCACGCGACTATACTTACTAGATTCTCCGGGACATTTGAATCGGATATCACCGAGAAACACGGCGGCGGCGCTATTAGACGCAGTCGAACACGCACTGCAGCTGCATTAGGTACAGCTCGGGGCGCCGGCATTAATGTCACTTGCCATGACGATGGCATTATTGTCACTTGCCATGACGATGGCCAGGCCTCAGGCTACCTAACCATCATCTCCTAGCGGCAAGGCTATTGTTGTGTAAATGAACCACTCATACCCATTTCCAAGGACACGAGTTGCCCCAGCGGCTGCAGTTTCTCCCGCAGCGCGTCGCCGATCTGCCGGACGACTTCGCCCCGCGCGGGCGCCGGCATCTCGCCCCACATGTGCCACGCCTCTTGTGCTGCTACTACACTTTTCTCGTAGTCACTCGAGCTAGCGGCCTGCACCTCCGCTATCACTTTACCGTTTGCGGGGCTCAGCGATTGAATGACCTATAGAGGATAATGCACATGTAAAATTGTCGCTGGTTCATCTATACTAATATTATAAAGAGGAAACCTTTGTATTTTTGTATGTATGTATGTATGTTTGCAACGAATAAACTCAAAAACTACTGGACCGATTTCAAAAAATATTTCACCATTAGAATGCTACATTAGCGCTGAGTAACATAGGCTATATTAAGGGGGTGCAGCGCGGAATTTGAAAATTTACGTGTTTTTAAGTCACTGGTGCTAGGCGCTGAATATGTCTTATACATTAAAAGGATTAGTGTAGGTTAGCTTGATCCTTTCACAAGGTCATGGTTGTCTTGGAATTTGAAACAAATACCCAGAAACTGCATAAACATTACGTAAAATAATGATATCTAAAAACTTATTTCTTTAGAAACTTTGTAAATATAGCCCAAATGAAACAATGATCCGACATCAAAATGTTTGTATTGATATTCCCCAGGTCACTGTTGTCTTATTTTTCCATTAAAAAACATGAATATGAAAATATTAAGACTTTTCTTATTTTTTACCCAAACGCCTATGATTTTACGAAAGTGAACATTGCTCTAATTAAATCACCAGCCTACTCTGTAAAGATATTAGTGTGCGTGCGTATTCGTAGTCGTGCGCCGTTGTCACACCACTGCCACGCGCCGCTCGCTCACTATCATAAAGAAACTTGAAACTCGCAGTTTTGCGTCCGCGCTGCACCCCCTTAAATAATAAAAAAGAATTGCGGTACCAAGTCCGCCGGGTCAGGTAGTGCTCTATAAAGGTAACTGACATGAGACCAAAAAAGTATACCGTTTTATGAAAACATTTAGATGATTTTAAGTATAGAAGTAAAATTTTATGGTAGAGAAAGCATTATCAGAATTTAAGTTTAAAAAGTGTACTTATTTAAAGGAAGCTTAACATAAAAATACAAGAAATAAATATTTTTTAATTACTATTTAACATTTTATTTATAATTAAACACAAAATTTTAAAGGGGCTTATCAAAGACCTGATATCAGGTACCATCAGTTACTTCCTAGTAACTGATGTTGTAGGATAAGTCATCAGTTTAGTATTTCCTAATAAAGACAGTTATGTACTTACTTCACCGTTCGCTTCCCACTTTCCGTTGAACACGCCAATATTCTTCTCTTGGAGCCCCAATTCCTTCAAGAAAGAATATTTGGGGTCCTGAATGAGGTATGACGATGAGTTTCGAGACATGATGAGAACCCGTTTTCTTTGCAGAGACAACAAATTCCGGCACAGTATGCGACTCATATGTGTTACTTTAGTTACGATCGTCAATAAAATACTCGGTTGAAAGCAAATGCGCCAAGTAAACAGTTTTTATCTTGTTTGTGACAATTAAAGCGCTGGCGCGGCCTTATCTGACCGATAACGAGTCAGTTGCTGGGTCAGGATCAATTGTTTTAGTGTAATTGTCAGTGACTATTATAAAATCGCTATCATTATCATTACATAAATATGTCAATAACGGCTTCTATCGTTATACAGGGTGAGCAATATGAATGGTCAGTCAGTATAGGGTGTCCGAAAGTATAATAAATTCGGAAATTTTAACTCTAACATACAACCCTTAATCGAACCTAGTCAAATCTCTCAAAATAAGCGCGAGTTATTAAACTTTTTGTGCCTTACAATTATACAAAGAATAAGGTCCGAATAGTTATTCCGTGTTTTGTTCTTGTCATGTAAACGTCATTTCAAATTAGTGTAAAAGAGACAAAACACGGAATAACTATTCGGACCATAATTTTTGTTTATTTGTAAGGCGCTTTAAGTTTGTTATAGTAGTTGATTACATTGTAATAGATGTGGTTTCAAAATCTATGATCAAAAATTTAAAATAATTCTAGTTTATTAGGAAATAGCGAGTTTGACCAGGTTCAATTTAATTCAATTTTATTTCATGCAGTGTTACTTATTTTTACTATCTTTTATTGACATTATGTGCATATGTTGTCGTTTTTAATTGTTATTTGTTGTATTACTTGTTATTTGTTGTATTACTTGTTACTTGTTGTATTGACAAGACTAATAAAATCTTATCTTTATGCTCTAATCAATATTTAATTTACCTTTTTTATTTGGAAAATTAAACATTTTTATTGATTTAGCAAATTTGTCCTTTTAACCTTGTCCTGTAGAATAATTATAGGTAACTATCACTTCACTACATAGTATAAAACAGTCGCTTCCTGCTGTCTGTCTGTCCCTATGTATGTATGGTTAGATCTTTTAAACTACGCAACGGATTTTGATGCGGTTTTTTGAGTGATTCAAGAGGAAGGTTTATATGCGCGTAATACATGCATAGAATTGGACCCGGTACTCAAGCAGACGAAGTTGCGAGCAGGCCACTAGTAAATAATATATAAACTTAGATTAATAACGCCTAGATAGATAGTCTTCATACAAACGCATCGCCTAAAGTGATGCAAAAAGCAGATTAATGTAGGCGTGAGCATTACGTGCTTACGGTCGCCTACACGCACACAAACAAAACTTTAATGTGTACAGTGAATGAGCAATTTCCCCGAAAGTGGGGAAATGTTATACTTACGTGAAATAATAGTATAGTAGTAGGTACAGTAGTTCATGATAATGTCGTTAAAAGATAAGTAAGAAAATAAATGTCTAACATCTTATATACTTTTTGTTGATAATTTAGTTTAATACGGTAATGTTTATATGACATTAATCAATAATAAACAAAAGGACCTCGAAATCAAATATTTAGCTTTTCTCTTTACTAAAATTTGTAATAAAAATCAGGACTGGTGGTAGCTCAATAATCGAAGTCACGCGCCTCATATCCGTCGTTGGGAGTTTAAATCCATGAAAGGAACGAACTGCTAGGAGGATGATATAAAATAAAAGTCATAATATGTCATGACGAGGTCCTTTTTTATTATATTATTTATACACCTACGCAATAAAAACACTTTGCGTTTTACAAATAAACAAAAACTAAGCTACGAATAGTTATTCCGTGTTTTGTCTCTTTTACTCTAATTTTAAATGACGTTTACATGACGGGAACAAAACACGAAATAACTATTCGGACCTTATTCTTTGCTTATTTGTAAGGAACTTTAGGTATGACTAATAAATGAAAATAAATATAATTTGAAAAAAACAATTTATTTTAAACCAATGGGGTAAGTATTCAAAGATCGATATAGATGGCATCATCGCCGACCGTTCTCAACATTCGCCATTTTGTGAATTTGTTGTTTTTCGCTCTAAAGTTATTTGCTAAAAAATCACTTTTCATGTATTCGACGTGGAGTGTAACCCAATTTACAAAGGCTAATAAAGAGGTGTCGACGAGCGGAAAGAAATCAGCTTTAATTGAACGGTAAACAAATTATCGGCATTTTAATTTTATGCTGGTTATGTTTCGTTGATTTAAAATACTACAATACAAGTAATTTCATGTGTACTAAGAAGAAAAACTACTTAGAAATAAAAGTATTTCCAAGATCTGGGATTCAATAAAAATAAATAAACAACATTTTGGTGCTTTTAACCAACTTACTTTAACTTTAGTTAAATTAGCCACCTTCATTCCGATCACTGCTCATCATTATACCATTACACTGAATAGGGAAAGATATTATCTTACTTAAGGGCAACACTTAAAATATATTATGGTTTCAATAAATATTTTCAATAAGATTTAATTTTATAACTAACATACACCAATGAAAAATGGGAAAATAATTTCTTCTTACTAGTAACACTTTCATAAAATCGCGGCTTGTAATTTTATTTTTAAAAGTAGTAAATATTTAGCTGAATACAAGTCAATTTGTAATACTTACGTATGAAATGTTATGTTAAAAGCTTTTTTGTCTTTATGCGATGCGTTGTGACACCCATTAATTGCACAAACCGTCATAATGTAATTAATTGTCGGAGATGTTTGCACTAGCGCTTGATCTTGACAACTGACGTGACGTTCGGGCGGACTGAGCCAAAATGGCTTGGTTTGAATTGCTTCACTTTTCTTGCGTCTACTCGGTTTCTATGCGTTATTATTCTAAGTATATAAATAAATAAAATCTAAGGTGTAAAAATACAAGTAGGTAGGTACAATAAAACTCTAAGTTAAATTCAAATGATCTATTAAAAACTAAAATAGTGTAAACACTACAGATTAGTATATTTACAAATTAACTAGAAAATATTAGATATTACATTATTGAACAAAACCCTTTGTCAGTTTCTTCTTCTTTTCCTTCTTTCATTTCATTGGCTTTGTATGCGAGATATGAGTGCTCATCTCTTTTACTCATCCATTCTGGTAAGGGTTTATTCCAGTCAGTTGGGGGGGCTTCTCGTTTCTTCCATACATCATTTTTATAATGAGCTTTTAGTCGCTCTAAACGTCGTACCTTTTCACTATTGATTAACGCCTCCTGAAATATTTACATAGGTTTATTTTTTTTATTTTTTTCTTAAAAATATATAGTTCGAAATTAAATTAATCAATCAAATATATATATTAATAATATATTATAACATTTCTTTAGGGTTGGCTTTAGTGTCTGGCCGCATCAATTTCGTTACTTTTATAGTTGTAATCAATAGATAGTAATGTCTGGATACCTGTAATATTATTCTTTTTATGCGAATTTTTTTTAAACTTTTTTATACATAATTTTTACTTTTATTATTTTCCAAATAAATCAGACAAGGCTGTATGTGCTACTACTTATTTGCCTGTCCCGGAAGATTTAAAAAAAAACATTCTGATTAAGTTTGCATGTTTATGAATATTGTTTGCTTCTGTTCTTCTGTTTATTTCGGATGTTTTACCCGCAAACTGCTTAGTGACAGAACCGAATCGGCCAGCCCTTAATTAGATAGATTAGGTTTCAAAATTTGTGACAGAACCGAACAGCCAACCCCGAGTCCACCCAGAACCGAATCGGGACACCAGGAGGCTCGGGGGGCGCAGCCCCCTGCTATTAAACAAACCCAAACTGGGTCGGTTCGGTTAGGTGTACATGTAAGAAAACACATGTACGAAGCGAAGCGAGCGTGTTGCGGCAGCGGCCATCGAGCGTTTCTGAGCGTCCCTGAACTTTAGATGTTAGTGTAATGACATAACCTCCAAATATTAATTTGTCAATATCTCGAAAACTACTCATTATCGCAGAATGGGAGTGGGTGGGGGGGGTTTCCCCCCTCCCTCCAAAAATACCTACTCATGCGGCCAGATACTAAAGAAACCCCTTTCTTTATTTAAGCTTTAGAATAAAACTATAGTTTAAGTCCATTAGATAAGCATAAAAATAAAAATATTATTTTGATTTTTAATCTATATTATTATTTCTCTGTGGGTCAGGCTCATTACAATCCCAGAAACCTTCCTATTTAACAGGAACACAACAAGGCATGCTTCTGATGCTTGGGTACAGATGATAGCAGATAGGGGTCCGGGCAGGTTATGTTCTGCAGGTACGGTTTCTACAACCAGATAATAGTAAAAAACAACTAACTAATACATAAAAAATAAGTACTTAGTAGGTGTTCATGATCAACATACAGCAGCTTTTAAATCCTTGCCTGAGACCCACTTGCAACAATTGTCATAGTCTTTTTTCCATTGATTGCAGTCTAATGTCTGACCAAAAACAAAATATTGGTGGAATCTTCCCTTTGCACTGGTGCACTCACTGTACTCATCATCGTAAACATCACAATCCCTTATCTGAAAATAAAATACACCTTAAAAGTTTTGAGCTCCATTTAAAACAAAGTTTTAAGCTCCATTTGAAACAAAGTTTTAACAGGTTAACTTATTGTATATCAAAGTGTTAAGACAGCATGTGACCACGACCAATTCAACTCGGTCGAAACGTCAGGCGTAAAATGAATACCTATACTAAGAAGTTTAATCTTTGTTATGCCGGTACGTGGATCGACGGCACCAACAATTAAAATTCTATTGTGTCCGTATTTAAGGCAGCTGATAGGTTTAAACTGACGCAAAATATTAAACAGAAATAAAAATATATAAATGAAAACATGTATAACTAAAATAATCACCATCCACCTGTCTTCCAAAACTGACTCATTTGTTTTATTATCCTCTTCTTTTGCATCGTCGCTTTTACCAGTAGTTTCTACGTTTTGAAACATTATACGTATAAAGTTTTTTGGAAGATAAAATTACATAACCCTAAATAGTTATGGACGTTTAGGACATTAATACTAGTAGTTAGTTAGACTGCAAGATTACAAAAAAATCTAACTATTTAGGTTAATGTTAAATGACGTTCACATTAACAATTTATATAATTTTGAAAACAAATTCAAGTGCTCATGCTTCTTTTTTTTCTTTTTTTTTAGTAGTTCGTTCTCTGAGGAACCGGCTAAGGTCATAGACCATGCTGCCATGTCATTAGTTTCTTAATTTCATTAGTATTATAATCAGTGATGGGCAAAAAGTAATCAGATTAATGATTAAGGATTACGACTACAATTTGTAATCTTCAATCACGATTACAGATTACAGAAATTAATCAAAAATGTAATCATATCGGTGATTAATGATTATAAATCTGTAATCGTAATCTTAATTACTTTTATGATTGATTTGATTGATTAATAAAACCAACAGTCGGAACGTAAAAAAATAAAAGAACTTTATTTTTTTATCAGTCTCATACACTGTGCTTTTAGGATAATTATTTTACGCAAAAAATCTGCTGAATGGTAATTTTTCTGGTACTCTCACTTTCAAACTTAAAAAAATACTCGATCACGTACGATAAAAGAATTACGTCGTCTCGTATCGTCTCCTTGAGCTCGATTCGTTTGACTGATGCGCACTGAACAAAATGGCGCGTGTGCACTTGTCGACTATCGACAATGCGGACGCGGCGATTGGCTAGCCGGTGATCGTACAATACCCTGTCCTCCGCACCCTTACCGCGCGTCTTACGTAGTAGGTATAATTTATAGTACAATAAAGCCAACCACTCAACTTCTAGATGCATACCTACAAATTGTGATAATTAATGGCAAATTTCTAAACCATCATTCATATAAACTTAGTTAAGAATAATCATGTAATTTAGATTACTGATAACTGTAATCAAGATTAAAGATTATATGTTTAATCTTGATTAAAAGTAATCACGACTACTTTAATCTGATTAAAAGTAATCATGATTACTTTCAATCAGATTATTAATCTGATTAAAAAAGTAGTTGATTACGCCCAACTCTGATTATAATCCTAAAGATGATGATGAATGATAATGGAAATGAGAAATGATATACCCTCCACCCCCTCGAGTATCTCAGTAAAGATGTGGGGCTTTACTAAGTCCTCAAGCGGACTTCTTGGGAGAATTTGAATAGTGACGTTGCACTGTTTTGTTTCATTTGCCAACACTCATGCACACTCACGAACACTAACGGTTAATAATCCACCATTATTTCACATTAATATTCACTTAACACAAATTTTAGAAAATAAAACAAAATCACAGACATGACTCTTCACTTTCCCGCCAAGAAGTCCCGCTCATGCTTCTAATCTACATTATTATTTGACAATTTTTTTTTGTGTATTGTTTTACGGCTCCGGATGAAATACATCAAGCCTATTCGTAAGTAATTTTTCTTAGTAATACATAAATAAACAATATTTCTTTCCTGTATGATGATGATGAATGACAATAGAAACGAGTTTTTTTTCATTTGCCAACACTCATACACACACATTACGGTTAATAATCCACCATTATTTCTCATTAATATTCGACATAACCTTAGAGCATTAAACCACATAACACATAGAAAATAAAACAAAACCGCAGACATGACTCTTCACTTTCCCGCCAAGAACCATCAGCTATATTTGTTGGTGTTATTTTAATCCATTTTTAATCTCGCATTTTAAGAAGACAAAGACGACCAATAACCCAGATTTTTATCACGTACATTTATCATGTATTTGAAAGAAAGAAGAAGAAAGAGAAGAATAGCAATTTATCGTCTAGGTATTTTTTATGTATACACACTACTACACTACTACTACACACACAACACACAAAAGATTAGTCTTGCTTGTTGTCTGACTTGTCAGGGAACACTGAAAACTAAGATGACGTCAGAATATTCTTTCTGTGAGATTCTGACTTCTTGGCGGGAAAGTGAAGAATCATGTCTGCGGTTATGTTTAATTTCTAAAATTTGTGCTATATCAAATATTAATGTGAAATAATGGTGGATTATTAACCGTTAAGTGTTCGTGAGTGTGCATGAGTGTTGGCAAATGAAACAAAACAGTGCAACGTCACTTTTCAAATTCTCTCAAGAAGTCCGCCCGAGGACTTAGTAAAGCCCCACATCTTTGCTGAGATACTCGAAGGGTTGGGGGTATATCATTTCTCATTTATCATCATCAATAATCATCATACAGAAGGAAAGAAATATTGTTTATTTTTTATATTACTAAGAAAAATTACTTACGAATAGGCTTGATGGATTTCATCCGGAGCCGTAAAACAATACACAAAAAAAAAGTTAAGATTCTCAAAAAGTTCAACACTACACTTGCAGCTGTCAGATAAAAGTACTTCTAAAATCAATGGACTTTAACCACTTTTATCTCTAGATAAATAATTAACCTTTGTACCTACTATGCGTGAATATAATTAACTCACCAACAAACAAACGTCAAATTGTCATAACAGACATCAAATGGTTAATACGTAGTATCTCACTCTAACATAGAGAAAAGTAATACTAGGGGTATCTAACTATATCTAGTTTGTGAAATGGTTGTAAAAGCAATTGTGTTGTTAACTTCAGAAATTGTTTTCTCTAATTGATAACATTTATCAGTAAAGACCTTTGCCCTATTTATATGAATTAAATTGTTAGTAGCGTTTTAAGTGTAGTGTTGGCTAAACCTAAAAATGTCATTAAATAAATTAGTCGGTGGTGACTGTGGTGGTAACAATTCTCTTGTGCAGCTGTCTAACATTGTGAGCCGTGATGCATCAATTTCAAAGTCAGTTACTCAGTCCGACAGATTTGTACATGAGTTCATGGCCCAGAACTCTCATGGACCACAGACATTCAATATGAACAGTCTTTTGAACAATATACCTAAAGTGGAACATATACAGAAAAATACTGAGCAACAGATAATTAGAAGCAATCAACTTCAGAATTTTGTTTCACAGCCTAGTATGTCATGGGCGCCTGGACCGTCTGCATCGTTTCAGCCACAGATGATGATGAAACCCTTTCTCATGCCACAAAATCCTCTAATGCATTTCCAAGGACCATCTAATGTCCAAATTGAATACTTAAATGAAAGTGAACTTCAGAATACTGATGTCAGAGCTAAAGCTCAAGAATATGTGAATACTGTGAATGACGATGAACATGCCTACAATGAATTTATGACTTTTATGAAAAAAATTAGTGCAGGTGAGCTTAACATTAATGAAACAGCTGATGGAGAGCAAAGAAGAACTAAAGATGAAATATTAGATGAAATGACTGAAAAATATAAAGATGAATGGGCCAAATTAAGTGATGTTAATGATTATTGGTCTACAGAAGAAGCAAATGGTATAGCTAATGAGTATACTTTTACAGAAGGCAATGTGATGCTTGAAAATAAAAGTGCTCTTGAAATTGGTAAAGAAAAGCTTAAAATGGGAGATATCCCTGGAGCTGTTTTATGTTTTGAAGCTGCAGTGCAGCAGTCACCTAATTCAGCTGAAGCCTGGTTTCTATTAGGCACAACGCAATCTGAGAATGAGCAAGATCCTGCTGCTATCACAGCACTAAAGAAATCCCTAGAGATAGACCCCAGGCAACTAGAAGCATATATAACGTTGGCAGCTGCTTATACAAATGAGAACATGGCCAAGTATGCATTTAACTCTTTATTAGACTGGTTAAAGGCCAGTCCCAAATACAGTGACTTGTGTCCACTAGATATAGATCCAAAAAAACTAGATCTTAAAGGATTAGAGAATCATGTTAAATCCCTGTATTTAAAAGCTGCTCAACTTAACCCTAATCAGATTGATCCTGATGTCCAAAATGCTCTTGGAGTTGTGTTTAACATCAATCAAGAATATGACAAAGCTGTAGATTGTTTCAGAACTGCTTTAAGTGTTGCAGATAATGATCCTAGATTGTGGAATAGGCTTGGGGCTACCTTAGCGAATAGTGATCGATCTGAAGAAGCTGTTGAGGCATATCATCATGCCTTGAACCTGGAACCAGGCTTCATTAGGGCTCGTTATAATGTTGGAATAACTTGTATGAACTTAGGAGCTCACAGAGAAGCAGCAGAACACTTCTTGGTAGCTCTGAACCAGCAGTTTAAATCAAAAAAATTACATCCAGATGCATCATCAGTTGACACAAGTTCATCTACTATATGGACTACACTGCGAATGGTTTGCTCATTTATGGGAGAACATGATGTTGCAAAATTAGTAGATGAGAGAAATCTGACTGAACTAAATAAGTTCTTTGATATAGAATGAATTGAATTTGTAAAAATGTTCCACATGATATCATGGCATTTGATAAGAAAATGATAAATGTGGATTGGGTTTTGTTTGAAAATACCTTTTTATCGGATCTGAGGTGTATGTAAAAGATAAAACATAATTTTATTAAGTTATAATTTTATAAATATGTTAATATTATTGTAAAGGAATTTGGTACAGAAAATAAAACTTATTGTAAAATGCTTATTTCTATTTATTACTTTTAAGATGCAAGTAACTGCAAATATTGTCTGTTAGTGGGCAACCTTGTGGGTGGTTCATATTAAACCAGCATGGTTTTATCTGAACTTTAATACTTTTATCACTTTTGCTTTTACTTTTCAATACGTCTTCCACAGTTCTAGGGTACCTCAATTGAACTTTGCCCTTCTGTACTTTAAAAATGTGGCTATTATTTCTCAAAAGAGTTTGGAGCCCACCACATTCAGCTTTCATAGCTTTTAAGCTGTCTTCAGATATCAGTGTTACCAATTCACTAATATTTACTTCTTTGCCAACTGACCAGCCTGCTTCATGATCATACTCTTTGAGTAAATGTCTAGAAATGCTGTTGATCACAGTGAATATTACTGTTTTATCTATTTGAGTGCAGTTTCTTACCTTTTCCACTGTATCTCTGGGCTTAAAATCTGATGCCCATGATTTATCTTTTCCATGCAATGATGAAAAATCTATATTAATTAAATTTTGTATTCTAATGCAAACTTCAGGATGATTTTGTTCAGAATAAGTTTTCTTTTGACCAACAAGACATATTCTTTTAGTACTAGGTATTTTAAGTCTGTCAATGCTGGTTTCATACCCACAGCTGTCGCATAGCATTTTTACATACTCTAGATACTCCATGTACTGGCTTTTAGATGAATCTTTTCTTTGGTACTTAGTGCCATCAAAATTATATGCACAGCATGGTAGAAGAAAAAAATTGCATTTGTAAGAACTTCTGGTTGCAATAACAGGAATCCATGGTGTCAATTCATCAGAGTGATTACCAATCAGCCAATCTGCCTGGGGAAACAAATGACTATCTGAAGGGATTATAGTCTTTTCCTGAAATTCATAATTATGCATAGTAAATTGGTAGTAGGTGATATGAAATTCAAAAATATAAAATAACAAAACAGTTGACATCTTACTTCTAAAACTATGTCTTTTGGATACATATCCCAAATATGCCTCTTTCGTACATCTATGCCAATGCCATTATGTCCTTCTTTAGTTAAAATATAGACTAATAAGCCATTTCCACAACCAAGATCCACAAATGTTTTCTTTTGGGTAACTTCCTCTTCATCTTCCCAAAGTAATAGCAGATAAGTAGCTATTGCCACATCTTCATACACATATTTTGAAGGGTCAGTGCCTTCAGGCCAAATCTGGAATTAAATTACATTTAGTCATCACTATTATTATTATAATCTCTTTTATTTCCTAAATAATTAAATAACATTTCAAAACAAAGAAATTAAATTAAAATAAAATAAAATTCAATTCATAATTAATCCAAATTAAAAAGTTAAACTGACTGTTAAATAAATTAGAATTTAATATGTTATATTATATTAATTTTTTTACAAATACTATCCTATTTATCAAGGATCCTCTACGGATAAAGGCCTCCTCCATTTTACTTCAAGCCTTTCTATCTTTTGCCTTTGAAATCCAATCTTTTCCGGCCACTTTGTTTATCTCATCTATCCATCTTTCCCTTGGACACACAAACACAAAAAAATGTTTGTTAGACAAATTAACATAATCATCAGCATCAGCTCATTTTGTCCCCACTGCTGTGGCATGAGCCTTCTCTAGGGATAGAGACAACAGGCCATAAACCACCACGCAGGCCCAGTGCGGGTTGGTGGTTCTTAGCGACTGCTAATGCACAAATTACCATGTATGTTATGAATTACCTCAACCATTCCTTTGCCATATTTTTGCTTAAGATCATTATATTTTTTATAATATTTGTCAGTTGATATTAACCTCAGAGATTCCTTACAAACTTGTTGATCTTGTGCCAACTCAGTATTTCCCCATTTCACAAATTGTGGCAAAATAGTGTTCATAAGCCAGTGTTGTGATTTTGCGCAGCACTCTAAAATAATGTTAAACTTTATTTTATTAAAATTCCCACTCAATAACCTAACATAAAGTTAAATAAACTCCAGTTAAACAATTACCAGGGCTAGTTTTAAGAGTGACTTGTTCATTATTTAATGACAGTGAATATGCAAAATTTGGACATAAATTATGAATATTTTTTTCAGGTGTAATATCATAAAATGTAGCCAGTATGTTTTCTTTGTCTAAACAAACGAGTTGGTAGGCTTTTTCGTCAGTGTATTTCTTTGGAAGTAGTTCAACAACAATGATTTCAATAGAGGAGTCATACTCTGAATGATGTCTAAGATTTAAATGTTTAAAAATACAAGACATGTAGCTATCTCTATCTTCATTTATAAATTTAATAATACTTTCTAGAGGAGCACTCCATTTAATATCCGCAGGCTTACAAAAGTATCTGCATAAAACTTTACTACTCCACAGTCTTTTATTAATAACATTGAACTTCGTTAATAAAATATTGATAGATTGCCAGAAACTATTAGGTGACATGGACGTTTGAATGCACTTTACATTATCCATGTTATAAAAATTTAATAATAAACTGATTATTTTTAAAATTCTTCACGACACTTTAGCTATAGCGCCTGTAGCACGTCAACTTCTTTGTTCACGTCATTCATCATGACATAAATGTCAATTCAACCAACGTTTTTTCAAGGCAAAGAATCTAATTCATACAACATGAAACATCGGAAATATTTCTTGATCTTGTTTGATGTCTTTGTTGGTGTCCGTTATGGTGGCGTACACAGGGTCTAATTCACGTTTGTTGCTATGCCCTGTTTTAGTGCGTAAATATTGCCTCTTTAGTTTAAGAAATAAAGACCTTTTTATTTAGTGTGTGCGCAGGCATCACGATCAAGTTGGTGGCGTACCCATAACCGTTCTCGAAAACTGCTTATATTATAGCAACGGATTTTACACAAATATTTAGTGCATTATTAGTGCTAATGCTATGCAAAATTTCTTAAAGAAACGGAGATATTATATAGTCTATACAGTGTACCCATAATAGTGCTTACAGAAAGCGAGCTTATCTTTTTATAATTGTTATATGCATAAATAGTGCGTGAAATACTAACTCTATCAGTATAAATAGTTTAAGCAAATTCGTAGTGGAACTGTGTAAAGTTCTATTCATAGTAGAAGTACAGACAAGTTCAAAAGTGCTTTCTCTACATTTAAAGCTATTTTAAAATAATGAATGAAAACTGAATTGAAATCAAAAACTAATCTAGCAGAAAAATAAAATCGTTAACTAGATTCTTCGCAAAAAAATAAAGGGTCATATTTGCAGTAAAGTTTTTTTCTTTTTTTATGTTAAAAGAAAGCAAGCGAGCAGGCGGGTCATCTGATGCAAAGTAATCACCGCTGCCATGAACACCAGCAAAACCAAAGTAATCGCAGATGTGTTACCGGCCTTGCGGAAGAAGTTGGATCTTGAGGATGGAGAGATGGGCCTCTTATTATTATATAATATATTATATCAGCCATAGCTGTCCCACTCCTGGGCAAAGGCCTCCCCACACTATTTCCATACCTTTCGGTTAAGTTTTATTCTCTTAAATTTGTGTTTTATAAAATATTAATCTCTAATAGTAGTGGACCATTAACCGTTAAGTGTTTGTGAACGTGAATGAGAGTAATAATGATATTATGATATAAAGAGTTGAGAATGTTCACTAATTTTGAATTTTAACCTTCTGTATTCTCTGTTGAAAATAAAAAATACACGAAATAATTATTTTGATACGTCAATTAGTTTCCAAGATATTGAATTTTAAATGAGCGTGAGGCGGCCGGCCCGCACTCCATGCGCGTGACGTCACAGTTGTACTCGCGTTCAATCCGGTCGCGCTCTTCCGTACCGTTGCGTTATGTTTCAATAGTATTATAAATATTAAAAAAAATGACCAATCCAAATACTAGAAAATCATGTGTTGTGCCAAAATGTACAAATACAACCATCAGTGCGCCGGAAAAGTTGTAGCTATACTTACATACAACACCTTCGACCTAACCTAAAATAAGTTTTACCTTTTAAGAAAGGTTTTATACGTATTTATAGCTACTTGCGTTGTGAAATGAAATTCGTTGGGTATTTGAAGTAAAAAAAACAATATAGAACATATTTAAATTTATGATTATTGACATATAATTTCAGGCAAATATAGTTGCGAACAAATTACAATAATTTAAAAAAGGACTAACCCCCATATTGATAAAAACTATTTAAGCATAATTTAGTTGTTTTTGTAAGTAGTTTTAGTCATTTTTTTTGTCTCTTTTTCTCAAATTCAAAATGACGTTTGTGTGACGTTGACAAAACAATATAAACTAAATAATGCTTAGATAGTTTTTTAGAATAAGGGGGAAAGTGCACCCGCACCCCATGACATGTCGGTTCAGGTGCACTACCAACTATGCTATCGTAGTGTGGTATAGTTGATAGTGCACCTGACCCGGCATGTCATTGGGGTGTGGGTTCGAGTCCCGCTCGTGGAATTTTTTCAACACTTTGTCTTTTTCAAACATTTATATCCCCTTGAGCGTCGAGCGACCAGCAGGTGGCCGATGACAATTAAAATTCTATTGTGTCTGGTATTCGACGCTTGAGCTCATAAATATAAAAATCAATTGCTGTTCGTTAGTCTCGCTAAAAATTCGAGAATAGCTGAACCGATTTGGCTAATTTTGATTTTAAAATATTAGTGGAAGTTCAGGGAAGGTTTAAGCGGTGAGAAACATAAATAATAAGTAACGGAAAATACTAAAAACGACAATTTAATTTTCCAATACAAAATGATTTGTTTGTTTTGTTGTCATGGAAACACGAAGTCCGCCGGGTCAACAAAATGTTCCTAGCTGTGAAACATTTAATGTCTTTTGTCACTTGGTTGTCAAATATTTATAGGTGCGTTCAGAAATTTGTCTGTTTCATAGCTGTACTGTAGTATGAGGTCCGATCTCTTTGGACTGTTTTGTTGGAATACAAAACAGTTCTGCATTAAAAAATAGAGTAAGATTTTACCTGGTCCCCAGATTTAGTCCCTGGCAGTATGGGTTCGTGCCCCAGAGGAGCACCGAAGACTTCCTCTATGTCCTGATGAATTATATTAAAAATAACTTGAAAAGAAAAAAGATAATCACCATCGTGTCACTGGACATAGAGGGAGCCTTCGACGCGGCTTGGTGGCCAAAACTGCAACAAGTAAGTCGGGAAATGTTTGCTGCAGCTGGATCCATGAAAAGGTTACGCAATTTCCTTCCTATTGCTACTAAAACTGCGCTAGCATAATCCCTTCTCCTGCCCATCCTGGACTATGCCGATGTCAGCTATCTAAACCTTACTGAGGAGCAACTGAATAAACTTGAGCGTCTCCAAAATTTTAGTATTAGGTTTATATTTGGACTATGCAAATATGATCACGTATCTGACTTTCGTGCTAAGCATAAGTGGTTGCTAATTCGCCTTCGCCGGAATGCGCACATTGTTTCCCTGCTTTACAATATTTTGTTTCATCCCCTCTCACCGCCTTATCTCAAGAAGCGTTTCCATTACCTCCACGACACGCACTCACGAGTTTTGAGATCATCGGAGAGCTTGAACTTGGCGATACCAATGCATTCCACAAAATTCCTTGACAAATCCATTTCAGTTCATGCTGTCCGTCTGTGGAATGCATTGCCTGAAAAAGTCAGGAGAGCAAAACCTTCGGAGAGTTTTAAGCAACAAGTTAAGGAGCACTATCTATCTTTGTCACTTTAATGTTATTATCCATTTCTTTATAATGTAATAATTTGTTCATATAAATATTTAGTTTATATGATAGTATACAATCTGTATCAAGCAGGGCCAGCCATATTTCACGTACCTAATCAGTTACTTTTAGTGAGCTGGTACACATCAAAACATTTCTTGATATCTCGGTCATTGTGGAAGTACATACTTTTAAAAATAATACGAGTTTATCGACATTATGACAACATTAAAAAATCAGCTGATTGGAGTAATGAACTCTGTCTAGTGTTACTACCTAAAGTTCACCTCCTTTGCCTTTGCTGTGAAGCTAGTATTTTTGTGCCTATTGTGCTGACTCCACCCGCTTTCAACTATTTATTTTTGATAAAGTTTTAAGGGTTCCGTTTTGTTATTTTTTCCACTAAGAACATAAGTTACGACTACCTACTTTTATTAGTTAGAAAAGAAAATTGAAACGTTCATTTAGTCAATTATTCTCTGTGCCTATCACTAGGTCAGGTCAGGAATGTGTTATCTATCAGGTAAGTACTTCTGACGGTTAGTTAGTATGGAGGTTCGAATCCAAAACATTTATGATTTTGAGAAAATTTTATGTAAATGTATGAAGGTACCTGTAAAAGTAACACTGTAAAAATGGTCACAAAAGGGTTTTTTTTTGTTGACAACGTAAGCGACTATGGTTCTGTCTGTAGCTCATTTTATTTATAAATAAAATAAAAATAAATAAAAATTCATTTATTGGGTAACTTAAAGGTAGGTAACAATAGCAGTGGCTGGAGCCTCCTTTTAGACACAATTTGCCTGTTTCAAGAGGTTCCGCTCTTTCTTATCTCTAAGGTATACATAGAAGTTACCACGTAGCTAGTTACTCAATTTATATAACAAAAACTACTTAATTAATAAAATAAAAACCAAATATAACTAACTGTGTGTGTGTGCGTGTGTGAGGTGTGTGTGTGTGTGTGTGTGTGTGTGTGTGTGTGTGTGTGTATATGTGTGTGGGGGAGTGTGTGTGTGTGTGTGTGTGTGTGAGTGTGTGTGTGTGTGTGTGTGTGTGTGTGTGTGAGTGTGTGTGTGTGAGTGTGTGGGGGTGTGTCTGGGTGTGTGTCTGTGTGTGTGTGTGAGCGTATGTGATTATTACATTAGATATTAGGAAATAAAGGTCTCTAGTTCATCATAGTTTATATTTTTTAGCCAAGTTATTAATAAGGATTTACATTCTTTATAAGTTTTATTATAGATGTTGAGTTCATTATTTATTTTATTATATATACGGGCAGACCGAGAAGCGAGCTGTACGCTTGCAAATTTTGTTTGAGTTGGGGGTATGTAAGCAACAGCATACATTCTTCTTCTCCGTACCGTATCAGGTTTGTAAGGTAAGTATTTGTGTTTCCTTAATATTGCATGCAGAATATATAATTTTCTAATAGATAGTAGACTGCATGTCTGGTAAAGTTCAGAAGTTGAGAAAGTTCGTTTCTTGAAGTACATATCTTTCAAGAGCGTTCTTTGGATGGATAAATGGATTTTTATAACAAAATTTTGGGAAGGCTGTGGGCTGCTATAGATATTGTAACAAATATAGTTTGTTTTGTCTGTGTTTAGAGTGAGTAAATTGTTTTTAAGCCATTTAGCAACCTGAGCCATCCCTTGTTCAACACTGACACGAGCCTCATCCCAATTCGACCCAGTAAAAACAATAGCAGTATCGTCCGCATACGAAAATATGTTTGCGTTTTTAAGTTTCATGTTGCACAGGTCATTGATATAGACGAGGAAAAGAGTTGGGCCCAATACGCTTCCTTGAGGAACACCGTAGTCGACACTAGTACCTTCGCTAGTAATACCATCAAGTTTCACTCTCTGAGTCCTACCTGTAAGGTAGTCCTCAAAGATTGAGAGTTGTTTACCTCTAATTCCAATCTTTTCTAATTTGCATAAGAGAATTGGAACAGAGACAGTATCAAAAGCTTTTTTGAGATCTATAAAGCAAGATATAACTTTAGTGCCATTGTCTAAGTTATTGACTATGGTCGAAGTAAGGGATGTAATAGCATCTTCAGTTGAAATTCCGTTCCTAAAGCCAAATTGAGAAGTCGAAAGAATGTTATAAGTATTAAGATAGTTAAAAAGACGGGAATTTAATAATTTTTCTAATATTTTTGATAAGACTGTTAAAACTGAGATAGGCCTATAGTTATTAATGTCATCTCCGGGGCCACTCTTATGTATGGGAGTTATAATAGACTCCTTAAGCAAAGATGGAAAAGTGCCTGTTTCAAAACACAAATTGCCGAGGTGTGCTATAATAGGCGATATTTCAGTTTTTATATGTTGGATATATTTGGTGGGGATGTTGTCCCATCCAGGAGCACTGTCTGGTTTTAGATTCCTGATGATGTTTTCAACTTCCTCGCTGTCTGTCTCTAACAGAGAAAAAGATTGGGGTTGGCTTGGAAGGTTGCGTAAGTATTTTTGTGCTTCATCTTTGGACATAGTGGCTACAATATCGTTTGCAAGTTGCTTACCTATATTTGCAAAAAAGTTATTTATATGGTTTGCTGATTCGAGACGGGATGGCTTTATGTCATTTAATTCAGAATTTGTATTTTTGTTTTTATTGCTATATGTTAACATTTTAATATTTTTCCATAATTGTTTATTATTTGTAATAGAGGTGTTAATCATGTTTCTTTCATAGTTTCTTTTTGTTTTTCTAATAAGATTGTTGAGAAAGTTTCTATACCTAGTGTACGTAATTTTTTTTAATATATTACCAGGATCATTACGTAATTGTTTTTGCATTTTATTGCGGTTTTTTATGCAGTTTAAGATGCCTTTTGTCATCCATGGCTTTAGTGTACGCTGACTTTTAGGAACTCGGAGGGTAATTGTATTTTCCTTTAGTGACTCGATTATTTTGTTTGTCAAAGTGGTGGTAATAAAATTAGGGTCTTTACAAAAAAGTAGGTCGGACATATTTTTCTTTTGTAGATATTTTAGAGCATTTTCATAATCAATTTTTGTTTTTGTTTTAGATATAGGCTTATGTAATTTAGTTTTAGCTATAGTGAGGAACGTGGTGTAATGATCAGTAATAGTTGTTGTCAAAACGGCTATGAAAGCCTTGTGTTTTTTAGGGTTTATTTTTAGCAGGACGTGATCAAGACAACTACTTTCTCTTGTAGGTAAACTATGACCAGGCAGAATACCATGGGCTGACAGCATATTTAAGTAGGACATTCTATTATTTATTTCATGCAATTTTTCCTTTGATTTCGGTAAGATATTAATATTGATATCACCAGCTATAATTACATTATTAGATGAATTGATATTGGTTAAATGATGACACAATGAATTTATAAAACTATCTGGATTAGTGATAGATGGAGATCGATATATACCCAGTATAGAGTGATTGGCTATATCTACTTGCAAACAAGATGCATGGATTAATTTCACTTCTTTGATTTTTGGTTGTAGTGATTGTTTTGCATAAACGACAACTCCATCATTCTGGTTCAACCTGGACGTAGTGACTCCTGAGCAATAATTGTTTAATTTAGGTATTGGTTTATTTGTATCAATGCGGCACTCAGTTAAAATGATGATATCAGTTTCGAAGGCAAGTGAAGACACATTAGTCATAAAATCGTCGAAATTGCAGTAAATACTTCGAATGTTCTGAGCAATTACAGTTAGGTCCGTATTTTTAACTTGACAGTGGTTAGGTAGTTCTGCGGGATCACATGTTACTGATTCTGCTATATTTATATTGTCCATTTCGGTAATAGTTTGAATTGTATCACACATTGTTAAATACGGTTGAGAATGCAGTGCATAATAGGCGGTGTGAAAGAAAAGGAGTAGTTGTAGTTACCAACTCTATTTCAGTGTGAATATTTGATATATATTGATTATAAAAACTGTAGCAAGTAATAATTTTCTTAAAGGCATAAAGTTTATAATATAAGTATTTATTTATTTTATTTATTAACATACTATTTAGATATTTATATATTATACTTTTAAGTTTGTATATGTGTTTGTTAATATACGAGTATACACGTATTGTTAAAATTATTTTTATTTTTGTACATATTATAGTGTATCCGGTAATGATTTCATTATGGGAATTAAATTTACTATATAAGTAGGTATTTTTTATTAATATGTAATTCGGCCATAAGTTCAGATATGTTATCATTACAAGAAATAGTATTATGTATTTGCGCTTGTTGTTTGAGCTTTTGTAAATATAGGCAATATTATACTTAAACGTTAGAAATATAAATATTATTATTTTAGGTTTGTGTATATGACGTGCATTTATGTATACAAGTACTATTATAACAGATATAATTTTTTTTGTACATATTACAGTTTGGGAGTAATAACAGATTAATAATCTAAGACTTGTTACATTGTCATTATATAATAATACAGTCAGTAAATAATTTGGCTTAAGATTAAAATTTTCGTTCTTTTCCTTATTCTCATTTATATAATTATTCTTATTATTAGGGTGAATTATTTGAACACAACAACAAAAACAAAAACAAAAATAGAGGAATAGAAGTATAACATTTGCTGGGATTAGGATCGTTAATTTGTATAAGTGTAAGTGCAGGGTTACCATTATACATTGTTGAGAAATAAGCAACGTGAATACAGAATATAAACACAGATCTACATTTAGTCATTTGTGTATTATAAGTTGTTGTACTTGCGCTTCGTTTTTAATTTGAATGACCGGCGTGTTGTCGTCTTTCCTCAGGTACACGCGCCCGTACGCAGTCCAGCAGTACTTGTATGTTTTATTCTTCACTAGGTCACGAGCAAGGAAATGTAAACGAGCAGCCTTGGGGGTGAGTTGTTCCGATACAAAAATAGGCGTGTCTTCTTGGGTGCGCATCCCCAAGTGCTTAGCACACAATTTTGTTTTTTGTTTAATATTGTGGGCTTTACAAGATTTTAGGATATCATTTTTGGTTAGGGTTGAGTTTGTCTCAACTATAATAGGTGTGTTTACGTTTGAAACTCTCTTTCCTATAAATGTCGCGTATGGCCAGTGTCTCAATTTTACAGCCAACAGATTTAGACAAATCCATAACCATATTTAGCAAGTCCTCTTTAGTTTCATTTTGTTTTTTTGGTACATTTTTTATTTCTAGGTTAGCTTTCCTACTGTCCTGTTGCATAATTTCCATCTTCTCTTCCATGATTGCAATATATTTTCTATCTTCTTTAGATCGTTCCTCTAATAATTCAATCCTTTTTTTATACTCTTCATTTTGTGCTGTTAAGAAGGCAACGGAGTTCTCAATATTAGTATTTGACTGTTGGATGCCTTGTAAAATTAACGCATTTTTTTCGAATTCCTTCCTCTGAGCGTCCATCATACTTGTGAACATTTTTTGCATATCTGTCCGCAGACTGGAAATGTCACTACTGAAGTCGTCATGTCTTCGCCTCTTTAGTCTGGTGGATACATAGCCAAGAGGCGTATCACGAAGTTGTGTGCGGTCTAATTCCGTATCTGAGATAGATTTATCCAAATTCAAATTTAAGTCCCTTCTATCAGAGCTCTTGCTGTTTAAGCCGTCCATTATATAGCACAAGATGTAATAATGATAGTGACGTATAATAGGTACACTCGCACTCCAGGTAACAGTATTTGTTTGTAGTTAACTTTGATGCTATCCTTAGATGCGCAGACGTAAACAGGTGGTTGCAATGGTGCGAAGAGGACAGCACGACGTCTGTTGGGGCGTTGTTGGAGTGAGAGCGCGATAGCGTCGATCACAATCAGCTGACCAAGCGATACCGGTTGACCTTGAGCGCTGTGCCCGTGCCGTGCGTTTGAATGCAAATAACTGACTTTGTTGTGATTCACCAATTTGCACTTAGATTTATCGTTGTAATTCACCGCACAAAACAGACACACGAGATCCGATAACACACTCGCACAGCCAAGAAAGAGTACTTTATTTTAATGTAAAATTAATGTATCAAAGACTTTTTTTATAGGAGAAATTGTATTTCTTTACGAGAGCTAGCAATAACGATTTATTAACAAATTGAATGGTTTGAAAATTTAAGGATTCCTGACGTCCTGAGGTTTCGTTGTTTTAGTTTTTGCTTTAAAAATACAACATCAGTTTTAGTTTTAACTGATTTATTTAAACTGATTAAACCAAACGCGATTACACTCGCCTGCGCTAGCGCTACGTAAAGTAGGTACTACTCCGCATAACTACCTCGCGCGCGCCTAATTTATAATTTGAACAGTGATAAAAAAATGACTTACCTACTAATTTAAAAATATTGCTAGTTTGGGTTATTTAAGTCCAATTTTCGATCCCTAAAAAGTACCAGGGACAATTCCTGGTATGGGCGGAGTCACAAGAAAGCATGCGCGTGCGTCTTTTTTCTTAATGGGTTCTGTAGCTCATTTTATTTTTCTAATTGCTTTGATTGACCCAGTATAAAATGTAAGCATTCCTGAAATCCTAACTATTTGTATGAAATTTAATTAGGTAAACTACGTTTAACTATGTCGTATCACACAAAGTTTCAATACTTAACACATTCGTTTTTGTTTACAATAATGTAATGATAATAAGAATAACATTTTAAATTAGTTTTAACTAAATGATTTAATTAAACTGATTAAACCAAACGCGATTACACTCGCCTGCGCTAGCACTACGTAACGTAGGTACCTACGCCGCATAACTACCCCGCGCGCGCCTAATTTATAATTTGAACAGTGATAAAAAAATTACTTACCTACTAATTTAAAATGGGTAACTTAAGTCTAATTTGCGATCCCTAAAAAGTACCAGGGGGCAATTCCTGGTATGGGCAGAGTCAAAAGAAAGCATGCGCGTGCGTCTTTTTTCTTAAAGGGTTCTGTACCTCATTTTATTTTTCTAATCGCTTTGACTGACCCGGTATAAAATGTAAGCATTCCTGAAATCCTAACTATTTGTATGAAATTTTATTAGGTAAACTAAGTTTAACTATGTCGTATCACACAAAGTTTCAATACTTAAAATATTCGTTTTTGTTTACAATAATGTAATGATAATAAGAATAACATTTTTAAACATCTGTGACATAAGTACTAAATAAAAGTTACGTGTGATGGAAGATGTTATCACCAATTGACTAAATTAATAGCCACAAACGTAAAAATAATACTTACATAATGCCAGTGAGTGGTGTTTCGCAGCGCTTAAGCCAGTTTACACTTTGGTAGTATACTTTGACATCGGTACTATTAGGTTTGTATTCTGTGACTTCGGAAAGTACTACCCCCTTATTCATAAAAACTATTTAAGCATTATTTAGTTAAATATTGTTTTGTCAACGTCACACACACGTCATTTTGAATTTGAGGAAAAGAGACAAAACAATTATTAACTAAATTATACTTAAATAGTTTTTTATGAATATGGGGGTTAGTAGTAACTAGCACTGCGAGTGGACAGATAAATGTCTACCTACTAGTCTAAAATCGTTGCAAGTTACTGCACTGCACTGAAAAAAAGTTGAACACCTCGGACAAGAATCGAACCACGCACCTTCCGCCACCGACACCAACAACCACCAACACCAGTCTCCATAGTCCAATCCAGAGTCTGCAGACTCATTTGTCAAGTGGTTAAAATGCCGCCCGGATTGCAAAAGTTACATAGTTCGATTCCCGCTTGAGTTGAACTGAACCTGAACTTTTACAATGCAAAAAATTATCTAAGCGTTATGAAACGCTAAAATAACGCTAAAATATCTAAGAAATGCAAACTTCTAAGATTTGATAAAGCAACGGGATAAAGCTAAAAAAATACGCATCGAGCGCTGACAAATATCTATGGATAAAACCAGTCCTCGGTAGCGTAGTGGTTAAGGCAGCCATGATTCGATTATGTTTGACATTTATTAATACAAAAATTTATCTAAGCTTATCTATCAATAATTCACAATTACTATCAAGTCTACACAATAATTATTTTCGATCCCTAAAAGCCCTAAAAAGTACCAGGAGCAACATCTAGTTCTAGTAGGTGGCGCCGCCAGCCTTGGTACCTACCAAGGCGGGCGGCGCCTTGGGGTTGTTTGCCTATAATTTTTTCGCAGTCGTTTGTGAAAGCTTTCAGAGTGCACACCTACTTTTCGTTTTTTTGCTGTTTGGTTAATATGGCATTTCTAAGCAATCAGGAGTATTACGAAATGATTCTTTGTGTCGGGGCAGCTAATGGCAGTCTACGTGGTGCTCGTGAACTGTACCGCGAGAGATTCATTGACGGTAGACCAGAAGCTGAGCAGCGAAGCTTGCCATCGGCGGATTGCTTTCGACGAATGGTTATGCGTCTCCAGCAGACTGGATCCTTTCGTGGGACGAGTCCGGAGGTCCAGCCAAACATGTGGGACCCGGGTTTTGAGGAGGCCGTATTGGAACACTTTGAAGAAAACCCAAGGACCAGTACACGTCGAGCTGCAGCTATTTTCAACGTAGCTCACATGAAGGTTTGGCGGGTGCTCCGAGTTGACGGCCAGCATCCGTATCATTTTCGGCGAACCCAAGAACTCACGCCTGCGGACTTCGAACCGCGTCGTGGATTTTGCCAGTGGTACTGCAATAAAGTGATGACGGTTCCTGGTTTTGCTTCAACTGTGCTGTGGACGGATGAAGCCGCCTTCACTAGGGGCGGGATAAGCAATATTCACAATGAGCATGTGTGGTCACACACGAATCCGCATGCGTCAACAGAGTCCAGTTTCCAACACCAGTGGCGAGTTAACGTCTGGGCTGGCATAGTTGGTGGTAGGCTGCTTGGACCTAAGTTTTTGCCCCAACGACTAAATGGAGAGAACTACCTCGAGCACTTGACGAATTACATTGAAGAGCAGCTTGAAGAGTTTTCTTTGGCGGAATATCATGCAATGACCTTTCAGCGTGATGGGGCACCACCACATTACGCGCGACAAGTGCGCGAATATCTCAACCTACGCTTTTCACAGTGGATAGGCAGAGGAGGGCGTGTGGCCTGGCCACCGCGATCGCCGGACCTTACACCTCTTGATTTTTTTTTATGGGGGCATGTTAAGAGTTTTGTGTACGCCGTGGCTTGCGATACTGCCGAAGAAATGAAGGATCGTATCACAGCTGCCTTTCTAAGCATCACACCACAGATGCTTCAAAACGCAGAAGAGTCCGTTTTGCGTCGGGCGCAAACTTGCATCCAGCGACAAGGCGGGCATTTTGAGCCATTTTTGTAAACTGTGCATGTGAAGTGGAGTGGACTTTTTTTATCACAGCTAGGGTGCTACACTACACCTAAGTGCTACGCTTTCTTTTGCTTTGAAGTCATTTTAATCAAGGACCTATGTAGGTACCTACTCGTAGGTAATTCTAAAGTACTCTAAAGTAGATAATGTGGATGTAAAATGAAAATCTTTTTATTACTTTGATGATAATTACTTAGGTAGCTACTGAATTTAAATTATTAAATCACGAAAGTAAAATAGCTGCCTACTTATCTGTCTTTGTTTTGTCAGTTTACCAAATCCAACAAAAAATGCCGCCAATCGACTGCCGACAAACAACCCGACAAACAAAATGTGCCGTCAAAGGTTTTGACTTTCGCCGCTTGCGCCGACAGTAACCGGCAACTGTTTAAGCGGGCGAACTACAGTACCACCTCCTGTTTGTAAAACTGTGCGCCTGGTAGGGGGCGTGGCGGCCAAAACTAGGGCACGCAATTTTACAAACAGGAGGTGCAGTACTGCCTACAGGCAGTGCACCAAACAGAGTTCATGACCCCGCTAGTGATGGGTTTAGCTTGTTTTGATTATAAATTAACGACAGATTAACTTTGTTTGTAAATGCAAAAACAAATTAAATGGCGCTTATCTTACTAGAGTATTTATAGAAAGGGTCTATACTAGGGATAGTTTGAAACCCTGGTTTATGGCTGAACCTGTCTGATACACGTTGTATATGTATATGATAGTTTATATATTATATTATATTTATATAGATATATGTAGGAATATGCATTGTATGTATGATAATTAAGTATTGTTATAGTGTGTGTCAGTTAATATTTCGGAAAACACCATTAACCACTTCATTTCTTAGCTTTTTTGTCAATTTCAACACATGGTTGCCTGGAAGAAATTGCTTTATAGCGATAAGGCCGCCATTTGTACTTCTTCTTGTATTGTCCTCTCTAAGTCTTTTGTATGGTGTACAATAAAGAGTATTTTCATTTATTCATTTCATTTCATTTATATTTTTTATATAGTTACACAGCGAATTCACCTAAACTACTTATAGTTAGTATTGCACGCACTATTTATACGTATAATAATTATAAAAAGGAAAGTTCGCTTTCTGTTATATCTGTAAGCACTAATCTGGGTACACTGTTGGTTTAATGCTCTAAGCAAGGGTCTTTATTTCTTAAACTAAAGAGTCATTAATTATTTTATGTTTGCAATAATTACACATTAGTTACGCACTAAAAGAGGGCATAACAACAAACGTGAATTAGACCATGTGTACGCCACCATAACGGACACGGTAGTTGATTAATGTTGATGCCGTTGTGTGTATGTGTTGTTTAGTGAGTGAAATAGACATTTTATTTATAAAGGGTTTTCTTGTTCATAAGGATTGCTCGTAGAAATACAGACGCTTTCGGGCTCAGACACAATAGAATGCAATTGTTCTTTGGCTTGCTTAGACCATATAACCAAGTGGCTTGTGGTAACCAGAGCACATGAGTGGTTAAAATGGAACGGAGACTTTGATTAAGATTTGTGAATGACATTTCGAGCTGGGGTTTATATAGCGTACCCAAATTAGTGCTTACAGAAATCAAACTTTTCTTTTTATATTAATTGTTATATGATTAATACGTGAATTAGACCATGTGTACGCTACCATAACAGACACTTTTTCCTTTTTCTTGACTAAAAAGTGGAAACTGAAGTTTGCAGTTTAATTTTATTTCTAAAATATATTTTATTTAAATAATATACATATCCAAGCCAATATATGGCTGTATTGACAGGATAGAGCCCTTGGCCTTGTCTTCATCAAACAAAAGAAGAAAACAAACAAAGTCTATGGATTTGATTGACAGTATACATCTAGTTGTCAAAAATATTGTCAATTTTATAGATTTCTTCCATTTACACAATTTTGCATCTGGCTTAATAAATAAAAGGCTTTCTTGGTGTTAAGAATAGAGTTATTGTTAACCAATTCTTGATGTATGTAGGTAATGTCATACACTGAGCTAGAACATGGCTACCAAGGCTTGCGGCAAGCTTCTCGACAACCACAATTTTATGTTGGGGATGATGGTAATCTTGTACCAATAAGGTCACCGGTAAGATGACGTCTTTTAAAAAATTTACTTAAGTATTCCATGTTTCTATTAAGTATAAAAATTCCACTTACACACATAATAATGATAAATAATCAAAGAAAGAATATATATTGCAAATACTTTATAAGAAGGTCACACAGCTTTGCTTGCTCTGTATACAATAACCCCCATTGTATGCAATACTGTTCAAGCACATCTCAAGGCTGCTTATGACATAATATTGTCTTGGTTGAAACAAATATTAGCTCCATATCACTGTGGTAGGTACACTTAAAATTCACTGATAAGCTTTACAGTTTATTATTATGCTTTGATCACATGGAGAATACTTATTTACATATATACTCTGAACAATAACAAGCTAACAGCATATAGCTAACATATATATTCATAACAGATAATATTCAACTGACAATGACAAGTGAGGTAATATAATATGTTAATTTATGTCAAGTTTATCTCAGTTATCACGTGTGGAGTGTTGTAAACCAATCAGCTGCGAGGTTACTTCCACTAGTTATCAGTGATTTCATTCTGATCATGATAAAAGTAACATAAGTGATTGTGTGAGATGGAGTGGCAGTGGTTGAAAGACTGGTGGCGGCTTAAAAGATGGAGGAACAAGAAAAAAAGAGAGCAAAATGATGATGAGTTTTGTTATTGCGATGATTGTTTACCAGATGTGAGAATTGATTTTGCAATTAATTTTTACTACTATAATTTAATCAACTGTGAAATGATTAATTTGTTAGTGATTGTTATCAGTGAAGTTATTTGTTAATTTAGTAAGAAAAAATGTTTTGTGTGTATTTAGTTGGTGTGATCTGAGTATTATTTCAAATAACATTATAATTGGTGCTCTCGTTGGTTTTTACTCTTACCTTGTCTTTTTTTTACATAGACACTTCACTTTTACATGTTTCTAGTTCAGCAAATCTTTTTTTCTATTCAGATTAAACATTAGGTGAGCACATTCTAGCGAGTGTTAATAATAATAATATCAAGATGTAAAAAGCTGAAAAGCCTGAAGTGTAATGTAAACTCATTACTTTTCACAATCTGGGTGACTGCTGTTACAAACAATGATTAGGGTTTCTATATTGAATTTTTAAGTACTCAGTTTTTACTTTCTGTTAGCCAGAGCTGTATCGTCAATGTTTATTAACTACACAAATATTTAACTAATCAATATTTAAAATCCCACCTAACTTATTACTTGAGCTTGATTTAAGTTCTATGAAAAATAATTTAATTAAAATCAATAATATTTTATATTCATTTTTATCATTTACAAAAGTTACAAAAGTCTTTTTACTTTTATCCTAAATTAATGTATATATTACCTGTGATCAACATAAATAAACTTAAAGATACAGTTTATGTTAGGTGCTGTATATGTAATATGTAAATTACACAGGTTTTTATCAACATTTCTGTATTTTTTGTGTAATATGAGTTTTACTATATTAATTTTGTAAATTGTTTTTATAAATAACAGAGCATAAATCCAATATTATAAATCATCACCAGCTCATTTTAAATCCTCACTGTTGGGGCATGAGTCTTCACTGGTTTCGGATAGGCTGATCAATTAAAGACTCCTTGTATGTTTAATACATTTTTACTAATCGGTATCAAGATTTTTGTTCAGACAATGTCTGGTAACAATCAGTTTACTTTTTATAACAAAATTATATTGTTTGTCTTGGTTAGTTGTAAAGAACAGATGTGTTTGTGCTAGTAAAGCAGGCAAACTTAATTTGGAGTCAATAGAATTATTTTGCATTTATAAACACTGCTATTCTATGACAATCAATACTAATTAACTTGTTCATGTTATCAGTTAGGTTCAAGATTATAATAAGATAGCGACTGAAACCAGTACAAGTACTTTTGTTAAGTGATTTAAACCTAAATGTTATATATAATTATGTTTCTCTTTTGTAAAAGCATGTATATTTCTTGTTTTTTAGGGTGAGTTGGATCTGTGCGACCCGCTAGACCCTCACTGTGATGGCGGGGGCAAGAAGGTGGTGGTCGGCGTCTGCGCCATGGCCAAGAAGTCGCAGTCGAAGCCCATGAAGGAGATCCTCACGCGGCTCGACGAGTTTGAGTACATCAAGATGCTCGTCTTCCCTGAGGAGGTTATCCTTAAGGTTCTCCCAAATATCTAACCTTTATAGTGGAACAAAATATTTGCAGCTAGCTTTGCCCAGATATCCTGAAAAGTGGTCATATTTTAACAATAATTGTGAAGTCATAATGTTACTCGCTTTGCTTACTAGATTGTTTTGTATCTAGAAAATAAAAATCATATTTTAATTAATTATTCACTTAGAATTTATTTTGTTTCACTATTCACTTTGTGGAAGATTTTGTAGATATCTGTAATTAACAACTATATTTCTTTCAGTTTCTAGTCATAGTAGAATTACCTAGGTACTAAATATTTATTAATAGAACTCTATTTATAGTCTGTAATGTGTGTATGCATCCGTGGTTCCATTGAATGGCTTCAGTAAATTATACTTGCTTTGTTTGTCGCGAGGGCGTCGAGTTTCAAACTGAGGAACTTGTAAGCACTTACACATATGCCATAGTTCTTATTGATCTGGTCCATTCACCAGAATTTGCTTGATATTTTTGTGTCTTTATCTTACTTAATGTGTGCTATGTTAAAAGAAATCTTCTTATATCTTGTATTGTAGAAACCTGTGGAGGAGTGGCCAGTCTGTGATTGTTTAATTTCCTTTCACTCAAAGGGATTCCCATTAGACAAAGCCATTCAGTATGAGAAGCTAAGAAAGCCATATGTTATAAACAATCTGCATATGCAGTATGATATTCAGGTATGTATAATTTAATTTAGTTCAAGCACTGTTTAAAAGGCGAGTTAATTTCATTCTTATAATTTTTGCTTCAGGATCGGCGAAGAGTATACGCGATTTTAGAAAATGAGGGTATTGAAATACCTAGATATGCTGTTTTAGATAGAGATTCGCCGGATCCGAAACGTAAGTTATGATAAAATCATTGTGCTTTTAATTGTACGCTGGTATGTATAACATAACTGCATAAATTTTTTGCTTTGTTTGAGTAAAATCCTATGGAGCTCGATGACTCGAGGGTTTAACGCGCCCTGCGTCTACGATTGCTAAGGTTAAGCAACTTTCGTAAAGGCCGGTCATCGGATGGGTAACCAAAAATGTATCCTATATGTATATGTATATAGCTCCTCCGTGCTCCGGAATGCACGGCCGTTGGTCTCGGCTTCATTAGCAGTCTGTAATAACTACCACACCGCACTGGGCCCAGTTGGGCCCATCATAGGGAAGGCTCGTGCCCCAGCAGTGAGGACATAAATTGAGCTGGTGATGTATGTATGTGAGTAAAGCCCCGCTGATGTAATTGAATGCGAAAGTTATAAAGCTTATGAAACAAATAAGCAATAATCATGCTACTCTTGTATCCCAACATTGATAATATTACTCGACGTTATAGATCACGAGCTGGTGGAGTCAGAAGACCATGTAGAAGTGAACGGTGTCGTTTTCAACAAGCCGTTTGTGGAGAAACCAGTGTCGGCAGAGGATCATAACATTTACATTTATTATCCCACTTCCGCGGGTGGGGGGAGTCAGCGGCTATTTAGAAAGGTACTACACTATTATAATTAATTACATCAACCTATGACCATTACATTTCTTAGTTCGGGATTTTCATACGAACAATAGTGCAAAGAGAAGTCAAGTCAAATCTTACCGTGCCCTATACTGGAGTCTGGAAGGTGGGTGTTTAAGACTGTTCTCTTCACCCAACATTATGACCGGTTTTGCAAGTTCTTGCTTATTACAGTTTAAGCCAGTGTTATGTTATCAGTGAATAAGGCAATACCTTGACATTATAACAATGTTTATCGCATGTTTTGATATACTCGAATTCACTACCTTCGCTACCTTTGGCAGGTAGTATATGAGCTGATCCACAAATATTTCTTACCCAACATAGAGTTTCGCTCTGGCAAGTGACAACAAGCAATAAATTATTATCATATAAAAAATTCTCTATTTCAGATAGGAAGCCGTAGTAGTATTTACTCACCGGAATCCCGTGTTCGAAAGACGGGATCTTTTATCTACGAAGATTTTATGCCCACAGATGGTGAGATATTTTTTCTTGCACAAAAGATCCCGATGGGTCGAAGTGCTACTGCAAGAGGGAAACCTCGGCAGGCCCCACTAAGATAAGATAAGAGATATTTTTACCAGTTAAGATGGAAACTTTAATATTTAAATATTGGTATGAAATGCCAGTGCTCCTGCACAGTGTTACTGGAGTTACTTGGTGGACACATATTTCAATAAGTTGTTGCATACATACATACATACACAATAATTATTACAGTATTTTTGTAGTCTTTTGAAGCATTGTTATTGGTTCTATGTATCCTACAGGCACGGACGTGAAAGTGTACACAGTAGGGCCGGACTATGCCCACGCCGAGGCCCGCAAGAGCCCAGCGCTGGACGGGAAAGTGGAGCGTGACTCGGAGGGGAAGGAGATTCGGTACCCTGTCATATTGTCCAACCAAGAGAAGCTTATATCTAGGAAAGTCTGCTTGGCGTTCAAGCAGACTGTTTGTGGATTTGATTTGTTAAGGTTAGTTGAAGTTGGGAATACTTATCTGCATATAATAACAATGAATCATATTCTGATAAATTTTAAGGATTAAGTGAATTTATCAATGACATTACATATAAACAGATAAAACAACACACATGTGTGCATTATATACGGATTTCGATCTTAGTGCTTGCTTCAATCTTGAAAACATATGAACATTAAATATAATAGAAACATTGCGTCGATTTGATTAAAGTGCATTTACAAATATTTACATATCTCTTGCTCTGTAAGTAGTCACTTACTTCCCTGAATGCCGGGGTGTATGGATATCATTACAGCATAGGTTTTGGAATTTGAAAAAAGAACTGTCATACTCAGAAGAATATTTTTAAAAGTTATTTTTTTTTCTCGGTATCGATTATTTACTCGAATCGGAATCGAGACAATTTATATTAGAATTTATGAAGATTTTATTTTAAAAATCGAACTATTTGTTTCGCAGTCACATCGTATGTTAGTTGAAATCGATTTAAAAATCAAACTGGCCAGCACGATTTGACGCGCTGGCGTGCCATAAAATCGTGAAGAGTAAAAAAGGCAGTCGACTAGAAAAGCGCGAAAGTAAATTTTTTTCGTGTTTTGGAGTTCTTTCTCAAAAGTTTTGAAAAATGTCAAGTGACGAAGACATGGATCTAACCCCCGATTTTATAAAAGAACAAGCAAAAACAGTTTTAGAAAATCTATTACCGCCGAACTCGAAAGAAAAATATGTAAAGGCATACGACGTATTTATGAAGTGGCGGTCAGAAAAAAAAGTTAAATCTCTTTCTGAAAGTGTTTTTATATCATATTTTAATGAATTATCTAAGAAGCTACAACCTTCCAGTTTATGGTGCTTTTATTCCATGCTAAAAGCTACAATGATGACAAAACATGACGTGAATTTGAAAGATTTTTCAAAACTTACAAAAGCAAGAAATCGAAGGTATTTACTGCAGAAGAAGTACAAAAATTCTTAAATGAAGCTCCGGATGAAATTTATTTAGCAATAAAGGTACGTATTTACTTGCCCTTTTTAATAAGTTACCAAAATATTTCATAAAAATATTATGCGGATTTGGTGCATATAATACAACTTATGTTTTTTTTTACAGGTTGTTCTAATTTTTGGGATATCGGGTGCCTGCAGAACCGTGGAAATGACAAACTTGACAATAGAAAATGTAGAAAAACATAACAAATTACTACTCATAAAACTGCCTAACACGAAAACTAAAATTGACCGGTCATTTGTTGTGCATGAAGAATTTGCAAATTATGTTGAAAAATTTCAAGCTCTTCGGCCTGAAAACATGGATACAAATCGTTTTTTTCTTAATTACAGTAAAGGAAAATACCACAGACAAGTAATAGGAAAAAACAAATTTGCAGGCATGCCAAAGCAAATAGCCACATATTTAAAACTGAGTAACGTAGAGTTATACACCGGGCATAGCTTTCGCAGAACATCAGCGACTCTATTGGCTGATTCTGGCGCCAACCTCACTTTATTAAAAAGGCACGGCGGCTGGAAGTCCAGCAAAGTGGCCGAAGGTTATATCGAAGATTCGGAAAACAAAAGCAAAATTACTTCTAAAATAACAGAAAATATAAACTTGAAATCGCCACGTCAAAGCACATCATCTGAGCCATTTTTTACTGAAGAAAATTGTACCAGTCAACTGCCGCCATTTACGATGCAAGAACCTCAAGTCACTCAAACTCAAGTCTTATCATCACAAACTCATACTCAAACTGTAAATATTCCTAAAAAGAACTTGACCATATCTTTTACAGATTGTTCTAATTTTACTATTAATTTTAATTAAATACACATGTTTCTCTTTAATAAATGTTCATAGAAACCTGCTTTCTTGTTTTTTTCTTACCTCACAATCAATATGTAAAGCAGAGTGTTTATCTCGGGTGTAAGCATCAATTGCATACTCGGGCTAATTAGCGCCCTCGCTGCGCTCGGGCGCCAAAAACCTCGTATGCAATTGATGTCATACAGCCCTTGGTTAACAATCTACTATTATTAAGCAAGTTAAATAAAAAAAACTATTTAATTACAATCTCTATTGACTTAGGTACATTAACAGGTCACATCCAAAAAATTCATCACAAAAAAAAAGATAGACTAAATATTGAACTGGGATGCAACTGAAAACAATTTACACAATTTGACAAAATTAGACAATTACGCGATTAAATAAAGAAAAAATAATAATTTATACTTTACACTCTTAACACTTTAATCAACCACTTGAAGTTGGGATGTGATTTTTGAACCGATGATAATTCTCGCACCGTAATATCAATTACGAGTGCTCATCATACTCAAATTCGAAGCGACTGTTTTGTCAAACTAGAATCTAATGTGTAACTCAAACGTGAGTAGATTCGTAAAAGTTGTTTCATTTCAATGTAGCATTCACCAAATTTTTGAAAACAATATATTCAATACTAGTTGACCGGCGGACTTCGTACTCTTTGACAGTTTCCATGACAACAAAACAAACAATTCATTCGTCCCCTTAAGAATACCCGTATCTCATGATGGACCCCTTAGCAGCGTCACCTGCCGGGTCCAATTGTAAATCTAAACCATTCTTGAATCCACTTGAACACACAGAAAACTTCATCCAAATCGGTCCAGCCGTTTAGAAGGAGTTCCATAACATACACACGCACAGAAGATAGTATTTATTATCATTCGAAAACTTTAAGTTAAACGATGAACCGTTCGCAGGGCCAACGGCAAGTCGTTCGTGTGCGACGTGAACGGGTTTTCGTTCGTGAAGAACTCCAACAAGTACTACGACGACTGCGCCAAGATCCTCGGCAACATGATCCTGCGCGAGCTGGCGCCCACGCTGCACATCCCCTGGTCCGTGCCCTTCCAGCTCGACGACCCGCCTATAGGTGATTATTTGTTTTCACTAAAACTGCGAACTGTCTGTGTAAGTGTTTTAAGCGGTACCAAGTACCAAAACCGTTAATCTAAGTCTTTCAGCAGAGAATCTCATCTGATAGGATCGAAGTAGTGAATACGAAGAAACGCTTAGCCTTTATCTCATCATGAGATAAAAGATAAGCGTTTCTTCGTTGGGGAATAATAAAAAAAGGCTCTCACCTTTTATTAGCTTAGGATTAACCATCTATTATGTAACTGGATTTTAGGAGTGGCAAGAAACTTAAAGTTCCTTATGCTCGTAGTTAACAAATAATCTTCAAGGGGTTTCTGGAAGGTATGTGTTGTATATTTAGTACTATCTGGCACAGACAAGGGGACTTAACTATGAATGCAATCTGCACAAATGTTTCACAAATTCGTGTCTCATAGATTTATACATAGATGACGCTAGACTCGCTGATTGCACTGTAGTTTCTGTATTTACCGTAGACAGCGCCTGTCCACTATTATTTAAAGGCCTGCGCGCCCGCCATTCAGCCTCTCTTTTACGGCTGCAAGTTTGTTAAACACAATAAATGTACCTTTGATAGGTTCCAGGTGTATCATTCGCCCAGTCCTTGTCACAGTATGGTATCACGTAAACGTGTACCATTTTCTACTAGATTCCCTTAGGCGTTCAAATCGATTTTGAGAACGGAAAACCCGCCTTTAAAGGCTTAGATCTCGGTTCGAAGTGACCGTGTCAATGTATGCTGGTCTGGGCCGTGAAAATAATGTATCAGCTGCCTTGCTTCTCGTGCATGGCGTAATAGCCCACTAAGGGACAAGTTCAAGATGGTCAAGAGCCCCAAGATGCTCGTACATCAGGCGATCGGCTAGCAATCATAGTCACTGATCTTATTAATTCCACCTCGGAGTCCTACTTTGATAATGGTAAATGGGGCGTCGAGGATACGATTTTATATAAAATTGGTGATTTTTATGCTCTGCCTACCCCTTTCTGGGTCAAGAACATGAGAGTATGTATGTATGTATGTATGTATGTATGTATGTATGTCGGACTACCACATACTGTCGAATTTCCTCAATAGACTTTAAACTTTATGTATATACTAGTTGACCGGCGGACGTCGTACTGCTTTGATAGTATCCATGACAACAAAACAAACAAAACGTTGACAGTTTCCATGACAACAAAACAAACAAATCATTCATTCGCTTAAGAACACCCGTATCATAGTAGAATGAAACAAGTAGGGCGACTCGGCCCCCGAGCAAGCGATAATCACCTAAACTTGTAGGGCTGTCGCTTTTAATTAGAATGAGATAGAGAAATAGATACCTACAGTATTTACATATAAAATAAGAACATACTTAGAAATATTAATTCATGGATTCCAGAGAAACCCCGACCTACCTAAACGTAGTTTGTCAACTGTACAACACAACAACTTACAATAAGTAAGTAGGTACGGTCATAAGCACATCATGGTAAACACTTGCAGTTCGATATTAGTACTTATGCCCACAACATAAGAGCGGTACAAAGTCCAAAGTGTTTCGTCCGACTGTTCCTAATTAGTCCCTTGTTTTCGCGGTAGGGTACCGTGTAATCTAATAAATTAAACTTTCAAATCCGTAGGTACATGTATTTACCTCTCTAATCCACGAAATCTGGAGCAGAACTTAACTCTTTCGGTAGTAAATAACTAACACAAAATTGTGTAATTAGGTTAGGCAGGAGGTACTCAACTCACCGTTCTTGTTTGGTAGGTAAAGTAAAGAAAGAAAATTCTGGATGGACAAGCTGCTATTAAGACATCCATAAACACTGCAATATCTCTTGTTTTTTTTGTAACCATCGTTGACCTCGACTTACGTTTAACAAATTATAATCTACGTGCGAGCGGCAGCGGCGCCGGCACAGCGACGAAACACGCAGGCGCGCGCGGCATTATGTACGGCTCAGTCGCGACTGGCGCAGCATTAGCAGCAATAAACTTTGTCAGTGTGTGCGTGCGACGATGCGTACGGACGGGTTGGCTCGGCTGCGCTCACATACAAGCCGCGCTCGGTGCGTATGTATGAAGATGACCTACTTGTTTCATTCTACTATGCCCGTATCCCATGATGGACCCCTATAGCAGCGCCACCTACCGGGTCCAATTGTAAATCCAAACCATTCTCGAATCCACTTAAACACACAGAAAATTTCATCCAAATCGGTCCAGCCGCTTAGATGGAGTTCAATAACATACACACGCACAAAAAAATTTATATATATAAAGATTTGTAATTCTCTTGGGCTCTTGAAAGTTTTTAATTTTAAATGTATCAAATTAAATATTGTATGATATGGTAACGACATACTATTTTTAATTTTTGTAAATTTCGTTACTTCTATTAAAGCTGTGGAGTTTCATGCGCCCATTCTTCTCTTTCACAGCTAAAAAATAGACGTCCTGAATGGGTAGTAGGTAAAAAATGTATGGACGATTCAAAAGCACTTTTCTTAAGTTTATTTGAATAAAACATTTTGACTTTGACTTTGACTTTATGACATATATCATATCCTTTATTGTATATTAAAATTACAGTCTAAATTACATTATAAAAAAACATATACAAGGGTGAGCTTATCTCTAAAAGAGATCTCTTCCAGCCAACCCTAGCTGTAGTTAGAAACAAAAGTCTGCGGGACCAACTGTCGACCATAACTTAAATAAATACCTAAACCTTAAAATAAATAAATAATAAATAATAATATTATAATAATACCTAATAATAAATAAATATAGTTGAATATTTGTTGAGGAAATTAGACAGTATGGATGTGTGCAGGCATCTATCTGTACAACTGGCTATAATGCATGGTTCCCCCGCAGTGCCCACGACGTTCGGCAAGATGATGGAGCTGCGGTGCGTGGTGGGCGTGATCCGGCACGGCGACCGCACGCCCAAGCAGAAGATGAAGGTCGAGGTGCGACACCCTAGGTGAGACAGAAAATTCTTTTATTTTACCCTAGGAAAATTTAAATCATCCTGCCGGGCTCCAACTGAAATGAAATGAAAATATATTTATTCAATTTAGGCACAACAGTGCACTTAACGTCAATTACACGTCTTAAAAGAAAAAAAATATAATAAAATAATATAAGTACACACAATAATAGTAATTAAGAAGTAAAGTTTGTGACTTTGTTTGTTTGTTTTTTTTTTGCGGAAGGTTATCTCTGGAAGTACGATTCCAATTTCAAAAAATCTTTCACTGATAGACTGCTACATTCCTTGCGGGTAACATAGGCTATATTTTAAATTGATGGAAAAAAATATTTTTATAGTATATTTAATTATATATAATATTTTTTAATAAACTATACATATATTTAATGTGAGTCTACTGCTAGCTCGGAAGGTTGTCTCTACTAAGAAGCACCCAGCGAGTAACTTAGTAGCTACTCCTTTCAAATCATGAAACCGAGACAGCAACCTTGCGTTTACTCAATGTTATGTTATTGTAAAGTAATAAATTCACTGAACAATGTTTAGGACTTCGCCCTCCACATCAGTAGTTGTTTAGAATATGTCGTCCACATTATCACCATGGTTATTAAATTCAAAAATTCAAAATCATTTATGCAGTTTAGGCTATAGGTTAGCTCTTATGAATGTCACTATGCCGTTGGTTCGAACAACGACAAGGACAACAACAACACCAAAAAGTCTATGTTATTATAAACTAGCATCCACACTTGTATAGATCTGTTTTCAGCAACTGTTTCAACAGGTTTCACAATAAAAAAAAACATTATAATTTGTTACACATACACAAACACGTACGGTCTTACAAATAAAAAAAATAAGGTCCGAATAGTTATTCCGTGTTTTGTCTCTTTTACTCTAATTTGAAATGACGTTTACATGACAGGAACAAAACACGGAGTAACTATTCGGACCTTATTCTTTGTTTATTTGTAAGGGGCTTAGAGTTTGTTTCTGAAACAATTATTTTTACTTTATTTGGAGGATACCCTTGCCTAAAAGTAAAGATTTGGAAGTGACCTTTGCCTAGTAGTTGGATGAGATTGGGGAATAAACTGCTTAGCTTTATTGTCTAAAGCGATGTATAGATTTCGCTTTAGATTTTATGTTATTTTATTTAAGAAACAGGAAATACAAAAAACACTGACTTTTCTTAAATATTTTATTTTACGTTGTCCATTTTAATTAGCAGTGTTATCTACTTTGTGTGGGTTCGATTCCCTCGAATGTATTTTTTTTATTAAATGAATGTGTATTTTGATATGTATGTCTGTTAAGATATTTTGTGATATCTTTGTTTCTTTATATTTATTTTCATTTGTCTCTGTTTTTTTAATACGCAAAATGGCTACCCCAAGAAATAGTTATGAGCGCTTTGTTTTAGCTGGTCACTGACATTAACGTACAAGTGTGTAGCAAATGACTTCTACTATTGCTTCTAACAGAACACGCTCACGTATTTTATTTAAAGCAATAGAAGAACGCCCATAGTTTGTGTAATATTGCGGCGCGCTTACGTTCTACTTGAACATCGTTCTGCGTCGCGTGGTCTGCTAACTAGATCTAGATAAATTTAAACAATACATAGTTTTATGGACTTGAATAATGGTTTGAAATCGTTGTTTCAACACTTTTGCATAATAGATTTTCCATTTTCTAGTTTTTTAAAATAAAAATATGGCTTTGCTATTGAACTTAATCTGGGCCGACGGGGCAAGATTAAGGTCTACGATTAATTGAGCTGGCCCATTTGTAGCCATTATATACAATACCACGCTATGCCACATCTAAAAGATAATGCGAAGCGTTTGTTTCATAAGCTAGGAATGTCAATCAAGTTTCTAGTGAGCCGATCACGCCTGTACGTTTTACAAATGCTTGTACATTATGTCGGCGACCAGCACCAATATAATTTATTAACTTCACTGCATTGTTGCAAGTAGTGTTACCTTTCGCAGGTTCTTCGAGATATTCGAGAAGTACGAGGGCTTCAAGCGGGGCCACGTGAAGCTGAAGAAGCCGAAGCAGCTGCAGGAGATCCTGGACATCGCGCGCGCGCTCCTCGCAGACATACACACGCGCCACGCCGACCCCGAGGTGGAGGAGAAGCAGGGCAAGCTGGAGCAGCTCAAGAGCGTGCTGGAGATGTGAGTGGACCTGCGGTGATAGTATTCCTTACAGCTCTATAGCAATAAACCTGCGGTGATAGCATGCCTTACAGCACTATAGCAATAGTTGCGGACGATAATAAGGCGCCGTGCCCCAGCAGTGGGGACATAAATTGAGCTGGTGATGATGATGTTGATGATAATATGGTGGCGACTGACCGGAGCATTTTGCCGTAACGTAACATGTTCGATGCGAACATTTGCAAGAGCAGTTCGTCAGTACAGACAGTGAGCCGCGCTGCTCGCCACGAGCTTCGCGTGCTCCCCCTTTAGTCGGATTTTCGGTGAATCTTTTTAAGTGTTACGTTATGTCTTTGTTTTCGGTTAGTTCATATCTGGGGCTTCCTTTAGCCACCCACACGCGGCACGCTGAAGTGTGCCGCTGCGAGGTGTTTGCTTAAATCTATCGGCTATAAATACTATATAATTAAAGTCGATAAGTAAGCCAAATGTAATGTGGAACTTCTCTACTCCTCCTTTGGGGAGGCCACAACATAATAAAAACACTCCACAATTTGCAAATAAGGTATTTTATTAAAATAAAACAATAAAAATAAAATAAAAAAACAATACAAAGTATCTTGTATTGTTTATTGTTTAAATTTACAATTACATTTACAATGTCACTGATTTAACTTCTTTAAAAAAAGGAAATGATGAAATATTGCAATGACAATAAGGGTACCAGGAGTCCTGAGGTCGGTTTGGTCGACAAAAGTAACTACTTGATAAAGAAAAACATAAAAACAATAATAAAATGAGGGGCAAATAAAAGGGTTGGTTAGTAGGTATCTATACTTATATATCTTTAGTGTTAGGGGGATCTTCGTTGTTACCTCGTAACAGCTCGTACAGAATACCTCTAATGGGTCTGGGGGCAGAAAGGTACGGGATGTGTCTCTGTAGCGGAAAAGTCCGGGCTGCGCTACTTCATCAGCCTTGTGTCCTCTTTTGCAACAAGCTCTCTCTTTCTTTCACCAGCTCCAGCTGCAAGTGCTTGGTGGAGGCTTGCAGCTCCGCCCAAGTGCCCTTTTCAGGGAATTAATTAATGTCCGTTAGGCAAGTAATCGATGACGAATTAACCGTCTCCGGGTGCAGGCTTTTGAGTCACCCTATAATGCAACTGGGGTTTTCGCCTTTTGTATCCGGTTTTTGAATTAAAAAATTTAAAAATACTCCGGCGTAGATCTCAGATCGATAGAATTTTTTTTATATGTTTTTCTATTTCTAGTAGAAATAGGAAAACATTTATTCAGTACATTTATGTAACTAATTTTATTTATATTATTCATGTGGCAGGTACGGGCACTTCTCGGGCATCAACCGCAAGGTGCAGATGAAGTACCAGCCGCGGGGACGGCCGCGCGGCTCCAGCTCCGATGACGGTAAGCTCTGACAGTTTTATACAACATGGGACATATTAAATGCACAGCCTGAAAGTGGTTTGTTAAGAATCGACTTTTCTTTAATAAAATAAAGTTTAGCCCATATATTTTGCCACTGCTCCGCAAAGGCCTCCATCAGGGTATTGTTTTAATCAACACTTTTGCCAAATGCAGGTTGGTGATCTCAAACCAGTCTATGCAACGACAAATTCGAAATATAATTTGCCTTAACTGGCAACTTAACCAAGGACCTCTGGATATTGGGCCCAACGCTTACCAACTCGTCCACAGTAGCGCCTAATTATTTTTACTAGTGGTCGCTCAGTAGTCGAAACTTGACTAATTCTCAAGTTATACAATACTTATACCATGTGTATGCAACACATAATGTAACACTTATTATACACTAGTTGTCGTCCGCGACATCGTTCGCGAAGACTACACTATCCCACAGGAACCTGTTACCGGGATAAAAAGTATTCTATATCCTAGTCCGGGTCATGGTCTGCCTATGTGCAAAGTTTCATCCAAATCTGTTCAGCAATTTTCACGTGCTGCGCGGTCAAATAACAGACAAACAGATAAACAGACAAATATTCTCTAAAAACTGTTGGAACGTGTTCTGTTATCGATTCTAAGTATCCCCAGCCAACTTTTTTCCTCCGTGCGCGCAATGTGCTTAAAAAGGGTACACAGTATTTTCCTTCACGACTGATTAAAAACCATCGTTTTAAGGTTCTCCCCCCGTTGATTTGCAGTAGGTAGCGCCGGCGACCCGTCGCTGGTGCTGATCCTGAAGTGGGGCGGCGAGCTGACGCCGGCGGGCCGCATCCAGGCCGAGGAGCTGGGCCGCATGTTCCGCTGCATGTACCCCGGCGGCCAGGGCCGGCATATACCAGGTGATGCATCCACCTAGTCATAAAGCATTAGGAACACCTTTTTTAGCCTAGATACTTAGCTGGGATACGAGTTTACAGACTGCATGAAAGCGGCCGCCTCAGTCCATAGACGCTTGCAACACCAAAGGTAGATTTTCTATTAATCTATTATTTTTTTTTCTTTTCTTGACGTGGCAATAAAAGCTAGGGGGGTCGCCTCGTCTATGGCGGTGTGAGACAGCTGTTCATCCAGCACTTGCATTATTGTTTTATTTACGTTGGATTGTCTGATTGACAGAGATCGTTTCGACGCGACGCTCCAGTGTTTTCGTTCTACATTGGACACCAAGTTACCATCAATAAAGTCATCGTTCCATCATTTCAGTAGGTTAATCCGTACATTACCCAGCTACCACCATCGTATTAAAGTCTTTTGCAACAGTAATATTGATGGTACTCGTTGTGTTGTGTCTAAGACAGATAAGGTAGCCAGTTCCTCGCCGGTTGAAGATTCCGGGTGAAGTACGCATATGTACTTCCACTTTCGGCCTTATCGTTATTCACCATTAATTGAGGTGATGATTATGAGAGATGAAAGCGTTGCCTTATTGTCTATTGCAGTGTACTCTATTTGTACTGATATCAGTCATATTCCAATGAAGCTTCTCGTTGACACATAGATAGAAACTTTGAACCGGAAGACGGAAGAGAACTTCCGTCTTTCATTGTAACGGTCATAAATGTGTCTGATTTTAATTTAAAAACGCTAAAGGCTACCTCTATTCTCGGGAATTCAACCCGAATGTCGCCACCTTGAACCATTGTATTAACCTCCACAGGCGAAGGCGGCACACAAGGGTTAGGGTTACTGCGTCTGCACTCGACGTTCCGCCACGACCTGAAGATCTACGCGTCGGACGAAGGCCGCGTGCAAATGACGGCTGCGGCCTTCGCCAAGGGCCTGCTGGCCTTGGAGGGAGAGCTCACGCCGATACTGGTGCAAATGGTCAAGTCTGCAAATACCAATGGCTTGTTGGACAACGACTGTGACTCTTCCAAAGTGCAGAATATGTAAGTAATTTTGTTGTACATTGTTGTTTTTTTTTACATTTTAATTGTATTAGGATTTAGATTACCCCAAGCTGCCGTCTCACGTTAGGACACCCGTCGGTATAAGGGGACGATATCTCAATTACCTGACTCAAAATTTTGTTTCTTGAAGGGTGTAAGCAAGGATTTGATAAATATAGTGTAATTTCAATTCATTATCATATAAATATGACGCCAAAATAGCAATTAAAATGTTTTTTTTTAATTCTGTCTTCTCAATAAAATTTTTTACCAACTTTTGCAATCAAACCCATATATTCAATTATTATTTTGCATTTTGGTTCGCGTCTATCAACTGCCATTTTTAGTTTGAAATGGCAATGATGTTTTTATTTACCACTGCATTGCCCTTGGCACCCCCCCACAAGTATTTTTATTATTCTTTAATACCATAATAAAAACATGCAGAATAAAAATTATGTTTTTAATCGCATTGTATACCACGTTGGTTTGTCATAATGCGACAGCATTCACAATACTCTTAACTAAAAACATTTAATAAGTAATTAAATTATTCTAAGTTACTATTGAGAAATTTACCCATTTAGGTAACAATATTTTATTAAGTTACATAGAAAGTAGGCTTTAAGTTTCGTTTTAATATTGGTATTTGTCAAACTTATTACAGCATAATTTATGTGGCAGTTCGTTGTTGATTCGGATTACTCCCTGGGGCTGTCTCACTTTAAACTTTTTATATTATGATAAGAAATAATTTTTTTTTTAAATTGGTCCTGTCGACTAGGGCGAAGGCCCGGCTGCACGAGGCTATGCAGGTGGACCGGCCGCTGGCGGCGGAGGACGGCGCGCGCATCAACCCGTGCCAGTCGCTGAGCATCTCGGCCGCCATGCAGTTCGTCAAGAACCCCGCGCAGTGCTGCGCGCACGCGCACGAGCTCATACAGCGGCTAGTACGCATCGTACTCGCCAAGAAGGACGACCCCAAGACCAAAGGTACCCACCTTCACACATACAGCGCTACAGACGAGGCCATGTTGGCTTTATGTATCATCGACGTCATCTTTATAAATATAATTCTGCAATACGAGGAAGTATGTCATTGATCTTCTTAACGGCTCGACTAATTTTGATGTTTTTTTTTTGTGTGTGTTTGAATGGCTCTCTGAATGGTTGGGATACACAATTGGACCCGTTAGGTAGCGCCGCAATAGGATCCATCATGGGCTACGGGTGTTCTCATCGGACGAAGTCGTGGGCCACTGGTTATAATTCTCGCTTCCTTCCATATATTGTAATAAGGTCTATATCTACTCGTTTATAAATCTGACTAGAATTTGTGCTTGTGTAGCTATTTTTTCTTTTCTTTCGAATATGTATGCCAACGAGCTTTTGATAGACGTGCTCAGTAGCTTGCTCGTTTTAACCTATAAATCGGGTTTCCTAATCTTAAATCGCTGCTGCTGTGTTTCATAAATAAATATGACAGTAGTATCCAGATGTATTTTATGGAATGGAATATTTTATTCAAAAGTACTTTCTTAAACTTACCTGAGGGTAATTGACGAAAAGGCCAAAAGCGGCAACACAATCACCCTGAACCCCCAACAAAAAAAAAACTAACGAACAAACAAATACTTGTATAATTAAAATTTCGTACTACAACCGTCGTCGTTAACCCATCTAACGGTTTTCAAACGATCGCAGACACGATACTGTACCACGGCGAGACGTGGGAGCTGATGGGCCGCCGCTGGGGCAAGATCGAGAAGGACTTCTGCACCAAGGGCAAGACGTTCGACATCTCCAAGGTGCCCGACATCTACGACTGCATCAAGTACGACCTGCAGCACAACCAGCACGCGCTGCAGTTCGACCAGGCCGAGGAGCTGTACGTCTACGCCAAGTCGCTGGCCGACATCGTCATACCGCAGGTTAGTGCAACAAAAAATAAAAAATCACACTAATAAAATTTTTTAATAAGGATTATTTTTACCGTCCTGTCTATAAGGGCCAATTCACACCAAAGTGGCAGCGGACGGCAGTATTTCTGTCAAAACATTTTAAGCTATATCTGTTGCACAAAAGATCCCGTTGAAATGCTACTGGGAGAGCGAAACCTCAGCAGGCCCCACTAAGATATATTTGTATTAGAAGCGTCTGTGTCTGGGTTGATAGGGTGCTGTATTTGCTGGGTTCTGACGAAAATAAAAATTACCAGGACTGCTCAATAGACGTGTATTTCTTCCATGAACGCCGTAAGAGAGAGAGCACAATATTTCAATAGTTAACATTACAAAGGGTGACAAATATAAGATAATTATTCATTATCATCATCATCATCATCAGCTCATTTTTGTCCCCACTGCTGGGGCACGAGCCTTCCCTATAGATGGATAGGGAGAACGGGGCATTAACCACCACGCGGGCCCAGTGCGGGTTGGTGGTTGTTAACGACTGCTAATGCAGCCGGGACGAACGGCTTTACGTGCCTTCCGAAGCACGGAGGAGCTCGAGATGATAGATTTTTGGTCATCCATCCGATGACCGGCCTTTGCGAAAGTTGCGTTACCTCAGCACTCGCAGACCGGGCGCGTTAACCACTGCGCCATCGAGTTCCTCAATTATTATCAAATCATTAATGTTGGTAACATCCAACAGTGTTAGAAAACGCATGTTATCGCTTGAAAGAATCTGGTAGAACACGCAGCCGCCAGCGGCGTCGCGTGCCGCAATGCGCCCCGCCACAGCGATGGCAGACGACTGCTTTTAAGCGATACTATGCGTTATGTAATAAAGATAAAACTTAAAATTGTTAGACAGTAAAACTACCGACTGCTGCCACTTTGGTGTGAATTGAAAATCCTTTTCAATTTTGCCCAAAAATACCTATTTTCTTTGTCTCATGTCTTATATCTACATAATTTTGTTGTTCTGAACAATTCAGTACAATTCTCTAACTCTTATTACATATATTTACACTATATACATGCAGTTTGTTAGGACTAAGTACGATTATTATTGTTTGTGAAAAGTACTATATTTTAAAAAGGAATAAAAGTTAAGTTCTATGAATTGAATCTTAGATTAAGGCACGGTAAAACAACTCGAAACTATGAACTCGGGACTTATTTTAATTGGAGTCTCTTGAGGCGATTGCCTCATTTTGGCAGAATACCGGAAGATAAGAACTAGACTCGAGTTTGTCTTAATGCTTAATTTAGCCTAAAGCCCCGAAGTTCATGGTATAACAAATTTATCATGGAAAGTGAAAATCACACATTCTAACCTCTCTCTAACCTTCAATATACACTACACACCACACAAAAACCACAGTACAAAACTCCAACCCATCTATAACTATTTGAAAATTCATTCTATATGATACGAATATGTAGGGAAAGTTCGTGCCCGAGCAGTAGTGTCATAAAAAATGAGCTGATGATGATGATGATAAATAAATAAATGGTGATAAGTAGGGTCTAACTTGATAATTTGTTTGTTCAGGAATACGGGTTAACTATGCAAGAGAAATTAACAATTGGTCAGGGGATTTGCACTCCCTTGCTCAAGAAGATACGCGCAGATTTACAAAGGAACATTGAAGAGTCCGGTGAAGAGACAGTGAACAGATTGAATCCAAGGTAAGACACACATTTTGGGCTAAGTCAGTTAAAAACATTACCAAGAGTAGTATGTACAAAAACACGCAGGTTAATATGTTATTTTATTACCTACAAACTCAAAAACAGACTCAGTCTTAGTAAGAGAAACTTTAATTTGTTCATAACTAAAAAATGTTTAGCTATTAAGTACTTATTAAGTAGTCCCAGAATCATAATGTAACAATAGTTTTAAGCGATTTTTTAACTTCATTCTGATTTGTAATAGATTTAATTGGCCGTAAATCATCTCATATACTGAAAATAGCGGCGACCTAGACTACTTTCCACCTTTGTCACACAGTGGCCATTCAGTTGTATTCAATTTCCTTGTAGTCAAAGTAATAGTAACAAGAGAGCCAAACATTGAGCTCAGTGGCATACATTAGTAGAAGCCTATGACGAGTAGTGGACTGTTACGAGGTAATAATGATGATTCGACGTAGGCACCACCTCCATGACCCTGTCAAACCGAGCCAGCAGCCGGTCCTAGCCTGTAGAGTCGCCCTCGGGTTGTTCCGCTCTCGTTCTGACTCGGAGAAGGTGACGCAGAGACGCTTGTTATGCCAACCCCTCTATAAACCCTCTGAGGAGGTTTCGATCACCACCGCTTAAGAAACCGTTTAAGTTTAAAGCTGCCTACAAAAAGTCCGGTTACGTCGATAAAGCAATCTTTAAATAAAACTGGTTGTAACCGCAGGATACTCGTTCTGGTGTGGAGATCGCTACTAGGCAAACGTAGATATACCTTCCGGCAAGGTAGATCGACGATACACGCAAAGTGGCTTGCAGCAGTTTGAAGAGAAGTGCCGAAGATCATGGCCACCGAAGGCATACATTAGGAGAGGCCTTTGCCCAGCGGTGGACTGATACGAGCTTAAGGTTGTCAGATGATGATGTAATGATCTTAAAAGTAAAATTATGTTTTTAAAAAGAGGACATTTATATATTTTTTTTATATTTTCATCATTATATTTATCTAAGCTGCTAATTTTTGCAAAAAAATCCCGTTTTATTTTCAATAAATAAGTATGAAAATCTTTACATGATATGTTTTAAAGTTAAGAGTAACAATTGAAGATTTAATATTAGCATTTATGATTTAACATAACATTACCAAATGGAGGACATACAATAGGTAAAAGAGGTCGGGGGGACAAAATTTCAAAAAGAAGTACTCTACCCTTATGGGAATCGAGCGTGAACGTTTGTATGTATGTTCCCTTTCGCTATCATCCGGCAACCCTACGCGGGCTGATCTGATTGCGATGACGCGGGCCTTGGCAGGGCGTGGGGAGGGGGCGGGCCAAGCCACGCGTAAGGTGAAGTGTCCCGCGCAGGTACAGCCACGGCGTGTCCAGCCCGGGCCGGCACGTGCGCACGCGCCTGTACTTCACCAGCGAGAGCCACGTGCACTCGCTGCTCACCGTGCTGCGCTTCGGCGGGCTGCTCGATGTGAGTTACTGCATGCCTTTTGCAAACCGACATTGCTTATAGCTAAAAACAAAACAGGTTAGTCTTGTGACAGTTTTTTAGTGGATGTGCGTAAACGATTGTTTGTGTTTTTTTTGCTTGTGTTTATTGTACAGACGCCTGCACGTCGACTTATCTTAACCTGTCAAATTTCTTCAATATTTTTTTAAACATATGCCTAAGACATACAGTTCAAAATTTATTGACAGTTTGTTTTAGTCTACCAGGACAAGAATAAGGATAAGAATAGATAAATAAATAGTATATGAGGGTAGGGAAGAAAACTTAATGCACAGGGCGCGCTGTGCGTTTATTGAAGATAAAGGTTTTCAAACTTTAAGACGTTCGAACATTCCTTGGATTAAGTAGCTTAATCTTATATCTCAGAATGAATCACATGCCGATAGAAAAAAATAAAGGTGACATTTGTAACTGTCACCTGTAAGAAATGTTAGATGATCCGCGCATAACTCGCACGTGGCGGACCTATTCCTTGTGAAGCTAATGATGATGATAATTATAATAGTCCTTTATTAATTTAAAACTAAAGCATTACCCTATAAAGATAAACCACTGGTGTCCTGCCATACTATGCTTTATGCGCATGCTGTGTAGCTTATTGGGTTTACTTCAGACCACATACTGCAGTAAGGTTTAATTTGCCGTAAAAGCGGATCAACAACAGGCATTTCGGCACAGGTGCTGAAAGACGAGCAGTGGCGGCGCGCCATGGAGTACGTGTCGATGGTGTCGGAGCTCAACTACATGTCGCAAATCGTGGTGATGCTGTACGAGGACCCCACCAAGGACCCCTGCTCCGAGGAGAGGTGACCAGTCTACTTCGCTCTTAAACATTTTTTATCGTCATTGTTGTTGTTGCTTGGACGTCGGAACTAAAATAGCTGGACAACGTCAAACAATGGACTGGACTTAGCTAACGTCAATTAAAGGATGCCACATAGGACCTCAGGAAGATTTGTGTACTGATCTCCTAACTGCAGTATGAAGACGGTATTAAATGAATATGATATGATTTAGTTGAAAGTTTATTTTAGGTTCTAATTGAAAAACTTAACTTACTCACAGTTATTGGAGAACACTTCACCCTGAATCCTCAACCAAAAAGCAACTGGCTATCCGATCTCTAAACTGTTGGAACATAATTCTTGTAACGAATATTTGGACGGTCGCTCCATCTATTCAGATTCCCTGCAAGAATTCTACCACCAGACTAGCTATCCTACCTTTTAATTGTGGAAACATAACAATGTTCTTTATTATTTTATAATTTCATTGTCTCCTGCGCAGGTTCCACGTGGAGCTTCACTTCAGTCCTGGCGTGAACTGCTGCGTTCAAAAGAACCTGCCGCCCGGGCCCGGCTTCCGGCCGCACAGTCGCAACCATTCCACCGCCAACAACTCGGTAAGCTACTTACGTGTTAAAATCAATTTCGACCTTAATTCAAGCCGGTAAAGTTCAATTTAAATGGTAAAATTAATAAATCTACTGCAATAGTGTAATAAGTAGTTTTATGTGGTGTATTTGATGACCTTCATCTCATCTGATGTTAACCCGAGTGATGATAGGCCTGAAGATGGAAGCGAACTTCCCCGGAATCCTAAACTACTGAGGCACTGGGTATTTTATCGCTAGCTGAATTACGAAGGATTACTTTACATTATATTAAAGTGGCTAGCAGGTATTAACGACTTCATACAACAACGGGAACCAAACGCACCAATCCGGATTGAGCCGTCGTCGTCGCGCCGTGCTGGGTGAACTCCCTATGTGTTATTGTCCTTTTGTGAATGCTCGAATTCAACAGTGGAACGTATATAGGCTAACGATGATGAACCGTGACCATGGGCGTACCCAGCTTCTGGCCTAGGGGGGGGGGGCAAGTCAGATTTTTTAGGTACATGATACATTAGGTATATATAATGTAGTGTGTAGGGCAAACAGCCGTAAATGATCCTGCTTTATAGGTAGTTAAATAAATAAAAGTAAATTTAACTATGCATGCATGCATGCAGAATGTATGTGCGTGTCACAATCACAACACAATATCAATCAGACAGATTTCCATACTTTGATATAGACACTGAATGAATATTTTTTAATCACACGTTTGATTTAGCTCCGTCAAAACAATAACATGTCAAATAAAATAAATGCTAGTCGCTCGTAACCTCAGCACAACTCCCTACCGAAGATTACCGAATACAGCCGAGCGTTCGAACGCTCGGCTAGATTCGGTAATCTTCGTCCGCCATCGTCGCGCGCGGTTTTTTGGCAGTTGCACCGTGCATTTTGCCAGTGCCTACTGCGCGGTTTATCTAAAAGTTAGAGCATAAGGCCCCGTTTACACTTTGATTAGTAATTAGGCGAGTTCATACATGTTCTGCAAGATTTCCAGGGTACGCCCATGGGTACGCCCATGACCGTGACCAACGGCTAAGCGTGCCTCCAAAAGAGTGCGAGGCAGGCTCAACATGGCAATACCTTCTAATTTTAAATTTTCTTGTTTTCCAGAGCTCTTCTGATGAAGTGAAATGTATAGAGGAGGAAAGTGAAGACGACCAAATGGCCAGTCAGGAGACTTTACAACCTGTATGTGCACTAATTAATTAGGAATTGTAAAAATTACCCAAAATACCTTTTTATCGGTACCTACCATGAATCACCTGCTCATGTACATTTCAGGATGCTGACGAGTTGGACAATACATTTTCCCCTAAAAAATCTTCCAAATCGAAAATAAGGCCATCGGATCCTATTCCTATATGGTAAGTAATCTTTAAAAAAATTATAGCTGTTATCAATGTGCTCAATATATTTTTACTTGCTTTTTATACTTCAATCGTCTGCTTGAACATGAATCATACTTTGAAAACCAAGGGAAACACATAAACCGATATTTTACAAGTAACGGTATTTTCTGTCATTTTGGTAATAATGAAAAGATATTTTTTTAATTTTTTTTCTGCTAAGTAAATATCAATCAAATCATTAAAATCAAGTCATCACTACAATTGATGGGTAATGGTGATGGGTAATGATAATGATAAATAAAAATTTAAAAAAAATGTTTCCCACACTCACACCAATTATCTAGCCCCAAGAAAAGCTTCCTTAAGAAACTCGATAAATAGTTAACTAGACAACGGATAAACATACTTAATATACTTAAATACATACTTATTGTACATAGGAAACACCCAGACCCGAAATAATACAGAAAAACAGGTATTTCTAAATTAATCCGACCGGGGATCGAACCCGGGACCTCAGAGATGGCGACACCATGAAAACCGGTGTGAAAGCCACTCGACCAAGGAGGTCGTCAATGATGGCTTAATCACCACGCTTGCTTAATGCGGATTGGTGATCGGGCGTCGAAAAATCGCAAACACACTTTGCCCGTCCTGGGAATTGAACCTGGAACCTTTGGATATCGGGCCGAGCGCATTGCCACTCTGTCACCGAGGCGTTAACGTTATACTATAGAAAATAAGGAATGTTGTAGCAATCTTCACTACACGGTGAGCGGGCACGAGGCGTCGACGCTGGCGGCCCGGCTCACGGCGGAGCTGCGCGCCCGCAGCCACGCCGACAGCGACCAGGTCACACTTGCAATATCTGCTACTCCACTTTTCAGCTAGTTTACAAGTTATTTTGACCCATGAGGCAATTTTTCAAGTTCTTGCCATGTTTATGATTATGGTTATACAACGTGTAACTAAAAGGTGTGGTCAAAATGAAAAGATTCATAGTGTATCCCATCTAAAACTTGTATGTGTGGTTATTAAGACATAATTATTAACTTTAATTTGTCATGCAATGGTTATTGAAATATTTATATTTGTGAAGTGATGCGCGTCAGGCGCGCATAAGCAAGCAGCAGTGATCATAAATGTTAGTACACAGGTTACTAAACCACTAGGGCTGAGACTTGTTTATTTTCATGTGACGTCACAATAGAAATATTAAATTAAAAATTGCCACATTAAAGTTTATAATCATGACTTACAGCCGAAATTAATAACCTATCCTCAGCAAGAGATAGGCCTACTAGAGATTTGTTGCTTAGTTATTTCTGTTATTTATCGGAAAATAACAGCGGTTGCTAGGTAACTAAACTTAGATTAATTATTAATTTCGGCGGTTAGTAACTCTTCATACAAGATCTAGATCGGATACACTTTGGATCTTTTCATTTTGACCACACCTTTCTGTTACACGTTGTATATAATTTTACGCAAGTTTTGTTGCGAACAAATCGGGGCCACGATAGCATAGTTGGTAGTGCACCTGACTCTGCATGTCATTGGGTGCGGGTTCCAATCCCGCTCGTGGAATTTTTTCAACACTGTCTTTTTTCAAATTCTAGCTATGTGTTAATTAGGCGCCCTCAGACTAGGTGAAACGACGACCTTCGCAAAGTGACTGGCAAGAACTGGATGAGAGTAGCCGCGGATCGTGCTCAGTGTCTAGAGAGGCCTATATCCAGCAGTTGACAAGTATAGGCTAATGAATCGTCAGATGATGATGATGATTCATTAGGCACCATATAACATTCATCAACGTGTGATACTTAACATAGTTTGCAACATTGCACTACATGCGACATTGCACAACAACAATATTTTTACAAATATTAAAGATCAGTTAAGAAGTAAGCAAGCTATTTATAAATGTTCAAATAATTTTTAACGCAAATCGGCGGGCTGGTTAGAACCACGATAGCTCAATTGGGAGAGCACCTGACCCGAAATGTCAGAAGGGTGCAGGTTCAAATCCTGCTCGTGGAAATTTTTTCAACATTTGTGTTTTTGTAATTTGTTCGCAACAAAATTTGCGTTAAATATTATTTGAACATGTAGTCATTATTAATTTATACCTCATCAGTATAATGAGCAATGGGCTCATATAGGTAGTGATTCTGACTTATTGGTACTTGATTTCATTAGGTTTTGATCATGGTGTCTTGGTTTATAATAATCCCTTATTTTCATATAAAAATAGAGTCTTACCTAAAGGTTTCGATTGATATCCATTTGTAGCACGAAGAAACGGAATCCAAAGAATCAGAGGAGGCTCCGCCCCGCGCGCGCAGCTACGACCAGCATAAGCAGAACAGCGACAACGGTAAATATATAGGCAGACAAAGGCCACGCTTCACTGGTGGTTCACTAACAAAGCCTGCGTTGTTTTTTACGAATGATAAATTCATTGTAAATATTGTTATAAAGTGGCAAAATTCAACATCTTTTATGAGCGAGGAAAAATACCTTTTAGTGCTATACGTTGTAGTCTACCAATTAATTCATTTAAATTAGTAGTTAAATCTGTCTTTCAATATTTCCCGCTGCCATCTTTATAATGTCCAATTGACTTTTTCTGATAATATCTGCTTTTCAGATGTTTATTTACTTATAGCACATGTCCTTAGAATACATTTCATCGATTTGTTCAGTCACTTTATAGTCTTCCTAATATAAGATGTTAGAATCTTCCTTTGGAGTGCTTTTGTGTAGATAGATACCTTGAAAAGTTTAGTATCCTAACCTTTGCCTGGATATGCTTTTTTAATGTTACTTGACGTTGGTGGAATATGGTTGATAACGTTCTTACGTCCAGTAAAGTAAGAAGTATCTATTGCATGGTTTTAATGTACCGCTATTTCTGATTCAACCACGTTCTGCCAGATCGTATAAATAACCTACTGATAATGTTAACGGCCGCAATGACGATGTGTACTCAAACCACGTCGCAGACTCCGACGAGGCGACCTCTGGTGGCTGCCTGCGGTACCAGGGCGACGACCAAGGTTAGTGGGTGCGGTCAAGTACGGGCGGCCCATACAAATGTTGAGCAATGTCACTATTTCAACCTTTGATAAGCGCGAGCGCTGATCAGTGTCGCTAAACAAAATTCTATTGTGTCTGTATTCACGGCAGACGACGGGTTAATATTGCAACTTCGATTGAAGCTTATGACTCCTATTCAGAAATCAGAAAATTATGAAAATTGTAAACAAGTTGGATTTGAAAATGAAACTTGATATAATCCGGGTCATGCGCGCAATAAAATTAGCGTATCAATGATAATTTTATATATATTTAGTTGTGATTAGATTTATAGTAAAGCTTAATTTGATAAAGTCCGAAGGTGTTTAATGTTTTTGTTGGTTCTCCGTACGTATCAGCGCGGCAGCTATGCTCAACGTCATCATCTCTACAGCTCTGGTGTAAGGTTATTTCGCTACTCTAGTAATCGCATAGGCTAACTGGTGCTTAAATAGTATAAAGGGCTGATGTTGGCAGTTCTGTGGTTATGGTATACGAGAGAGAATGATAATTTACTATGTGGGGATATTATTACAAAATAAAAGCGATGGAAAAAGTAGTTTTTAATGTAAAACATTTGCAAACGATTGCTTGATCATGTAGTTTTTAATCCAATAAACTTAGTTGCACTAATGATATATAAATAGAAAAATCCAGTTAAATCTAGTTAGACTACAGTTTTTTTATTTATTATTTATTTATTTATTTTAATAATTATACAGGATTATTCCCAATTACATAATTATAAATAAAAATCTAAATTGTTACAGTAACATTTTCAAAATTACAAAAATAAAATCATTCCATCATTATAATTAAACATTCTATAAAAACTATTAAATATAAACTAAAAAATGACAAGATGATTACATATTATATAAAAAAATTACACATTTTCAAAATACTTCAAACATGTTGACAGAAACGATTTACTTTTTGTAATTTTGAGCCTGAAATAAGTAATAAGATAAACTAAAAACCTTCGTAAAGGGTAAGAATTTAGAAGGCATGTGTAGTTTATTTTAAAGGCACACACGCCGGCACATCGTACTACCTTAACTGACAAATTTTCTCAACAGACTTTGAACTTTATCTGTATGGAATATGGTTGAATATTTATTGAAGAAATTTGACAGTTGTGGATAGGTTGACGTGCTGGCGTGTGTACTACGTGTAGAATTAAATTGTTGTAGAAAAATCAAGTGCAGACCAAACTTGACACTGTTAAGTTTCAATTGAGCTGTGAGGATGGAAATCCCTTGCTGAGTTTCTTGCCAGTTCTTTTCAGTACATACTAGGTCTCCCGCCCCGTGTAGTCTTACGAACCGATGGCATAGTGACATCCGTAAGAGCTAGTTTTGTAGCTTAAAATAAATAATAGATTTTGATATTGTAACGGTACTTAGTAACAATTTTGGCCCGCACTTGGTGTACCAATAATATATTTTCTATATGATCTAACTTCACTAGTCGACCTCTGTTAGATTACTTAAATATGCCATTGCCTCATCATAGACACCTTCGGTTATGTTCGATTGATTTTGTTATATTTCGGGACTGTGTCTTGTCTGTATACTTTTCACTTGTTACTTTGGAGTCCGTAGCAGTGGCGGCAGCTGTCCTCGTTTAGCTCATTCTGGCCGGTGATTTTGTGTGTGTTTGCGTTGCATTCTCTCACCCCGCGTGTGTGTGAGTTTGACTATTGTTTGGCACCTGCATGTTTTAGATAACGTGGATACTAACTTGATTTTTTATTTAATATATTTTATATTTGTATCTCGCCGATGCATCGATTCATGCGTCGTCGGGCACAAACTCGTTGCCGCATTTTAGTCCCCCGGTCACATCGCTATGTGAACGGAGGGGTAATCTGTTCGCGTGGAAGTTTTCGCTCGACTCGGACGAAGAACAATCGTCAAACTGGCACACCGGCTCCCAGGACGCATCGGGTATTCTCATGCGGCATCGTCCGCGACGTGTCACCCTTTCTTTCTATCACTACGAGCACGCTTAAAGCACAATTATATCTGTATACGTGTAAGTCTATTTATATATATATTCTATTATGATATTTATTAATGTCGATTTCTTCTTCCGTCACCCTGTCTTCTAACTTTCTCACCCCCCGCGTAACCCGTGTCACATCGCCTCGCCAAGGCTCGCGCTCGTTTCCCCCTCCCCCGGTCGCGTCGCCTCCCCCCGCGTCCCCCCGCGCCCCCCGCAGCCCGCTCGTGGACGTGGAGGGCGTGGAGTCCGCGACGAACGAGCTGCCGCTGTCGGCCATCACGTTCGGCGCGGGCGGGCCGTATAGTGGGTGGGTGGCAGGGCGGCGCCAGCGGCACAGCATCGCCGGCCAGATGAGCTACCTCAAGATGCTGGGGCTGGGCGCGCGCGGCAAGCTGCCGGGACAGGCGGGCCTGTTCAGCACCGCCGTCATCTCCGGCTCCAGCTCCGCGCCCAACCTGCGCGTCATGATACCCACCACCGCCGCCACCAACGGTGAGTACGGGACGCCACACGCCACCCGCGGACACCACATCGACTATATCGATATGTCGAAGATCGCCTCGACAGCTGTTTTGTAAAATATTGCGGTTGATTCGACGAAACGCTACTAGGATGTAAACTCGGAACGGTAAATACCTTCCGTTTGAAAATTATAATTGAAATAATTTTCGAATTATGAAAATTGTTTACGTCAGTGTGTTTTAGGTAATTTTCAAAAGTCGCATCCTTGTACGGGTACCTCCTGTTTAAACAAAGCTGTTTCGGTCATTCGTGAGATGAACGTCGTGTTTAATGGTTCTCATAAGTGCTCTAATATAATAATATATTTGTCTAATAGGGCTATTACCAAAATCAAACTTTCAAAATAATGATTTTATTTTGAATTTTATGTTCATGTTTTTAAGAGCTTTCAATGCTTCGCTTATGTTGACTGTACTTTACTGAATGAGATCACAGTCCAACCACAGTCATTATTAACTAGTCGTCATCACGAGAAGCTAGACACTTTGCAAACAAACTTTAGATGGGTTCATCACTATTCTCAAAAGGCACCTAATAGAGATTCTTAGTTTGTTTTTCCTATTTCTAGCTACTCGTGGCGCGCACATATATCATATTCCATAGATATTCTCTTGTCCCTACGCAACGGAATTAAGAAATGTCTCTATAATCGTTATATTCATATTAATTATTTTTTTGTACAAACGTTTCCGTTTACATTTCTAATTTTCTTCTACAATACTAAATTAATTAATATTTTATATATATTAAAAAATGGTAAGGAGATGTAAACTATGTAATATACATATAATTAGTATAATTATATTTTCAGAAAAGTGTTAAAACGTGGAAATCCATGAGCGAGATTTAAACACGCACCATCTGATTATCATGATAAGTTAGAACTTGCTTTAGGATATACCTGTATTTTTTGTAGATGCACATCCGATACTTGTTGAGGTGCAACAAAATCTCTCGAGTGGTAATGACGGGAAGTTGGCAAAACAAGAACGATTTAAATAAACAGTTATCTCTAACAACGTTTAACCTATAAACGTTCTAAAGAAAAAAGACAGTAGAGGTTCTGAGGCGTTTCCTCCCAACTCGTTGCTACCCCTCGAGTGAGTGGTCGCTCGACTCAACGTATTGTAGAACCAATTTATACTTCGGTATCCTATACAAATTTCAAAGCTCTAATTCCTTTAAACCAATTTTAATAAAACTGTCTATTCTTAAGGGACATACAGATATGTTGACAGTTAATACAAAACATTTAAAAAAAGCTGATCGGTTTGAAAGAATTAGAACTTTGTAGTTTGTACGGGATCCCGAAATGTGAAATGGTTCTAAACAAAGCTTCGTTGGCTAACCTGCCGTACGGTCAGCAGCAGCGCTGGAAGGGTTCGGCGGCGTGCCGGCGATCCGGCCGCTGGAGACGCTGCACAACGCGCTGTCGCTGCGGCAGCTCGACGCGTTCCTGGAGCGGGTCACCGCCGCGCCGGTGCTGCTGGGCACCCCGCCGCCGCCCAAGCAGCCCTCGCCTACCAATAGTCAGTTTCCTATCAGCGGAAATACATTACGTGTATCCGCGGGTTATTCGTTATGTATGACCCGCCTTGAAGAACTGCACACACCATGTGGTGTGCCAGTTTCAGAATGTAACCAAAATCATCATCATCATCATTATCTCAGCCAAAAGACGTCCACTGCTGAACAAAGGGCTACCCCAAGGATCTCCACAACGACCGGTTTTGTGCTGCTCGCATCCAGCAGCTTCCCGCGACCTTCACCAGATCGTCGGTCCACCTTGTTGGAGGCCTGCTCACACTGCGCTTTCCGGTACGCGGTCGCCACTCAAGGACTGTTCCGCCCCAGCGGCCAACAGTTCTGCGAGCAATGTGCCCTGCCCACTGCCACTTGAGCTTAGCAACTCTTCGGGCTATGTCGGTTACCTTTGTTCTTCTGCGGATCTCCTCATTTCTGATTCGATCTCGCAGAGAAACCCCGAGCATAGCCCTCTCCATAACTAATATTTTTAAACCAGAATGTTCTGGTTTAAAAATATTAGTTATATGTGGGAGAATTCTTCTCAGGTGCTGTTAATCATGTAGGAAGGCCTGAGATCAACAGTCGGATGTTTGTCGGCTGATGATGTGATGATATAGAGAATTTGATTATGAGCTATTTATTAACTCTTTTTTTGGTTAGCTTATTGCTCTTTTGCTCCCCGTGTGGTGCCGGGGGTAAAGAATTGCACCACCCCATCTCTTCCCGTGGGTGTCGTAGAAGGCGACTATGGGACCATTCCAGAGGATGGGCAGCAGCGTCTCTCTGTGATTATTCGGGTACTTCATCGATTCACACCATGACTGGTTCGCACCACGGTGTGAATCGCAGAAGGACGCTTTTCGATCTCACCTTACTGCGATCGCCAACCCGCCTGCCAAGCGTGGCGATTATGGCAAATTCCCCTCAAAATTATTTTTCCTTGAGGGAGGCCTTTGTCCAGCAGTGGACGTCTTTTTGGCTGAGATGATGATGATGATGATTGCTCTTTTGACAAAATAGATTATGAGCCATATTTTTGCCCCTTTCTTTTTGAGTAAATCACTGCCCTTTTGAGGTCTATTGCTTTAAAGCTTAGCGTTAGTTCACGGGCAGGACATGTGTTCTGTTCTAATGCTATTTGCCCCCGACTCGTGACCCAGGCGTTGGTTGGAGCGGGCCGTCGTCCCTGATGTCGTCGTCCGGGGAGCTTCCCAGCGGGCTGTCGTCGGCGGGCCCGTCCTCACCCAACTCCAACTACGCCTCCGACCACAAGCCCGACCGGGACGCGTGCGGCCACGAGTGAGTAGCGAACGGGTTGGAACGTTGCATCGTACTGTGTGTGGGTTTTTTGTGTAGTTTGCCTACAGTCAAGCGTAGATGTATGCGCCAGGGCTATTGGGTAACTTACGTGAATCGGCTTCATTTTACAGTTTACCCGAGTGAATGCGTAATATAACAAAGAAACAAAGCCAAGGTGAAATGTATTAATGGCAGGCAAGCTTGTCACAGCTTGTCAGCGTTCTCAGAAAAAACTCTAGATATTTGAAATTATTATGTAAGTTTTTTAAAAACAAAAAATTGCCTATCTCAAGTTCTTTCAAGTACCGACTATGATTTTTTTTTGTAGAAACAATGAAGGTTTTCTGTTATTCAAAGGATCTATAAAACAAAAACTTTACTTTAATTTATTTAAAAATAAAACATTTAGAACTTGGCGTGGTTTCTTCGTACGCAGAATATATAAGTACATCTGTCAAATGAACGTCACGTTCGAGTAAGCCACGCAATAGTCCTGCAGACTGTAAAGACTAGTCTCCTAAAACACACCGGACACTTGAATCGAGCCACCATGTATTTTTTTTGAGTAGCTACGTCAAAAAATATCGAACTGGCACGTGGGGTGGCACGGCTCAGTATTGTATGGTAATGAAGTGATTTACTTAAAGCAGTTGATGCAATAACATTTTTATTATTTAAAAATTCACGCGGTCAGCGCATCAGACCGGCAATCCAAGGGTCGTGGGTTCGACTCCCACTCAAGCTTCCTACAACTGGTAGATTTTTATAGTAAAAAATAAATCTTGTAATTATATAATAACATTGTGAATGAAAATTTAAATAATAAAAATATTATCTTGATGCAATAACAAATAAGTAAGGCATTATGGACGATGGCACTGTATTTTGGTACAAACTTAAAAAGGTTCGCAAATCCATGCTGCCTCTGGAAGCTAACAAAACCCTGCTTAGTCTGAAATGCTAATAAAATTCTTACGTACTAAGTTATAATATAGTAAATAAATGTGTTAAGGATTTGCGAATCGTTTTTGGGTCAAAAGTATTATTTAGATATGTTAATGTGCACGTATCTAATTTGCTAGTATATACGAAAAATATAAAGTTGTAAATGGGATTACATACATCGATCGTTTTCACTGCACCTACTGCGAGCTTTTCTCACTTATTGATCTAGTTCAAGTAAACACTAGGTACGCTAGGCGCTACTTCAATTCCATTAAAATTAAAATTAAAATAAACTTTATTTATATTCTAGTACTGTAGTGACGAAAACTCGCGATAGGCACAATGAAGTTTAAGGTCTACATACGTGTTGGCCAAAAACAATTCCTTTTCTTACTAGAAAAACATCTTCATGCTATAAGTTAACGAAATTCTTTGCTTTGTACGATACTTTCTATTTTGTTTTTAATAATAATATCATGACAATATTCACTGGCACTAACTGTACTTTATAACGGTCTTTTTCTTTTTTAACGACTGAGCAAGATCTTTCTTATTAGTATGGTGCTATTCTTTTAAACTGGTATTTTAGTGTAAATTATAATTATAAACATTGACATATTTATTCTTTATATAATTACAACCTTCTGTATTTTACGATTTTATTGATTTTTAGTATTACAATTTCAGATATTACCAGTTTAAAAGAATAACGGATGGTTATTCAGTTGGTTCATCATCCATATGGCTGGAAATTGATATTTTCAAAGCTTTTTTGTTTATACGAATATTGTTTGGTGTTTTGTTGTGACTGACAAATACAATCTTTCACACAAGTGGCACATGTACAAACTGTAAATCATGATGACTGTAGTTTAATGTGGGACATCAGATAAAAGATAATATGTTTTGGGTAATACGTTTTCTTATAAAGCACACTATTTCTTGATTGATTGTCATTAGATAAGCTTGATCGCATGTTTTTTCTGTCTTTTAACTTTACTTTTATGGCTAATTATACTTCACTTCATAATAAAATTATTATTTCTTCAATTAAAAAGATTCTTATAAATTGTTACGCGAATCTACTTGTACTAATACAGATATTAGTTCAATGAGAAGAGTTGAACATCGAACTCAAAGGCATGCGTTGAAAGAAGCCTGTGTTCAGCAGTAGACTGACACTGATAACTATAACATTGATCAGCACTACTGAATCAATCTCTTTAACTACACCCTTGTGTGAAAGTAATAATAAACTTTGCTTGACTTGATTGAGGTCGATAAACAATTATTTATATAACAATTCTACCACCAAAAATAGTAGCACTAGCAACTAGCACCAACGGTAGGGGAAAGTCTCGCTCAAACACGAAACTCGAAAGAAAAAGCCAGTAGGCCACGCCAGGCCGGTAACCGACCTGTTGATTCTAGCACTTGGAGTAAAAGCGTGCCGGGCAAGCTCCCCCAGTGGGACGGCGAGGCGGCCACCTTGTGCGCGTACGACGGCCTGCAGCCGTTCATGCCGCTCGCCGCCGCCGCAGGTACTCACCACGGATACTCAACGGATACGGCTGTCTATGGGCTCGTTCCAAAATTGAAAGTTACGCCGCGACTGTACTGTCATACTATTGATGTTACATAACACGGACAAATCGTCACTCGCACAACTAACTGTCTTATCTCATTTTTGACATTTTTTCGGTACAAACGTTTTCCAGTTGATAGTTTGAAAACTATCACTGTATCTTATTGTAGTGGACTTTCTAAATGAAGTAAGACGTTTAGAAAGTCCGCTACTATTAAGTAAGTACTATTAAGTATCAGCTGGAAAACGTTTGTACCGAAAAAATGCCAAAAGAGATAAGACAGTTAGTTATGCGACCGACGAAATTAACATCCGGGCTAGGGCAGACTCGTTGCACAAGTATGCGTTAAGCCGGTCTATCTACCGAAGTAGAGATGGGCAGGGAGGGGAGAAGGTATATTGGTTGAAATTTGGTTTCTATCGCCTCTCCGCTTATTAGTGGATACTGGACTTGAGGTTGCTTCTGTCGTCTTACATACCAGTAAATAATATAACGAAACATACCCCGGTATGTTGACATAAGCTGAATACTTTCAATTCTGGAATAGACCATAGTGTCGAGACTTAAGGTGCCTTTCAACTGAGGTAGAGACATTTTGATATGGGAGTCGTGAAGGTAAACAGTAAAGCTAAACCGATGAAGCAATAATTTTTATTTGTTTGTTTTATCTCCGCTCTGACTGTCTCGGCCCACTGGAAAAGCGCCTCAAACACAACACAATAGACAGAGTGACCACTGCACAGCTGGAAAATAATTATAATCTAGGAATGCTATTATGAATATTTAGTCAAAGTCGTGACCAGCTGTTATTTGAAATTTTAGAGTATACCATTAAAAATATAAAAATAAATATTTGAAATTTTAGAGTATACTTACCATTAAAAATATAAAAATGAAATCTTGTAAAATGTACAAAATATTTTAACATTTTGTTTTTGTTGTAATGATTATAATTTATATTATATACATCAAAGTACATAATGCTAATACCTTTTGCATACAAAGGTATTAGCATTATGTACTTAACCCTGCGTAAACCGCGCGCTTACATGTAAGCGCCAAACAATAGAATTCTATTGTGTCTCTTATTTACGGCCAACGATGGGTTAAATTGTTTATGTTGTACATAAATGTTTGTAAAATCTTAGTGGGTGTTATAGTCACAATGCTTTGCGCGGAGCGTAACGGGGCGTTACCGCGTCCAATTACAAAACATGACCTCATGATGTGTCGGAAGTGTTCCTGGACACTATTGGACTCGTATTTACCAGCGCGTGTTACGTTTATTTGAATATAGCAAACATACACTCCGCGCTAAGCTTCGCATGGTTTTAAATGCGGCCATTTAGGTATGTTGTATTTCTTACTTGATGTAGATATGCTTAGTGCCTTTCGTACGGGTAGATACGGACAGCAACGTATGTCGCTGAACATTACCAAATATCGATTGATTTATTTTGCTCGGTTACATAAAAAAGCATAAAGATAAAGTGAGCAGTGAAACAGCGGCTAAGAGGTCTCCGGACGCTGATTTTCAGACGGAGGATATTAGTACCATGGCATAACTTTTATACAAGAAATTGACAAGTGAATTTTTCTATACAATTACAATTCTGAATTTTTAGCTTTCTAAATACTTGTGTGTTCAGTGACTTTCATTGCTATACCGGTAACCGCGGTAGGCAGATGTAGACTACCTGCGCCCTTACGCATGATATCGTATTCGTTGTTTGCTATGGAAGTTTCTACAATGCAGTTCATGTCTTGTCACGACTTAGTGATAAAAAACATAGTTTATCTTGGACTGTGTTGTCTGCATGACTGTGTATGTGTAGTTAGTACGGTAGTGGTACCAGGAACATGTGATCAACAGTTTTTCTTTAATCATTAAAAAAGAACCCCCTTTTTTTCTGTAACAACAAATTAATATAGGCTACCTGCTTCCTAGCTGTCATTCAGTTAAATTTCAACGAAACTACATTGTTATTGGCGACCAATATTGGTGTCGAACACTAGTCCACTTGGATACTACAATAGTTAGTTAGGTAGATGTGCATCTTCACTTTGTAGATCCTTCTAGATACATCTATGTTAGAAAGGAATGTTTTAAAACGAAGTTAACCTACCGCTGCCCTAAAGCGGTACGTCATGTCTAGGGACTAGTCCCTGCAGAAAGAGTGGAATGATGCATATGATCTGTCTGCAGGTTCATCTATTAGTGGCGACGTGACGCCGGTGTCGCTGGCCTCCGAGCTGGAGTTCAACAGCAACGAGGCCACCGCCGGCTCCATCACGGACCACGATCTGCTGGTGAGGCTTTACGCTTTATTTCTATTCTCTTTCTGAAATCAGACGAAAAACCTACAATGACAATTAGGCCAAAAGCTTTAGCTGCGGCAGGGAGCGGCGCGGTGAGTATGGTCTCTTAGGCGCTGCTGCACATCGTGAACAGCCCAATAGAAATCTATGTATCTGGGTGCTTAGCCTAGTGTGAGTCTCATACGCAATTTGATCACGTTAACGAAAATAAAAATTAGTTTGGCATTGAAGCAGCAAGTTAAAAAAAATCCATTTTATTTCTAAAAAATCGCATATTGTATTTACCTATAATTGTTTGATGCGTTTAGATATAAGCCGTAGCATTATTCTTTGTTTCATAAATAATGTATTTAAATGTTGGTAAATCTTAATTAAAAAAAAAATTAAAAAAACTTGCACTAGGCACCCACCCTAAACGCCGCCGGGGCCGCCCAACCGCTGTCTTCGGACGGGCTTAGTAAAAAGTATATATGCTTAGCTATTAGCCTACACAACAGTTTAAGTTTGTAATCCAATATTTATATTTGAACAGAGTGCCGAGGGCGAAGATGACGAGGAGACTTTATCAGCGGATCCCGGCGACGCGTCACTAAAATTGATCCGCAACGACCTCAGCCCGCAAACTGTGGCCGGCCCGTCCTCGGCCCGCGACGCGTGCGCACCGTCCACGAGCACCGCGCCCAACTTTTACGGGCTCGACGCGCACCTCACTAAGGAAAACTTCTACAAGGACATGCCATCAAGTAGCAAAAACTATAACATAGATGCCGACATTAATAAATGCACGAAAGGCGACACATCACACTTTTATCATTTAGATCCTTTGAATTTGCAAAGCAAAAACGGTTCTAAAAGTGTTAGCAAAAAGGATCAAACTTTAAACAACGGTAGTAGAAGATGCTGCGACGGTAGTGCACAGAAAAGTAACGTCGGCTCACAAGCTTCTGTCGCCGGCAGTAGATTCACGACTACCCTAGTTGCTGAAGATTTGATAAGCACATCCAGTAAGTCGAATAATAACTTGTCTAATTTAGCCGAAGTTGATCCGGACGGGCCATTGGTTACAAAAGCGAAGAATGTAACAGTAAAGCCAGGTTTCACGATTTTTGAAGACAGCTCGAAATAGTAATGACTTCTTCATAACTTAGTATGGCTGTTTTGTATTTTTTTACGAAATATACCTCGATTTGTATCTCAGATTTTTTATAGGTAATTAATAAATCATCAATTATTATTATTATTTAAATGAAGAGCTAAGATATCTAAATTGTTACTTTTTAATTCTAGGCAAGTCGAAAGAGAATTGTAACATTATAATTATGAATCCAATAAAAACTATATTTAACTATAAATAACCAATTTCAGATTATGAACATCATCCAGAGTCAGCAGAAGTGTCACAATGAAAATTGCTTTTAGTGTGCTTATCAATATCAGTGTTTCAAAACAATATGATGTAACTTAGTGAAATTAGTATAAGAATCTGATAAATAAATTATGTTCTGATAATACTTATTTTAATTTTTTTGATGTACAATACAATAACTGCTCATAAACTTAGTAAATACCACAGATCTATAAATGAATGCTCCTTTTTCTCTTATTTAAAGACACTGGTAACTTATTTTTGGCTCTGAAAGTTCTTGAACGATATTTATCTTAATAATCAATAATAATGTTAATTAAGCAAAAACATTATATTTCCTAGTGTATTTTTCATGTTACTTTTATTTCGACATCATTGGTGATATTCAAGAATCGCCCCCCAGGCATGGAAATTAACGACACGGACAACGTATCATACTCGTGTTTAATGACAACCATCAATAATTAATGACGAATGTTAGTCGGTGACGGAACGGTCTAGTGAATATAGTCTCATACTTCTCAATACAAAGAATATTTATTTATTTGCCTGACACTGACACATTCCTAGCATGGTCGTGGTGTCGAGAGACCTTTATTCTAGTCTCACATATGCAGCTTTACATGAAAAAGAATGTTTTTCTGTATGGCTGATGAAGTAAAAGAATAGTGATGACAGAAATAAAACATAATTTTTAAAACAAAAGAACTATATAATGGATACACCTTTTAATTTTAAACAATAATAATGCTGTACACCACATACTTTAAAGCTCACTGTATGAATAAGCTAAGCTTAAACTTAAAATCTTACTGACCAGACTCATCACATATGAAATTAAAAAAAGCTACATTATGGTAGGCTCTAGAATAAGAACTATTCAGATTTTACAGTTTTTGGTGCCATGTTGATGAGGGACAGCAGAGCATTGAGGGTTCCTCGCTGTTGAATGCCTGGCCAGAGCAGCATCACCACTGACAGAATGTAGAGCAGGAATATGTTGTTGATGGTGGAAGCCACCCAGGCCAGTGTGCACAACATGCTGATGGATATTACATAGTACTGTAACAAAAATAAGCTTTAAAATAAGAGCTTATAAAATAAACTATACTAAGGGCGTTGGTAGTCGCTCAGCGCACCAACGAGGCGTGGACGCCAGCCTGAAGCTGACGCTCGAAAGACGCCAGTGTGGGGCGTCTCTTACAGTAAAAATTTTCTTTTTATTCTATACCTCTATAATTATTGTTACATTTTCTTTTCAATAGCTAAAAAGTTGTCTTGAATGGGTAATAGGTAAAAAAATATTTGGACAATTCAAAAGCACTTATACTTAATTTGAATTTAAAAAAATTGTTTTGACTGATATCATTAAGATTTTTTTAAGCTAATGTGGAAATAATTATGAAGCTGTAATAACTGAACTTACCATGCATGGGCTAGTGTCTCTCAGGGTACAGAATGACCGGATTTGGTGCAAAGTACTATTGTATTGAATTACAATGCTCCTGCAAATTTCTTCAAACATCTTTTCCTTTTGGCCAGTCCAAGAACTTTGACCATACAGAGAATTGCACATGACAGGCACAAGGAAATCAACAAAGTTCAGTATAAGCCCCACAACAGCAATCGTGGCCAGAGAATTAAGGTCCAGCAGCCAAATTAACAAGTATAAGAAAGACAATGATCCAATTATAGCGCACGGATGCCATTGCTGTTCCCATAAAATAACCGATTTCAAAGGAAGCAACGCCATGCGCCATCCCTCGAGGAGTCGCTTCAGTTTCTTTACTTGTTGTTCCTGAAAATAAGGTATAAAATTTCTTATTACGACAGTAAAAAAACAGATCGACTAAACTTCATAAAAATAAATTGAATTTGTTTAAGGGTAGGTATAGGTAGGTACCGTTCAAGTTTCAGCAGTAATTTAAAACGTAAAGATAACTACGCAATAGGGTACGATATTTACCTGATCCTGCGAAGCAAATTCAGCCATTTTACGTATTTAAAGATGCTGAACTTTTAGCAAATAATTATTATCGAAGGAGCAGCTCGATTTATACAAATTTAACCGTTCATCAAAACAACAAAGCAATTGTCAAATCAACGTCAATTTTCTTTTTGTTTTCTTCTACCAAATGGTGAAAGCTAAGGGACTTAACACATACAGACTAATTATTGATTGTACTAAATTAATGGATTATTTTTGCGTACGCTATTATTATGGTTAATGAAAAAAGATCGATGACAAAATGACAAACACTCCATTCATTTGTCTTGTCATTACTAATTGAAGTATAATATTTTTTCCTCACGAAGGTTTATTGTGTACATACAGGGTCACTTTTTTATCACCGTCCGAACCTTCTGCGATGCCTCCCGTGATACAAACGAACAACTCTTACTATTGGACCAACTCCCTAACTCCAAAATAATATTCAGCTGTTCCATACAAGATATCAATATTCATTCGACTAAAATGTATGGAACAGCTGAATTTTATATTCGAGTTAGGAGTTGGTCCAATAGTAAGAGTTATTCGTTTGTATCACGGGAGTCATCTCAGAAGTTTTGGACGGTGATAAAAAAGTCAACCTGTATAGAGAGTAGTACCTTCGCGTTTTTCCCTGAGGTTTTTCCCCTTTCTGTGACATGCACACATGATTACACGATATTACATTAGTTTAGTCCATGATGACACGAAACAATTCAAACAATGGAACATCATTTGCATATGCACATATTTTTATTACTAAAACTCAAGGGTAATGGGAATTACTGCATGCACTACTGCAAAGGACCTTGGCATTATTTTTGATGATAAACTTTCATTCCGTCAACATTATGAACATGTGTTAAAAAGATGTAATGGTCTTTTAGGTTTTATATTTAGATCCACAAAAGGTTTTAAGAAACCAAAAAGTGTAATTTGTCTTTATTACAGCATAATACGTAGTATTTTAGAATACGGTTGTACAATTTGGAGCCCATTCTATAAAATACACATAGAAAGTATTGAAGGCATTCAGAAAAAGTGTTTAAGATTTCTATCTTATCGCTTTCATCTAGGCAGGTCTCTTTATTCCTACGAACTTCGAATGATTAAGTTTGGTGTTATTTCGCTTGCGGTTCGTCGAGAACAGTATGATTTAATTTACTTGTTTAAAATATTGCACTCAATAATCGACTCCCCTAAATTGCTTTCACTCATTCAAATAAATACTTTGTATCGAACCCGGGCGCCTAAGACCTTTGTACTAAATGTCTATAAAAATAATACATCATATTATAATCCCATTGTCAGAATGTGCCGTCTATACAATGAACTGGTTGCACTTAATAACAACATCGACATATTTTCCATGAAAATACATGAATTTAAGAAAAATGTCCGGGAAATTCTCAGTCCGGCATCTCCCAATTATTAATAAAATGTTGACAAACATTAACCTAGAATAAGTTTTCAGTTTGTTATATTTCTATTATTCACCATTATTATGTATATAATTAGTTTTTAATTGAATATAATTTTAGATTAGGTAAACTTTAACATAGACGCTAATTATTAATCATGATGTGTACACATGTTTTTAGATAGAAATTTAGCTCTTATACAATTATCATGCTTTTTTGTTATTTTTTAATTTTTATCTGTTTTGTGTACCTAATAAATAAATAAAATAAAATTAGAAACTAAGGTACCCGGGCCGGGTGTTTTAAAACGGTTACGGATGTAGGCCAAAGTGGAAGCACACTTCACCCCGGAATTCTTATCTACTAAGGAACTACGTATACATATCATATCTCTAAATAGTCTAAAAAACAACTTACTTTTATTGTTGCTATGACGACATACCTGGATAAGATGGTGTCCAAGCGGACTTCAGACAAGCCCTACCCCTACCACATACCACCAACCAAATAGATAACATTATATTATGTAAATACATTTAAATTTTTAAGGCCCCAGTACACATGGTTATGGTTGACTGGTAGAGAATACCTCAGGCATTAAGTCCGCCATGTATATGTTGTTAAAGTTTTAAATAAATAAATAAAATAAATAAATACACAATGGCGTATGCTGACCCACTTCAGGCCATCGCCATTGTGTACAGGGGATTGGTATATAGTGGCGGGCAATTGTCAATCGCAGGATGTTGTCGGTTTTTTGGGCACAACAACGACAAGACGATCTGGATTTGGTTCGAATCGGATCCAAACGCTTCGGAGAATCTAGTAGGTGCCATCCCCTCTAAAAATTACTCAGTTCGACGGCTCTCGTTGTGTGGCGTTTATAAGAAAAGATGTGGGCTGAGAGAAAAAATAAATACAATTTAATAAAAAATCTTTAATAAGTAGTAAAGACCAATAATTTAACAAAATATTGACAAATATAAATTTAGTGTAAATTATTATTTCCTTAGTTTATATTATAAAAAATAGTCTTCTAGTAAGTAACAAATATATGTAAAAATCTTGAAGTTTATTGAATACTTTAAACAACAAAGATTATTGATACAATTTTCAAGAGTGGGATATAAAAGTCAACTTTGTGTAAAAACCGTAATACAGATATAATATCTAACTATGTAGTTTTGAAACAATAAAAATAAAACAAGGAGTAAAAATTGCAGAATAAAATTGTAAAATAATATTGCAATTTGTTTTAAATTCAATATTTAAAAAAGCTGTTATTAATAAAATTATTTATTTTTAATGAATTATAAAAACAAATTAAAAATTAAATCTGGAACCCCATTAACTTAGTAAATAATTTATTAAATTTTAATATTTATTTTTGGGCACATTGTATAATGTGTGTAACCATATTGTTTGCTTAATAAATTAAAAAAAAATGAGCATATAACTTTCGATTGATTTATTAACTCCTACATATTTATATCCCACTATTGAAGATTTTAATGAAATTATATTAACACCTATAAGTAATAATTCTGGCTGGCTGCGAAGAGGAGTTGCTAACAAAAATTATAGCGAAATATATAGCACCATTTCTCAGTAAATAAGGGAATTTTCGCTGATAAATTCAAATGTTGAAAAAAATTCAATGCAATTAACTACCTCTAACCTTATATTTAAATACAATTATTTTCAAAAATAATAGGAAGGGATTTAACACCTCATAAAAATTATTCAGATATGAGATAAAATAAAGAAAATCAACATTTTGATACATTTTCTTCAGGTAGGTATTTGATTTCCTATTTTTAGAAAAAAAAACCATGGCCACGGTAATAATATCTACAGTATTGTAACTCCATACAAACAGACGAAGCGCGGGCTATACCTACGCGCTCGGATCTCGGCATGCGCTCGGCATGCAACATGTTGCGAATGTGCCGCAGTGACGAACGGATTTAAACAGTAAGCGTGCGGTTATTTTGTGCAATAGTAGAATATATTGTGCTATTTTTGGTTGCATGAACATTTTTTAGATTACCTGGAAACTCCGAAAGGTACTTAAGTAAGACTATTTCCTCCGAAAAAATGCCTGGATTAATAAATTAAGTGAAAGTGATACACGAGTGAACGGCTAGCTATAGGCGGTTCGTTTATGATACGGTAGATACGCTCGTGTTAAAATCTCCGGGTTGTAGGTTTTGAGAAACATTATTGAATTAAAACGATTGATTGATTTAAATTTTTTAAACTAATCAAAACACAACATTTTTTTTATAGAACACTTCCTATTTCATTCACAACGAATTTTATTTGTTTAAATAAAAAATATACCTCCTTATTCATTTATTTAGTTAATCATCATTGTTTTGTCTCTTTTTCTTAAATTCAAAATGACGTTGGTGTGACGTTGACATAACAATATTTAACGAAATAATGCTTAAATCGTTTTTAGGAATAAGTGGATCATATTTACAATCACAAAATACATTCACAAAACTAGATAGAAACTCAAAGTAGGCAGATGTAATTAAAATACTGTAGGTGGGCAGCACAGCCAAAGAAAATATACCTACGCCCAGCCCTATCGCGTGTTTAACTGTTTACGTACCGCGCGGCTGTAGGCATTTATTTCAAAAATAGGGCCGAGTTACAATACTGTAGATAATATTACCGTGCCATGGCATTTCAAAGGTAGGTACTCTTTTAAAACATGCCAAAAAGAGAACTTTGCGGTAATATAAAAAATGACTAGAGGTTTCTCTAGTAAGTGCAATAATGCACATGGTCATTAATTTTCAATGTTTGGACACAAAAGAGAATAAAAGAAAGATAATTAAGTAACAATAATGTTTTTGTTGCTTTTTATAGTTTGGGACAAAAATTATACTTATTACTTGCTTATGTAAGCGAATTTTCAAACATCCATATGTATATCATATCTTGTATCAAAATATCGCAAATAATTTTCATTTAATAGAGAGAATTAACTTTCTTTGGAAATCTAATTGATCTTATATCAAGATTTCAAAAGAAAGTTAATTCTCAGCACAGTAACTAAGTTAACATTTTCAACGGAATTTTACCAGATAAAGTGAGTAATGGAATAAGGAATGTTCACGTCATTCATCATAAGATTATAAAGTATTATCTTCATGTTATTAAAGCCTGCGGAAGTATCGTTTTCCTGGTGTCTTCGCTTTGTCATGAGTGAGAGTCTGTAAATACAAAAATATTAATGAAAAATAAGAATTAATAAAATATTATTCTTAAAATAACCCTTTAAAGTTCAATTATTAATGTTTACAAAAATAACTGTTTAATTTCCATTGCTTTTAGAAAATATATGGCTCATGAAACAGTTGTTTTTTAGTGTTAGTTTAATGTACAAATTCATTTCTTGTTAAGTACATCCCATTGTTATTAATGAGAACCTATTTGGTTTTCTGTTATTATTTTTTAGTTTTTAAGTTGTGCTGTTGGTCTTCCTTTAAATCAGTGGTTCCCAACTGGTGGTCCGTTGACCACAGATGGTTCGTGAGAGCATCGGTAATGTCCGCGGGACAGAACTCCGAATGAATACCTTAAATAAATAAAAATGAATGTTGCTAAGCACAAAACTCGAGAAAGGTTGGACCGATATGGCAATATTTTTTTTCGTATGTTCCTTAAGGCACACAGAAAATTTTAATAAAGAGAAAAAAAAAACGAAATACGTTTTATTTAATTTTTACTATTAACTATTAACAGAACGAAGTCTGTCCCTACCTACTCACCCTGATAGGTAGGGTATAGCAGCTGGAACTACGGGTCCGGCTGTCTTTTTAAGGGTACCACGGGAGTTCCGGATCCTAGGCCCCCTGCCGGTTATGCCTTCGCGGGCGTCTCCGGCAGGTCCCGGATATGGGTTGGACTCGTGGTGGCATGTGGTTAGCATGGTGTTCGTCTGCCTGGTTGTTGTTGGCCAGGCTTCCATTTCATGAACAGCGAGCGGGTCCGAGTATCGGTCTCGAGGGGCCCGATGCGAAAAGACTTGCGGGGCACGTGAGTTGCCCATAGTTGGTTGCTATGCTCAGTGGTTTTCACTGAGCAGTTCTCCAACATCTCCGGCACTAGTCTGGATAACTAGTAGAGGTGCCCGCTAGATGCAATACCGCCGGTCAAGCCAACCGCGTAGGATTGTGAAATTGGCAAGGTGCCTGGATGGGTACTGAGAAGTGAGTGGGCTTACAACTCCGCCACCAAAGAGGACATTTGGTAGTCGTCTTTAGAGTCGACGACCCGAGCAGTGGAATCTGCGAGTTGTGCTCTTAGTGCAACGAGAAGTAAGCAAGCTTACAGCTCCGGTAACCTATCTGGATAATAGGTAGCGGACTATACGTGTCCACGGGGCAACTGGCTCGAAACACTAGTCTTAAAAGTACCGGATGAAGAATGCGCTGCGGCGCGTCCTGATCTGGCATTATGACCTGACGTAGATGGTCCCTTGTGTTTGCATAAAGATGTCTGACACCTACTTTGTAACCTGACGGTTGGTAGGGGGTGTCAGTATAAACTTTAAAGTCGTTTTGTGGCTGGGTTGTCCAGCAGCTAGTACTAAATAATAAAATCAGTTGTTTGTTATTAAATCAATCAAAGATATCACAATGTATTTGTCGTCAGTGGATAAAGTAGGACATAATTAAAAAAAAAAGCTTTGTCCCACTAAAACAACTTTGTATATCCATGGATAAAGTGGGATCATCATCATCATTTCAGCCAAAAGACGTCCACTGCTGGACAAAAGCCTCCCCCAAGGATCTCCACAACGACCGGTTTTGTGCTGCTCGCATCCAGCGGCTTCCCGCGACCTTCACCAGATCGTCGGTCCACCTTGTTGGAGGCCTGCCCACACTGCGCTTTCCGGTACGCGGTCGCCACTCAAGGACTGCTCCGCCCCAGCGGCCATCAGTCCTGCGAGCAATGTGCCCTGCCCACTGCCACTTGAGCTTAGCAATTCTTCGGGCTATGTCGGTTACCTTTGTTCTTCTGCGGATCTCCTCATTTCTGATTCGATCTCGCAGAGAAACCCCGAGCATAGCCCTCTCCATTGCTCTTTGAGTGACCTTGAGCCTTCTGATAAGGCCCATAGTGAGCGACCACGTCTCAGTCCCGTATGTCATCACTGGCAACACACACTGGTCAAAGACTTTCGTCTTGAGACACTGCGGTATATCGGACGAAAAGATATTTCGTAGCTTACCGAACGCTGCCCAGCCTAATTGGATTCGACGATTGACCTCTTTACTGAAGTTGGACCTACCTAGCTGGACCGTTTGTCCCAGGTAAACATAATCGTCTACAACTTCAAGGGTAGAGTCCCCAACCTTCAGAGGAGTGGGTACGACACGTGAGTTTGACATAACTTTCGTCTTCTCCATGTTCATTTTAAGACCCACTTGTTGAGAGACTTTGTTGAGGTCACCGAGCATTGTGCCGAGGTCTTCCAGGGTCTCAGCCATGACCACTATATCGTCAGCAAATCGAAGGTGAGTGATGTACACGCCGTTGACGTTGATGCCGAGTCCTTTCCAGTCCAGAAGCTTGAAAGCATCTTCCAGTGCAGCAGTGAACAGTTTCGGAGATATCACATCTCCCTGTCTCACTCCTCGCTGCAGTTGGATAGGCTTCGAGCTCTGGTCCTGAAGGCGTACTGACATTGTGGCGTTTTCATACAAACACTTCAACACTTCGATGTACCGGTAGTCAATTTGGCACCGCTGGAGAGACTGTAGCACGGCCCATGTTTCAATCGAATCGAAGGCTTTTTCATAGTCCACAAACGCTAAGCAAAGAGGCTGGTTATACTCTTCGGTCTTCTGTATAACCTGCCGCAGCGTATGTATGTGGTCTATGGTGCTAAAGCCTTTTCGGAAACCGGCTTGTTCGATAGGCTGGAAGTCATCAAACCTGCGTGCGAGACGATTCGTTATGACTCTCGAAAACAGCTTGTAGACGTGGCTTAGAAGTGAGATGGGCCTGTAGTTCTTCAGCAGGGTTTTGTCGCCCTTTTTGAAGAACAGTACCACCATACCTTCGTGCCACGTTTCTGGCGTTCTGCCCTAGGGGGCAGTACTAGGGTACGACGGAATTAAATAGCTTCTGAAGAGCTACGAGTACCGGTCTTTCGCCTGCTTTCAGAAACTCGGCCGTAATTCCGTCAGCACCTGGTGCCCTGCCGTTCTTGAGCTGTTTGAGAGCCATACTAATCTCGTACAGGCTGATGTCCGGGATGTTATCGGTATAGTGTCGGGTTAACTTAGCTCTAGGGTCTTTAGCTAAGCTTTGTACAGGTGGCTGTGTGGATGTGTAAAGCTGTCCATAGAACTTCTCGACCTCTCCCATAACATCGGACCTGGTCGTGACAGTTCTGCCGTCATCGGTTTTCAGCGTCGTCAGTTGGCACTGCCCAATACCCATCTCTTGCGAACACTTTTGAGCTTTTGTTCCGCTCAATGGCCTCTTTAATACGGTCAGTATTAAATCGGCGCGTGTCGCGAGTCATAGACTTCGAGATCTGCCTATTTAGCCGCCGAAACTGAGACGCATCACCTGAGGAAAGCAGAACCATTGCGCGCCGCTCTTCCATTAGTTTTTGGGTATGGTCTGAGAACTTTTTGGTTCCTTTTCCAAAACTTGGACCCAACCGTTTGGACAGTTTCCACGAACCTGTTGCTGTATTCGTCCACATTTTCGCAATCATTTAGGCACTCGAAGCGATTCTGCAATTCGCGCTGAAAGCTTTCGGGGTTTTGGATTTGGATGGGTGCAGGACGGAGCGTAGACCTTATTAATCGACGTCTTTCCAGCTTAACGTTGATATTCAATGTGCCTCTTACCAACCGGTGATCGCTGCCAGTTTTAAACGCATTGATCACAGTGACATCATTGAATATTTGCTTCCTCGTCGACATAATAAAGTCAATCTCGTTTTTTGTTGCACCATCGGGACTCATCCAGGTCCACTTGCGGTGTTCAGCCTTCCTGAAAAAGGAATTCATCATAAAGAGTCCCTCCTTTTCCAGAAAGTCCGCCAGCAGTTGGCCCCGGGAGTTCCGATTACCAACACCAAATCGTCCCACTCTCATCTCATCACCGCTTCGTTTGCCCAGCTTTGCGTTAAAATCTCCCATGACAACGGTGTAATGAGTTTTGGAGGCTTGTATGGCTCTAGAGATGTCCTCATACGTAGCCTCCACCTCATCGTCAGGGTGTGTCGTAGCAGGAGCATAAACCTGTATGACCTTCAGCGAATACCGTTTGGTTATTCTGAGTATAAGGTACGCTACCCTAGGCGACATACTCCCGGTCTCGACAACGTTGTTCACGAGGGACTTGTGGACGATGAACCCGACACCACCTTTGGGACAGTTGTTCGCCCTCCCGGAAATAGAGCAAGTTACCAGACTTGAGGATTATCGAGTCCTCCCCCTCTCTTCGGACTTCAGATAATCCAACTATGTCCCACCGTATTTTGCTCAATTTTTCATCCAGTTCGTAAATCTTCTCGTCAGTCCGCAGTGTGCGCGTGTTAAATATTGCCAGGGCAAAAGTTCGTTGTTGGCGGTAGCCAGGTCTCTGCCGGAGATTCTTAGCACCCCCTGCCCCGTCGCTGCCTTGGCCGCTACCGCAGCTAGGGCGAGCGGGGCCGCCGGGGACTAGGGGCCGGTTTTTGCTGGTGTGCATTTCATTGGGGGGTGTATTTGCCGTAATCGCCACGCTTGGCAGGCGGGTTGGCGATCGCAGTAGGTTGAGGGTAACCTCAGAGAGATGCTGCTGCCCATCCTCTGGAATGGTCCCTTAGTCGGCTTTTACGACACCCACGGGAAGAGATAGGGGTGGTGCTATTCTTTATCCCCGGCACCACACAGGGATCAACCCAGTAAAACTAATTTCGACCCATCCCTAGTAATAATGTTTCATAAAAATACTTTAGTAATAATTACTTACTATAACACATTCATTTTCAGTAAATAAGTAATGACGTCCACATTTAGCACCATTGTCAGGAATTATTGATTTAGTTTCCAACTCGTTGTCGTTGACCTTTGTAGTGGTACTCTAAAACCAAAATCATAAATGATTTTTTTAATAAACAGCTTAATGTTTTAGGATCTTTATTTAGTTATAATTTTTTTATAATTTTACCTTGATTATAGTATTTGGCATGTGCTCCTCATATTCCTCACCAAGTTTGAACTTATACTCCACAGTTCTCAAAAGGGATATATTTTTAATTGTCATATTATCTCCATTTGACTGAATTTCCATTTCTGGAGATGACATTGACATCATTTTTCTACCCATATAGGGAACACCTGAAATATTGGTCATAATTATATTAACCTGTCCTATGCTGTGAATACAGACACAATAGAATTTTAATTGTTCAGGGCATTAATCAGTGCTTGCTTCAGAAAAGGTTAATCCTACTCAAGAAAATATTAACTGATAGATAGGTAGTAATATTATTATTTTCTTTCTTTCAAAATCACTAGATTTAAACTTTTGTAAAATTCATTACAAGTGGAAGAACTTGGCCATGGACATAGAGATATATTAAATTAAGGAAAGATTGAGGGAGGCCTGCATTGCCTGCTCAGCCATGGAACATCTAAGGGTAGTAAAGAACAAATTGTTGAAAGGATACTGGTCAGTGATGCTGGCCAGCTGCAACATGCTGGCCAGTTGCAATCAACACTCTCTTGACATAAGTTTAAATATTGTCTATGTTCTTAAAAGAAAGAGAATAGAACATATGTGTCTGTGTCATTGTGAATTGAGTCTCGTTGATAGCTTCTCATAGTAAACATGTTCTGAGTCTAGTTTTTATAAGTTTATTGTTATGTTGTTTATTTCGGTGTGTATATAATTAAATCATCTTTGGAACGCTCTCTTGTATTTCCTTTTACAGGTTATGGGCCCAGAGAGCGTTCATAACATTTAAATAGATGTTTGTGTGATTTGTGTGATTTATTGTTTTCGATGTTGTTTTGTAACTAAGGAATAACAGACATGCCAGAGTCTGATAAACATAGCAACCAGAGTTGTTGACATTTTAAGGCGGTAACTAAGGAAATATTTAATAGCCATGGAAAATATAAACAAGTTGAGAGATCAAAGTAACTACAAAAATTGGAGAAAAATAACAAAATTATTCTTGGAGTCGAAAGGACTAATTGATGGAGCGAAAGATTATAATGATGCAAAAGCAAGATTTCTTATAATTAGTCTTATTGATGAAAAGTTTCTACACTACATTATTAATTGTAATTCAACCAAGGAAATTTTTGATAAATTGGATTTGATATTTCGTTTTGATAGCAAAGAATATAATCATGAAAAAATAATAAAATTTTACAGCTACATTTCAAAAGGGAATGTAATAGATGACATAAGCAATTTACAGAATTTATTTTCAGAAATTAATTTAGTAGACCCAAACAGCATAAGCGAAGATATGCTAATGAATAAAGCATTAACAATACTACCACAAAATTTAAATTATTTTAAGACAGTTTGGGATATAACACCAAAATCAGAAAAGACCATCTTCAACCTTATCCAGAAGATACAAAGACAAATAGAAAATTCAGACATGCCTAGTACTTCAGAATGGAGTAATCAAGCATTTAAAACAGACGAAAGAAAATGCTATAATTGTGGAAAAATAGGACACATCGCTAGGGCATGTAAACAAGGCTGTGATATTTGTCATAAGATTGGTCACAATACAAGAAACTGTTTTTCGGGAAAAATTTGTAAGAAATGCAATAAGAAGGGTCACATAGAAAAATTCTGCCGCAGCTATAATTACAACAATAATGATAACCCTGTAAGCGAACAATTACAGATTCCAGTCAAAGCTGTAATTGATTCAGGCGCCTCATCACATTTCTTTAGCAATAAAAATTTAATTCAAATTACAGAGAAAATAGAAGTGCAAATTAGGTGTGCGAATGCAGAAAACTTGGTAGCGCAAGGGACTGGTATAATAAAAACCGACTTCGGACAGCTGAAAGATGTACTTTTTGTCCCGGATATATCAAGAAACCTCATCTCGGTAAGCGCTATCACAGACAATGGTGGCACCGTACATTTTTCTGGAGACAAGGTATTTATAAAAAATTTTAATAGAACAATTTTAATTGGTTATAAAACTAAAACCGGACTTTATGAAACGAATTTTTTGGCTAATTATACTCGCGAAGCGCTACTCACTGAGAGTACCAATATCTGGCATCGGAGACTAGGTCATCTATCCGACGTGCCTCGTCTGGCAAAAATGGTAAATGGTATAAAAATTGGGGGGGAATATTCAAATAAATTTTGCGAAATCTGCGTAAAAGCAAAAATGACTCGAAAATCGTTTGAAAATAATAGAATCAAAGCAAAATTCCCTTTGGAAATAATTCATACAGACATTTGCGGTCCAATTGAAGTTCCCACTTGGGACAACAAAAAATATTTTATCACGTTTTTAGACGAGTTTACGCATTTCTGTGTCGTGTACTTGATCGCCTTCAAAAGTGAATGCCTTAGCAAAATTAAAGAATTTGTATGTTTAAGTGAAAATCATTTCAATAGAAAAGTAAAGAAAATTCGATGCGATAATGGGGGTGAATATTCGAGCAATAACCTACATGCGTGGTGCCAGGCTAAAGGAATAGTATTGGATGTAACCATACCTTACACGCCTCAACTAAATGGAAAAGCCGAAAGTTTGAACAGAACCCTGATGGAGAGAACGAGGGCTTTAATGTTTGACGGCAAGGTTCCGAACTATTTGTGGGGGGAAGCACTTTTAACAGCCAGTTTCCTGATCAACAGAAGCCCAACGGAAGGTAGAAACGAGACACCAGCAGAAATGTGGTTCAAGATAAAACCTAACCTATCGAACATCAGAAGATTTGGATCTACAGCTTACTACAAAACAAATTTTGGATTAAGAAAACTTGACGAAAGATGCAGCAAAGGAATACTCATTGGCTATGTTCGAAATGGCTACAAAATTTGGGTGGACGACAAGAAACAAATAATAAGAGCGAGAGATGTAAGAATAAACGAAGAAGAACAAGGAATATGTTTAGATGATGAAGAAAATATGGTTAAAATAAATGGACTCTGGCAGATGGATGACGATAAACAAATAGAAGAAGATGAAACAAGGCAAAACTCATCAGACCACAATGAAGGGTGTCGAGAAGGTGAAGATAGGAGAAGAATCATCAATATAGATAGTGATCGAGAAGGAGAAAAGTCTAGAAGATTCAGGAAAACAGTTGAAGTTAGAACAAATGATGATGAAACATTCAGGAAAACAGTTGAAGTTAGAACAAATGATGATGAAACAAATGGTGAAACAAGTTACAATCAAACAAATGAGAGTGAGAGAATAAATGAAGAAGCTGGAAATGAGAATAGTGTAAATAATAGAAACCTTTTTGAAAATGAGTTAAATTTTGATAACGTTTTACAACCAGAAGAAGATGAAGAGTTTTTAGATAATGAACAAGTTGAAGAAAGTCAGAGTCGAGTAGTAGAGATTGAAGCAGAAAATAGAAATAGTAATGAAGAAATTGAGGGAAGTCGAGCAGTGGAAAATAATAGTAGAAGAAATCAACCTGCGAGAGAACGTAGATTACCAGAAAGATATAAAGATTATGTTATGGAGTATGATACGGAAGTTTCCTTGTTAACGTATGAAGAAGCAATAGAATCAAGAGAAAAAGGTAAATGGAAGAAAGCAATAGATGAAGAAATCAAATCGTTAGAAGAAAACAACACTTGGACTTTTGTGGATAAGAAAGAGGCTGAAGGAAGAAAACTAATAACAAGCAAATGGATCTTTACAATAAAGTCAGATGGAAGATACAAAGCAAGACTAGTTGCAAGAGGATTCCAACAAAAGTATAAGATAGATTATGATGAAACTTATAGTCCAGTTGTAAATACAAATTCTTTGAGAGTTTTATTGTCAATTGTTGCAAATAAAAAATTGAAGATGAAACAGTTCGATATTAAAACAGCCTTTCTACATGGAGACTTAAAAGAGTGCATTTATTTAAAAGTTCCAAAAGGTTATAGCGATAAAGAAGATAAAGTATGCAAACTAAATAAGAGTCTCTATGGGTTAAAACAAGCACCATTAATGTGGAACATAAAATTTACAGAACATTTATTTAAAATGGGTTTTAAGCAATTAAAGTTAGATCAGTGTATTTTTGTAATGGAAGGTGAAAGAAAAATAATTCTTGCGATTTATGTTGATGACGGACTAGTAGTTGGTGAGAGAGAAGAAGACTTGGTGCATGTAGTGGAAACGTTAAGAAAAGCTTTTGATCTAAGAATCTGCGAAGAAATATCAAACTATATTGGGTTGGATATAACACAAGGAAAGAAAGGAGTTAAAATTTGTCAGGAAAATTATATTGAAAAAATGTTGAAGAAGTTTAATATGAATGAAGCAAGAGAATGCAAAACTCCAACCATTTTGATAGAACAACATCCAAAATTGAAAATAGATACAGAGAGTCATGAACTCTATAGGGAAATGATAGGGTCTTTGTTATATTTAGCTAGTAAAACAAGGCCAGACATTAGCTTCCATGTAGGGTATTGCTCGCGTCAGCAGAGTACTCCAAATTTAAATGATTTAAATAACGCAAAAACTATTTTTAAATTTTTAAAAGGTTCGAAAAACAAAGGTATTCATTTTGGTGAAGGTGATAAAGTGCTTCGAGGATACTGTGATTCAGATTTCGCGGGGGATCCAGATACTAGACGTAGCACGTCGGGCTACGTGATTTGGTTGAACGGTGGACCAGTGGCATGGAGCTCAAGAAAACAGCCGATCGTAGCGTTATCGAGTACGGAAGCAGAATATATAGCCGCAGCAGAATGCTGCAAAGAACTTCTTTTCATCAGAGATTTCATTTTTGAAATGACTAATGAGAAATTAGAAATTGAAATGAAAGTAGATAATCAGTCCGCTATTTGGCTTATGAAGAAAGGAATTATGAATAAAAGAAGCAAACACATAGATGTGAGATACTACTATCTAAAAGATCAGATTGATGCAAACAGAATAACGGTTAAATACTGTCCAACGGGTTCGCAGATAGCAGACATACTAACAAAGTGTTTGCCACCTGTGAAATTTGAGAGGTGTCAAAGAAAACTCGTATCAGAGTGAGTGTTAGGTAGTGATAAGTGTGGGCTAAAGTGAACTAAGTGTTTTTTCGGTCTTTATGTGGGGTATTAGTATGTAAGTTTTTATAGGGGTGTAATGTTGTATAAGAAAGAACTTATATAGAGTTGTGATGTAAACTTAAGGAGCCAAGTCAATTCATATTATCAGTTAAAGAGTTAAGGGGTTGCGTTAACATACAATGTTTAAGGGGGTGTAATTTTTGGCATATATAATGATTAATTTAAGGGGGTGTAGAGTGGATATTAGAAGAATTTTTAAACTAAATTAATCATTCTTTATAAATACTATTAGAAAGGAGCTACCAAACGAAACACAAAACTTGTAACTTTGAATAATACTATACAATGTTTTTTAGTAGATTGGCCTTAGGTTTATTATCACATTTATTTTTTATGAATTACTGTATATTTGTTTTTTATTTTTATTATAAAGATGTGTTGAGTTTTTTATTAGTTGAGTTTGTGAAATTTTTGTATTAAAGCAGGTCGAGTAGGAGATATGTTAATGTTATTAGTAGTTGAGTCAAATAAAGCAGGTCGAGTAGGAGATGTGTTAATGTTATTAGTAGTTGAGTTTGTTGAAGTTTTGTATTAAAGCAGGTCGAGTAGGAGATGAGTTTATTGGAAGTTGTTAGTCGAGTAGGAGTTAAGTTAGGAGTTAGATTGAAGGTTTGTTATAAAGCTGGTTGAGCAAGAGATAAGTTAATTGGAAGTTGTTATTTTTAAAGTTACCGTTAAAATTTGAAATGTTTAAGTCTAAGGGGAGACAGGGGTAAATGGGATATGAATATAAAAAAAATATTTTCTTTGTATATGGAAGGCAGTATGTCAAGGGTAGTTGATTGAGGGGGTGTGTTGAAAGGATACTGGTCAGTGATGCTGGCCAGCTGCAACATGCTGGCCAGTTGCAATCAACACTCTCTTGACATAAGTTTAAATATTGTCTATGTTCTTAAAAGAAAGAGAATAGAACATATGTGTCTGTGTCATTGTGAATTGAGTCTCGTTGATAGCTTCTCATAGTAAACATGTTCTGAGTCTAGTTTTTATAAGTTTATTGTTATGTTGTTTATTTCGGTGTGTATATAATTAAATCATCTTTGGAACGCTCTCTTGTATTTCCTTTTACACAAATAATTATATTCATACAACTTACCAACTGCAATAAAGTAGTCCTCTACATTTTCATTCTTGTAGTGCTTGTATTTTCCAACAATTGAAGACATTTTTCTAATGATAACTAATACAAAATCGTTTACAGTACACACCCACGTCCTTAAGTTTTGTCACAACCTCCGGAAGGTGTTATTCACATTTGCAAATATAACCAGTTAATTTTGATTTACGATAACAAGTGAACTTTAGATAACTTTGCCTCTAAATGCGATATTAGAATGATTTTTAATTATTATCAACCACGTACTCAAGATAGTGTTTTTTCGAGATAACGCTTGTTGAATAATGCAATAGATTAAATCAGGTTATATATTTAAATAGATACAAATTGATTTGATTTAGCTGGGCTTACAGCTAATGTACCAAGCGATAGGTATGTTATAAATAAGTACAGAGGGATAAGTTTATTCTTTACATAATCATTATTAGTATAGTACCTCTATCTATATAGTAGCTAGGCGGCTATAATCGTTGAATTAAGTTACATCTAGCTATTGTAAACATTACAATAATTTTTATGCTTTAAAATTTAAAAATCTTTTCATAAAAAGCTACGTCCGTACATACCTACAAAAATATCGTTTTTGAAACAAAACTGCTTTTTTTTTTGTTTTGACATATATTTGTGACTTGACATCACTCACATTTTGACAGTAATTTTTTACGGCTTTGCACAAGCATTGAGCCAATGAAAAAGTTAATACAAGTAATACATAAATAAACAATATTTCTTTCTGAATGATAGATAATAGAAATGAGAAATGAGAAACGAGTATGTGGGGCTTTACTAAGTCCTCAGGCGGACTTCTTGAGAGAATTTGAAAAGTGACGTTGCACTGTTTTGTTTCATTTGCCAACACTCATGCACACTCACGAACACTTAATTAACGGTTAATAATCCACCATTATTTCACATTAATATTCGACATAACTTAAATTTTATAAAATCAAACAAAACCGCAGACATGACTTCACTTTCCCGCCAAGAAGTCCTTCCCTTGTTTATTTGTATCCTTTCAGCTAAGCAGCTGTCAAAATAGTGCCTGGCACTGGCATACTGCCAGCTCAAAATGGCCGCCAGAGAATTTTGCGCCAGTCGCTTAAAACTATGAATTGAGCCGTTTTTTGTTAAATATGATGTAAAAACTATATATTTTCGTATTCCTTATAAAATAATCTTCCCGATGTTATCATCATCATCGTCAGCCATGTGACGCCCACTGCAGGGCATAGGCCTCCCCCAAGGATCGCCAAAAAAAAATTGCGGTCCTGCGCTGCCCGCATCCAGCGGCTTCCCGCGACCTTGACCAGTACTATGAGCTTTTATATAGCAGTATTATTGCAGTTGTGGAAAAGAGACGCGAGTATATTCGCCGCTACACGCGTCTCGCTTTCACAACTGCAATAATACTGCTAAAAGAGCTTGTGGTTGCCCCTCAGATCGTCGGTCCACCTTGTAGGAGGCCTGCCCACGGAACGTCATCCGATGCGTGGTCGCCAATCGAGAACCTTTCCGCCTCAACGGCCATCATCGGTTCTCCACGCTGTGTCTCGCCCACTGCCACTTCAGCTGAGCATTCCTCCGAGCGATGTCAGTTGTTTTAGTTCTCCTGCGGATTTCATCATTTCTTGATCATTGATCGCGCAGGGAAATACCAAGCATCGCTCTCTCCATTGATCGCTGGGTGTCCTTGAGCCTTCTTATGAGACCCATAGTAAAGGACCACATCTCACTCCCGTATGTAATTACTGGCAACACACACTGGTCAAAGACTTTTGTCTTGAGACATTGAGGAATTTTGGATGCGAATACATCACGTAGCTTCCTGAATGCAGCCCATCCGAGCTGGATTCGTCGAGAGATCTCTTTCTCGAAGTTGGACTAAATGGACCGACTGTCCCAGGTAAACGTAATGGTCAACAACATCGAGTGTAACGTTCCCAACATTAACTGGAGCGGGTGCAACATGCTCATGGGCATTGGACATGATTTTCGTCTTGTCCATGTTCATCTTAAGACCCACTCTTTGAAAAGCATTACTGAGATCTTCGAGCATTGTGTTCAGGTCTTCCAAGGTCTCAGCCATGAGAACTAAATCATCGGCAAACCGAAGGTTTTAAAGATACTCGCCATTAATGTTGATGCCGTATCCTTTCCAGTCTACAAGTTTGAAAATATCCTCCAACGCAGCTGTGAACAGTTTCGGAGAAATAACGTCTCCCTGTCTCACACTTATAGTTGTAAACTAGCGGCTTGTAAGCCGGTAGTTACCGAAACCAGCGGATAGAAACGAATAACCAGCCGCTTGATACCGGGTTGAGCATCGAAAAAAAAAGAGATTTTTATTACATTTATTTTTGTTTTTTTTTCAAATAAACACCGAAGACATCGTCTATATGGTTTAATGCTCTAAGTCTATACCTACTAATTTACTTAATTCAGAGACGAACTGGAACCTATGAAACAATGTGTTTAGATGGTCGTGTATAAAAATTATAAGAATAAAGGTAGCTAAATTAGTTTACTTTGGATCTAATCATCATTATAAATAAAAGGCGGGAATCTCCCGCGGCAGGATAGCTATGCGTGAGGGGTGCGCGGGCATTACGTGACGCGCGCGGGGCATACCTGGGATGAGCTTGTAAACAACTTGTAGATATGGCTCATAAGCGAGATGGGTCTGTAGTTTTACAGGAGAGTCCTATCACCCTTCTTGAAGAACAACATCACATCGCCTCTGCCCTTAGAATGCTCTAAGCCTCTGCCCTTAGTGAATACACTAAGCCTCTGCCCCATTCCTTTGGCGTTCTGCCCTCGAGGATAGCAGAATTGAATATCTTCTGGAGAACCTTAAGTATCGGTTTATCGCCCGCTCTCAGAAGCTCTGTTGTGATTCCGTCATCACCCGGCGCCTTGTTGTTCTTAAGCTGCTTGAGAGCCATTCTAATCTCATACAGGCTGATGTCCAGGATATCTTCAGTACCTATAGTGTCGGGTTAGCTTGGCTCTAGGGTCTTTAGCCTTGCTTTCAACAGGTGTTTTTGTGGAGTAAAGCTGGCCATAAAAACTCTCGATCTCTCTTAGGATTTCGGAATGAATGAATTAAACATTTATTCGGAGCAAGAACATTTAAACTTAAACATACTAAACAAAACACAATTAAACGCTACCAAAATGGTCGCCACTCAGCTTGATGCCGTGACATAGAGATGCGATGGCGCTGATTTTCTTTGGAACTTTTTTTGTAATTTTGAAAAATGTAACAAAAATCGGGTTTTTTGGGGGGTGTTTGTATACTAAATTGTCGTTAGTATTTAAAAAAACCGTCTTAATAAAATTCATAAAAGGGTCCTAGGGTATTAGTTTAGCCACAAAATGGTGGTGGTCTCTCTATATTTAGTATTGTAGACAACGGGTATTTCTGTATATAAAAAGTGATGTGATGTTAACCGTTAGCAGTGAGATGAAAGAGATAAATATAATTTTAAACGTATGTTTCAAGGGAGAGACACACTCACTACCGCTTCTGCCCGCTACCTACGGGCGCGTGGCAATCAGTACCTAGTTTTTGAGCCCGTAGCTGGCAGACTGGCAGCTGAAAAGGGTATGATTAAGGTATGATAGGTACCGTCTTTTTTTTATAGTTTTCATCCTATCCTTAACCATATAACTAACTTATAGCATTTAACCATTTAATGCTCTAAGTATCCTACATATGATCCTACCTCAGAACAAAATCTAAAGAACATACAGCCTTCATTTTCATACAGATACTATACGTATGATTTTTAATTTAATTTAAGCTAATTGCAAGTGGAAAAATTTGGCCATATACAGTGAGATATGAACAGAAAGTCTGAAAGGTTATTTATTTTTTTACTAATAATTTCACAATGGTTTTTGGCAAAGTTAACTATCTAGATTAGGCTGTATATGCAAAATCCTTTTGCTGCTTCTTAATTATAGAAGAAAATTGTGACGTTATTGCAGTATACATAGCGCGATAGTGCCTAATCCAAAAAAACATGTACCAATTTATAGTACGCAATGTATTATGAAAAGTTGTCATTTATTTTATTAGCTGCTTGTTGTTAGTTTTGAAACTAGTATTTTCTCAAAAGAAGCAATTTTAATTAATGGTACGTAATACTTCGTCATTTCTGTTAATTTATATTTTTATAATTTTATTTTCTAAAATGCTTTCAGCTTGATCAAATAATAATAATTTTTAAATGAAAGATACTTTATTTTAGTTTTGGAACGACGATGGTCTCGGGTGTGTTGAAAAAAACAACTTATTGAAAGAAGTGTCATGTGTGATTGAGTGAGATGTGATTTTATGTTTTGAAATTTACTATCGCAATATTTATAAAAAAACTTTCAATAATAGGATTTAAGCGATGTTATTTTATTGATAATTATATCAGTGCCACTTTTTTATTCCCTTGTATTGTGACTCTAAGCTCCAATTTCCCTCTGATTCTCCGTTAGGGGTTTGTTGATCGATTGTGATATTTTTTATATTTCTGGTGACCTAGTTTAGTTTTGAAAATGGGCGATAAAGAGGATTATTTAACATCATATCGGGTATTTTTTGAGACATTTGCGGCCACTGTGAATCCAGAAGATCAGCTGCCTGTTCACATAGCTGGTTACACGATAACTGAGTCGGAATTACCGGGTGAAGTTTTGTACTGGACAACACAATATCTGACTGAGAAGTAAGTAAAACATAAAGTTACTGTTTAAACTTAAATGCGTTTATTATTGTCTTGTTTTTAAAGTGCCTGTCTTCACTCATTGTGTTGTAAACACTTTTGTAGAGAAGGTGTCTGAGTCTTTATTTGATATTATTTAGTCAATAAAAAAATCTAAAAGAATTTGTTATTGTTTGGTAGATAGTAAAAATCTTCAAAGCTAATTTGTGTATGAAAATAAATGCTTTTTTTCTATAATATGTTAACAATATCAACAATGATATTCTCACATACCTAAAGAAAAAGATAAATATAGTATTTATTACTGTATTTTAATTAATGAAATTTGAATATGTTTATCATTGGTTATTAGGCTAGAAAAGGCAGGCAAGAGTAAGCTTAGCGTCTTTCTCATATTATTGAATGATGTTTTAAGAAAACTGCTTACAAACTTGCTACAACTCTTACTGCTTTACCACAAAACAATGGTTAAAGTTAGACAATGCTCAAAACAGATGTCACTTTTTAGCTAATATTATTAGACAGAGACAATATTTTAAACACATATTTAGCCATAGTTTAACTTTTAACACTGTTTTGTAGCAAAAGGGTTAATGCCCACTTAAAGCATGTATTATTTAGAACAAAGCAATTTTAAATTCATAGTTGGCAATTAGTTTAAAATATATACATACAATTCTACATTATGTAAACTGCCAATATTTTTATTATGATTCACAAGAAGATCACACATGCCATATCAATAATGATATCCCACTTAATCTGAAACATAGATAAGGGTAGCATACCAAACAGTGCTAATTCATTTCTGCTACTAAATGCGGCATCATCATCATTACCACTGCTGGGCACAGGCCTCTCTTTGTTTATAGTTTAAAAATTATGTTAAACTGTTTTGGAATAGTTGGGGAAAGAGGTATACTAACTGTACTCAAGGGATTTAGTTCAGGGGGGGCAGGCAAGTAAAAATAATGTTCACTACAAAAATATTTATGCAGCTACAAAAGCAATTTTCTCCGTTCTTCGCAGCACCATTTCAAGACTTCACTTGAAATTGCATGTAAATTTTCTTGCACCATCTTTCGGTGTACACATAACATACACAGGCCATTTTAGCGGTTCTCGAGCATTGTCAACCTCAACCACGGTTTGACATGCCTGCCGCAGTGTAAAGAAGGACCTCTATATTGCTCCTGTTTGTTGCTATTAGTCCAGTAAAAAGTTTTGAATGTCACTTTCAATCAATAACTTGAATTTTTGAATATAAGTTTATTTTTTATACTTATGTTACTATCGAAAGTTACATTTAAAACTTTTCTTTAATGAACTAAGTATATGCGCGCTCGTCTCACCTGCGCGGCATATAGGATGTTTCAGTGTGACATGTCTTCTAATGAGTATTTACTGCATATACATTACACATTTTTCTTTTCTTTTGTATATGTCATAACGGCGCATTTTGGTCACAATGCCACAATTCCATATTAGCTTGAGATCCAGTAAAGCATGCAAATAATGCAAATTAAAGAATAAATAATTGATTTTTTATATTTCAACTTTTTTAATGCAAAAGAATGAATGTTTGGGAAAGAGACAAAGAAACAATGTTTGGGACAGTTGTAAAATTTTCTTATTATCCAATATTGTATGCATAGTAAACAAAATAAAAATATCTTTAGGTTAATAAAAAAAAAATATTTTCTTTGATCTCCCAAAATGCGTCATTTTTCATCTTGAGTTCAATTACTTTAATATTGCTCAATTCATAGGTAGGTTTTTTAATTAATGTTTAAAATATTGATTTACCAACAATCTTAATTTTGCAGTTAAACCCACCTACCTACTATACTTTATAAAGGCAGGAACGGATCGGTGGCGTCCAAAGAGATTTAATAGGTAGTTAAATGTCTCTGGTGGCGTCCGAGATACCGACAATAAGGTTCTGGTTTTGAAATAACGTCTAAAATATTGAATGGGCCATGCATGCTGCCGAAATCAGTAGTCGTCGACCAGTATCGCTTAACAACGAAGGTCAAGGTTGCCCATACCAATACAGGTTTTACTTAGCTATCACTGAGGTTTGCCTGGCCGTTAGGCTAAACTTAGACAAAGACTAACGACTTTACAAACAAGTAGATGTTAGGTTCATTCCATTTTAATTTTATTATAACCTTTTAGGTACCTGCTATCGAACGACTACAAAAGTTATCGTTAACCATGAACTTCCGATAAGTCAATCACCTTTGAGGTTGGCCTAAGTTTACTTCATAAACATTTGTACAAGTGTTAAATCGTTTTCCAGCGATGTTTAAGGCGATATAGCATGTATTCAATGGTATAGTAGGCAATAATTAGGTTGATGTCAAACCATCACTTGTGTAAACGTTGTAAATAGGTAGGTAGGTAGGTATGCTACGCATTCCCCAAACTATGTAGGTATTCTGTGCTCAAACAACGATACGAGAGCGCCACGCCCTCTTAATTTACTCGCCATCCTCTGTTTTTGACGGCAACTAACTACGGAGTTAGTTACCCATCCAGCTAAAACTGTAGGGTCTGCAGTTACAACAGTTACTTTAGGCTTTTGTGTTATATGTACAGATCAACTAGGTAAAATACATTTTTAAATATTTAATTCATAGTTAAGGCCCTCATGAATGTTTAATTGGTCGCGTCAACCGCCTATTTCGTCAGGTGGAATAATAGGCAGTACCTACTTACTTCTAGCTGATTTGGTATGTTTGGTTTCCTGCTTGCGTAACAATTTTATGGTTGAAGAGATAAACATAGAGCGCGTTATTCATCAACGTGCGTGCGAGCGCAAACCGCAGCTCACGAGTCATCGTCCATATATCGCATACTCGGTTGGACAATTAAATAGTCCTTTTGACAATTCTACTTGGATTATCGATAGGTAGGTATATTGTTTCCTAAACCCTTTGCAGGGTTCGTAATGTCAGGCTATACATAATAATATGATAATAAGGTAAATAAATAGGTACCGCAAGTTATACCTTTTCGTATAAGGGTAATGTTTTCTTTCAAAGGAAAAAAAGAATACGAGGACTAGACCACATTTATAATTCATGATTTTTATGTTGGTATTGTATTTTTACAACAGTTTTATAAAAAAATAATGTGATAGATAAGATCAAAAGCGATTTACAATGTTTTTCGTTATTAACAATGGAAGGTGCCCCTAACAGAAAAATAAATTGACTGATTAGGATTAGGTGGCTGTATGTCTCAGAACTGCTGAAGTAAATTATAAGTCACCTTTTATTACCTTTGTCATGGTACAAAAATAATATATTACTTAATCTACAACTACAACTGTATTAATACAGCTGCCATTTCTACACGCAGAGCATAGTTTTAATATGTTCAATGGATTGAATGTGTCATCCTTTATACGTACTAGGTACCTACCTACCTATAGATTCTGATCCTTTTACAGAGTTTAAAGTTTGGATGGTCGAGGCCTCACCTGACACTTGACCGAAGAACCGAAGTGTCTAATAACTTGATTAACTTGTACTCGTAATTAGACGCTCCACTTGGCCTAACTCATGCCCGCCGTAAGAGAGCGTAAATTGTGTGTTACGGTGTCGGTCGTGACGGTGACGTTGCCTTACGTAACGCCCACACCGATGCACCAATACGATTGCAACAGTAATGTTTGAATAATTTTGCAATTTGCATTAGCTTCTTCTTTATATTGAGAAACTCCTGCGCCCGCATCAAATTCTGTGACACACAAGATCTTATTACCTACTTTAAGATGCATTACAGTAGACCGGGATAAAAAGTAGCCTAGGTACAAAATTTTTGGTCCCACCAAGTTGGTACCTACCTACCTACCTACTTAGGTACTTCTGTACAAATTCACGTAGACGATTTGACTGAGAGAAGGACAAACAAAAGTTTTTAAACTCACTTTCGCCTAAGTATGTAATAAATATTCGATGATTAGGATTAATAATATCAATGATGACGATTGTCAAAGAGATTTATACATTTTCAAATTATCTACAAGCTATGTTAGAAGATGCTAATATCAAAGTAGAATGATGTTTTAGCGTCACATCTATGAAGTGGTAACGTATAAAATGTAAGTTGTAAATCCTAACCGATATGGTTTTATCCTCCATCTGAGAGTGAGCCCAGGGCCGATTGTACTGGCATATTGTTTAAAATGCTATTAAAAGAATGCCATAAAATATCAATACAGGTGACTGCGCCGCTCTCAGCATTGCTTCCACGTATGGTGTTTTTCCTGGACTCTTACCTTACAATGAGTCATCAAAGTCTTAACATAACAATAACGTGAATTTAATTGCGTCGTTATTACGATACATAAACTAGTTTTTATCTAAATTATTACGTGGGCTGCACTAAAAGTATCGGGAATGGAATATTACCACTGTTCCTGTCATATTTAAATCTTTTTAATTGAAAACTCCTTTGTTTTAAAAATCGAATACCATTTATTTATTTAAAAAAAGATTCTCGGTCTTGTCACAAAGTTTTGTCAAACTTGTTTAGTCGTTGAGAAAATGGAATTGACTCGAGAAAATTCAAGAGCGATGATTTATTATGACTTTCGAAGTGGTTTATCACAAAAACAGTGTGTTGACCGGATGATTTCTGCATTTGGTGATGAAAGTTAACAATCCAAAACCACAATTTATCGCTGGTTTGCTGAATTTTAACGTGGACGTGTCAAGCTCAGTGATGATCCCCGTCAAGGTCGTCCAAAAACTGCAGTCACCCAAGAAAACGTTGATGCTGTGCGTAAGCTGATTGAGAAAGATCGACATGTGACATACCGCGAAATTCAGGCAACTTTAGACATTGGCATGAGTCAAATACAAATAATCTTGCATGAACAATTAGGTGTAAAAAAGTTGTTTTCCCGATGGATACCGCATTCGCTCTGTGAAGAGCAAAAAGCGGCTCGCGTTACTTGGTGTGTCAGAACTCTCGAAAGATTCCACGCAGGATCCTCAAATGCTGTATACAACATCGTATCAGGTGACGAATCCTGGATATACGCGTACGAACCCGAAACAAAAAACCAGTCACGAGTTTGGGTGTTCGAAAATGATTTAAGCCTACAAAAATTGTTCGTTCACGGAGTATTGCAAAAAAATGGTGGCCACGTTTGTCTCCAAAACCGGCCATGTTGCGACTATTCCTCTTGATTGAGGGACAAAGAACGGTTAATGCAGAATGGTATGCTAGCATTTGTTTGCCACAGGTCGTTTCTGAACTCCGTAAAGAGAACTGCAACCGCCGCATCATCCTCCATCACGACAATGCGAGTTCTCACACCGCGCACAGAACAGAAGAGTTTTTAGAGCAAGAAAACATAGAATTATTAGACCATCCGCCGTACAGCCCCGACCTAAGCCCTAATGATTTCTATACTTTCCCTAAAATAAAGAATAAATTGCGTGGTCAGAGATTTTCATCACCTGAAAAAGCTGTGGACGCCTACAAAACGGCCATTTTGGAGACCCCAACTTCCGAATGGAATGGTTGCTTCAAAGATTGGTTCCATCGTATGGAAAAATGTGTCAAATTTCGCGGAGAATACTTCGAAAAGCAATAAATACATTTTTAAATAGTTATGTTGTGTCACTTCCTTGATTCCCGAAATTTTCAGTGCCGCCCTCGTATTTAGATAAAAACTAGTTTATGTTATGTAATCCTGAGATTTCCAAAATCCGGGCGCGATCCTGTCAGGAGTATCAGGGGCCTAAAAATCCTGAGATCTCAGGTCAAATCCAGAGATATGGTAACCCTACATGAAACTGCATGCAATTACATAATCTCAGACAGTCATTTCAAAATTAAGGGGGAGCCGCGCGGAATTTCGAAAATTTGAAAAAACTTGTTAAGTCACTGGTGCTAGGCGCTGAATACCTAGGTCATATACATTAAAAGGACTAGTGTAGGTTAGCTTGATCCTTTCACAAGGCCATAACCATGGCCTTGGAATTTGAAACAAATACCCAGAAACTGCATAAACAATACGTAAAAGTAATGATAATCTCAAAACTTATTTCTTCAGAAACTTTGTAAATATAGAACAAATGAAACAATGATCCGACATCAAAATGTTTGTATTGATATTCAGCAAGCCACTGTTGTCTTATTTTTCAATTAATAAATATGAATATGAAAATATTAAGACTTTTATTATTTTTTACCCAAACGCCTATGATTTTACGAAAGTAAACATTGCTCTAATTAAATCACCAGCCTACTCTGTACAGATATTAGTGTGCGTGCGTATTCGTAGTCGTGCGCCGTTGTCACACCACTGCCACGCGCCGCTCGCTCGTTATCATAAAGAAACTTGAAACTCGCAGTTTTGCGTCCGCGCTGCAACAAATAAAATAAAATAAAATAAAATAAAAATAAAATAAAAATAAAATAAAAATAAAATAATAATATATATATTGTCCCCTTAAATCAACACATTTATTTGAAATGTGTAACAGCTTATTCAAATTTCGTTCTACAAAAAAACCATGAAGTTGTAGGAGTTGAAGATGTAGGTAGTTAAAGGATCAAATCTCACTAAACAGAATTCCTGTCTATTGCTTAAGTTAGGAGACTGAATGGTTTTTTTAAATATGATTAAAGATAATTGTGATTAGTGAGTTTTAAGCAAGCCATCCTAATTGCTAGGTGCGAGGTTAAATGATAATAATGACATTAGCGTCTGACTAATTAAAATTGTTGAACGTAGTGTACTGAATATTCATTGCTAATAAAAAATTGGAAAGGTGCTTTCTAATTGTGGCTGAGATGAGCGGATTATGCGACGATAGGCGTTGTTAGGGCCTGTGGGTTGAGGTCGACGGATCTCGGCTGCGGTGAATTGGCCCGCGAGCGGCGAGACGCGTGGGTTTCGGAAGCTGCCGATAGTGCATGCGTGGAGTCAACGCACCAAGCGAAACGGGCCACTCCTTATTACTTCAGTAATTTGTGCCTCAATATCTAATAATTACGCCCGCATTGACATAAAAACACACCGTGCTTCGGAAGGCACGTAAAGTTCCCCGTTGGTCCCCGCTGCATTAGCAGTCGTTAACAACCACCAATCCGCACATGACCAGCGTGGTGGTGTATGGCCCGTTCTCCTATTCTACCGTTCTTTCATAGAGAAGGCTCGTGCCCCAGCAGTTTGGACATAAAAATGAACTGACTCTGGTGAAACACAGAAAAGCTCTTTAGATAAAGTTTGTGAAGTAAGAGCAAGTAAGACCCAGCAAATTGCAACACCTATATTGCAATTTGCTGGGTGCCTTGCTCGTTTCACCAAATAGATCTAGTAGTTCTGCTTAACACCTGGTTAAAGATATTATTTATCAAATGTGTTTTTTGTACCAAATAAAAGTAGCCTTGTGAACTTATAACAGTAATTTAGTTATTTGAAGATATTAACTCCAATAAAAACGTAGTAGTCAGTCAGATAAATACGACATGTTCTCTCAATTTCGTTGGATGTGTTTTCCTCCCGGTTCCAGGAGCACTGACCTCTTTATGTATTGTACGGACAGACGTACGTCCGCATTTATTTTATAACAGTAACTACGCCTGTGCCGGAGAAGGAACCCCGGCGCACTCCCGAACGTAGAACAAGTGAATGCCCGCTTTGTTTGATTATACTGTTTTGCCTGCACGTGAAGCCCCCACATCGATTTGTAAATTATCAGAACGAATTAAACTTTAGTATTTAGGCTCTACAATGGGACTTACTTCCCATGTTGAGCAGAGGCTATCCTACATAGACAGGAGCACAAGAAAAGATCAGGTCATTGCCCATCGTATCAAATGTGAAAGTTTCTTTAATTGCAATTGCGCTAAGCGCTATGTCGCCAATGGGAATAATGTCATCTAGGTTGGTATCTATGTTATGTATGTAGGTAGTATCATTGTTTGACATGCTTTTGTACACAAATAACTAGCTCAAAGTGTAGTTTTGTTTTCATATCTATCGATAAGCCAAGTACGATTACCTATGCAGTTTGCATTGGGTTATCTTTATCTTCACGATCTGAGGATTTGACGATCCAAATATCGTTATCTTTGTGTTGTTGACACATTTAACTTTAAGGGAATGTTCTTTTAATAAAAAGACGACCGATTCTTTTTTCTAATTTTAGTTTCTGTTGAAACTATAAAAAATTATAGAGATAATTATTTTTCTCATATTATACCGTAAATTTGGTGGTGTAGTAGATGCCAACAATAGAAACATTTCGTTATTCCAAAAAATCTTAGGTGTCATTCTATTGGATAAAGTTGAAAACATTTTTCATTACGTGACTGGGAACGCATTCGAGAGGCGGTTTTTATTAACGCTACTTGCCGTTTAGTTGAGGGTGAATATCGGGGAAAAGCACGCAGCAACGAATAGGTTACCTATATGCCCATTGAATTGTGTATATGTCGCAGTCGGATTGTACAATCCGCCGCATTACATTACGGCTAGCCGTTTTCAAAAACAGGGCCGTTTTGAAATACGGCGGTTCAACGACTAGGCGGATTGAATGCGGCTGAATGAAAATCCGCCGGATTGTATTCGGCGCCATACGTTCTTCAACACGGCTAGCTGTAATGTAATACAGCGAGTCATTAGCCGCCGCTTTGACAGTTTTTATTTCATGAAATTTTTTACTGTCTATTGGCCATATTATGATGTGGTTTGGGCAGATCAATGATAAGAAATCGTTTCTCAATAAGGGCAACTAAACGCGCGGCTATTTCATGAAATGGTCAAACTTTAGTGATCATATCGTAAAATATTGACTGCGCTCCCCCTTCCGCGACTGGCGCTCGCTCGCTGCGCTTCGCTCGGGAAAAATTAAAATTTAACTGAACCTAACCAACAGTAAGATTTCCTACATTAACGATATGGCCAAACGTGGACGGGCAAATCATCAAACGTTGACGCTTTAAGGATATGATCATGGTCACCCTATAATCTAACTAGTAGTACGATGCGGCTAAACGTGGGCCGCCTTAATGAAGATTGTATCGCAATTACAATCCGGCTAGTCGTTGGACCGCCGTATTTCAAAACGGCCCTGTTTTTGAAAACGGCTAGCCGCAATGTAATACGGCGGATTATACAATCCGACTGGCACATACCTATATACGAGTATATGGACATATTGTCCGCTTTCGTTACAGTCTACAATCTACATCTCTACCTATTTGAATTTACCTACCTGTCCTATAGCCAGTCATCACATCATCGTCACCAGCCCATTTTATGTGCCCACTGCTGGGCACGAACCTTCCCTATGGATGTATAGGGAGAATGGGCCATAAACCACCACGCGGGCCCAGTGCGGATGGGTGGTTGTTAACGACTGCTAATGCAGCCGGGGCCAACGGCTTTATGTGCCTTCCGAAGTACGGAGGAGCTCGAGATGATAAATTTTGGGTCACCCATCCGATGACCAACCTTTATGAAAGTTGTTTAGTGTCTGTAGCCAGTATTTTGAAACAAAAACCGAATACCAACCAGTGTTTGATTTTCTTTTATTTTATATTATAATTGATTCCTTGACGAAATCCTTTATAACCACTTGAGCGTCGATCGACCACCAGGTGGCCGTTAACAATTAAAATTCTATTGTGTCTGGTATTCGCGCGCTCGAGCTCATAATAAATCAGGTATAGGTAAAGATGGTGGTGGCCCGGTGGACTTAAAACAAGCTCTTGTTGTATTGAATACTCCAACTTTAAGAATGTTTACTTTAACAGATTTATTTAAAATGTGTTTTTCTAATTTACAGACAATGTCCGCCGACACTAATGACGCCGCTGCGGCGAATAATACTTGATGAAGTGCAAATAGCATCGAAGAAATCACCCAATGACTTTGGGTACAAATCTGACGAATCAGGTGAGATGCCTACTAATAGCTTAAAAATATTAGGAAATTGGAATTTTTGTGTGTATACTCCTGCACCTAAAAATAACAAAACAAACTAACAAAACATGTTAGCAAAACTTGTCAGCAAAACATTACAGTTTCCTGCGACTTTAAAAACACAAACATCTACCTACTCGACAAAATGACTTCGGACGAAGAAGGCGTACTCGATGTTTTATAAATTTTACATACAGCAAGAAAAAGTAACCGATTTCGCGTTTGACCCTATCTACAACGACGTACTTTTAATATTTACGCAGAATTACAAGTAGATCATATTTTTTATTTTTGTTCTTGTAATCCGACAATGAAGCTAACCAAATCACAGGGCGCTCGCGTATTAAATCGATTAATAACAACGCATTGCCTTTATTCCAATTCATATTGACACACACAAAAACTATTTCAGCATTATTTAGTTAAAATATTGTTTTGACAACGTTACACAAACGTAAGAAAAAGAGACAAAACAATGAGGTGACGAGGAGAGTTAAAATTTAACAAAACAAGTTCTCACGATTCGAAAACGAATAGCTAATAAAACTCGCGATAGGCACCCTGAAAGTAGTCTACTATTCAGTTGATAGTAAACATTGGCAATTATCGGGTCTATAGTTGGCTCTGACAAACGTGTTGCGTCATCGATGAATTAGGTCTTTCTAAACCTATAATAGTGAAACAATTGCTCAGCGCACTGTAATGAAGAGTGCAGATATGATATCAGATTTTATCTTGGTCCTGTTTGTATGTTACGTCATCGTTGCCTCGAAAACACAATTGTGTGTTAGAAATGTAGGTTTGCAATTTGTCGACCGACAGCCTGTTGCATATGCTTTCTCCGTACATTAACGTTTGTTGCATAGCGTGACTGATTTGTGGCGATAAAAAGTTTAATAAGGGTTTTTTAAATGGCATAAGCTGATTATAGTAACCTATTTTGTGTTTATAATAACCCATTGTTTGGGGTTTTAACAACACGAACACGTCCGTAATATGGTGTATTATATTATAGATACGTTATTTTCGTTCATAAGGACAATAAATAAACATTTTGCTGATACTAACTTTTTAATAGCTTCCGATTTAATGTTGTTGTAACAAGTTGGCATTCGAACCCATGGAAGCTGTACTTTTTTTATCATCATCATCATCATCTCAGCCATCAGCCGTATGAAAGCATCTGTGGATCTTGCTCAGTGACGTGCATTTGGAGATGTCTTTGTCCAGCAGTGAAATAGTTTAGGCCAAACTGATGATGATGATGTGTTCATTCTTTGGTTATTTATTAGCGAGGGTTGTTACTTCAATGTATACATACGTATTATTACTACACTTTAAACATCGAAAAAAATATATTTACAATTGGTTTAGGAATAAATTGCTATTTAAATAAATTTAAATTTTGCTTTTGCATTAATGCAATAGGTAGAACTAACAGTGGCCCGAATTGCAAAGGTCGGGTTCGAGTATATATTAGGTAACTACATTGTGAATGAACAATATAAAAATAATAAAATACTGAATAAGTACCATAACGTTTTGCAATTTCAGTGTACATAGCCCTACGGCTAATGCAGGCGGTGACGGCGCGCGTGAACACCGTCTGCCTTCGGTACTTGGACAACGCCCGGCTAGACACGCTGCCGCCGCCGCCCGCGCTTGCCGACCTCAAGACCGTCTCCTGCGCCACCAAGAACTCGCGTCGGGCGATGGAAGACCGCCACGTTGAGATCGGCAACCTGGAGGCTCTGTTCGGGATTGAGGTAAACTATCATCATAATCATCATCATAATAATCATCATCATCATCATCCTATACTAGTCCACTGCTGGACATAGGCCTCTCCAAGTGCACGCCACTGAGCATGATTCGCAAACAGTAAACTATGTGACCGGTTAATGACCCTCATTTAGCCACCTGAAGATTCGCGCTGGTTGCCTGAAGATCGTCAGCTTGCGGGCACTGTTTGGGGTTTAAGGTAAACTGTTAGAATAGATGTTGTTAAAGGCTGTCATGAAGCGGCCTGAAGATCACCACCACCACCAAGACTTCGCGCCGCGTGATGGAGGACTGCCACTTCGAGATGAGCAATACCAGTGATGACGGTAGGCTTGAAATTGCTCCCAGTTGTTCCTTCGCAGAAAGTGCCGTTGTTAGGCACCCCCACTATTGAAACAGGACAGTATACCCTCAAACTTCATCCAGGGACAGACTCAGTCCACGTGCTCCGAGTTAGAGATCTATACTAATATTATAAAGAGGAAAGCTTTGTATTTTTGTATGTATGTATGTATGTATGTATGTATGTATGTATGTATGTATGTATGTATGTATGTATGTATGTATGTATGTATGTATGTATGTTTGTATGTATGTTTGTATGTATGTATGTATGTATGTATGTATGTATGTATGTATGTATGTATGTATGTATGTATGTATGTATGTATGTATGTATGTTTGTATGTATGTATGTATGTATGTTTGCAATTGACTAACGGTTAATACCTTATTATCTGTATTGATGTTTGCGTTTACCTTTTTTTCTTCTTTGATTATAGATTCGCTCAGTACCTACTCATAAAATGAAAGTACATTAACAAAAGCATTGCTTGCTATATTTAAAGTTTTCTAGAAAGATAGTGTTTGATAGAAACGATAGCAGCCGATAACACTGTGTTTGTTGTTAGCCAAGTGACACATCTTTTGGTGTTTGGAATATAATTGTATGTAACACTTGAAACGAATGCGATACAAAACATTGTTGTTTCTTTGTTATTTCATTTTCTTCAGTATTCATCATTTGATTGTTGTTGATTTAATTATGGTACTGTAGCTATCCGTCGGTGCCGTAACAAGCTTGAACATGTATCCAGCGCCCGCCCTAGACTTTGATCAGGGTAAAGCGAGAATTAAAATATACCATGATATCACTCATTCATCTTAAAAGGCGCTATCTATTTTTTTTTTCGCTTAAAACTTCACATTTAGCATTTTGGTGCCTCTTGCCACCGGGCGCCTAGAGCGACCGCTCCACTCTCTCTACCCTAGGGCCGCCGGCGCTGCTTAAAGCAATAAAAATCTAATTTAATCATCATCATTAATAAATCTTTTATCATAATAATAATAATAAATCTTAAAAAATTCTTATTTGGTTCCAATTTTGATTAACATTATTTACTAAAAGCTGCTGTAAGTAACGCTGCAATTATTTTGCACATAATAGAAAAAATATTTTAATTATCCAACCACTACTTGCATATGAATTCGAGTAATTATAACCATGATTTTTGTTGATTTTGAGAATCCGATAGTTTAGATAAGTATCATAAAAACTTGTTTAACATCAAATTTTGTTTGCAGACGACAGAGCCGACGAGTTTCTACGCGGTATACGACGGTCATGCCGGCTCGGCGGCGGCGACTTACTGCGCGGCGCACTTGCACCAGTACCTGGTGGAGAGTCCCCACTTCAAGACCGACCTGCGGCGCGCCATGAAAGACGCCTTCCTCAGGACAGACGTCGAGTTCGTGAGGAAGAGCAATCAGGACGTAAGTCTATAAACGGTCACGTACTGCGCGGCGCACTTGCACCAGTACTTGGTCGAGAGTCCCCACTTCAAAGCCAGCTTGTACTTTAGCAGCAACCTAAGGAGCGCCACAAGTTCCCGTAAAATTTAAATGATCATCTGTGTTATTTGTTTGGAACAAAATTTGAGTCGAAGTTTAAAGTGTCCAACACTGGTGCCATTACCCTACTCCGTATTACCTGTATTTGCAGGTTTCTTATGAAACCTACTTCAGGGACCAGTCTCTCGCAAATTACAGGATGTTGCGTATCTTATAGTTTATTCTAAGCCTTTTGTTACTCGTCAAATAATAGAGAAAATTAATGTTTTTAGATACCTATATGTATTATATTTTTATTAGATCTAGCCTTTATTTAAAATGTCCTCCATTTGGTCGTGAAACATCCGTCTAGGTCTTCCCCGTCCCATATTCAAAATGATATTGCATGAGCTAGGTAACCCTGTAATTCAGGCTTGAATGTTTAATATAGTGTTTAGTACATGCGTATTGGTTTGTGTGTCGCGGGCAGCGCGCGTGCGGCGGCAGCACGGCGGTGGCGGTGGCGGTGCGCGCGCGCTCGCTGCTGGCGGCGTGGGCGGGGGACTCGCTGGCGCTGCTGGCCAAGCGCATGCGGCTCATGCAGCTCGTGCGCCCGCACAAGCCCGACCGACAGGTACGCAGCTACTTTTTTTTTTTGGTAAACTTACAGCTAATACATAAATTAAAAGTGTTTATAAATTAAATACAACCAATTACAAGTTTCCGCTTATAGCTTAATACAGATTAATACAGATTACATAATCTCTTCGATTTTCGATGGAAAGTGGAAACGGTTGGTAAGATTTTTTTTTTTACAAAAAGAAATTATTATTAAATTTGTTTTTAAACTGGTTCAGGGATGAGTTAAATAAGTCTACGAATGCAAACCCAAACAAACCTTTTTTTAAAGTTATGGCTTCACTTTCGCCTTTGTAACGCGTTAGTGGGCGGGTGGCCAAGCTTTCGAGCCAAATTCCCAGGTCGGCAAAGTGTGTTTCGGATCCTTTTCGATGCATAGCCCGGGTTTGATGATTAAGTCACCACCCTTCTTATAGTGTTGACTTGATTTCAATGGTGTAAGTTTTTGCCCAGCAGTGGGACAGTCATAAGCTCTTAACTTTTTTTATGGTTTGCACATTTAGCCAGTGTCAAAAGTATTTTTTCTTACAAATTATATAATATAAGTAAATAAACAAATTTTACTTTGTTGATTGATAAATGATATTCCCCCAACCCCTTTGACTTTAGGTTCAGTAAAGATGTGGGGCTTTGTCAAAAGTGGGCAAAAGTGACGTTGTACTGTTGTTTTATTTTTCAAAAGTCATGTACGATCACGAACATTTAATGGTTAATAATCCACCATTATTTACATTAATTTTCGACGTAACACAAATTTTAGAAAATAAAACATATCCGCAGACATGATTGTTCACTCTTTCGCCAAGAAGTCTAGGTCTCAAAAAAAGGTCTCTGAATAACGTTCAAAATTAGGACGCACGCTGGTCTGGGACGTGGAAAGAATGTATCAGCTACTTTACTTTCCGTGCATGTCGTAAGAGCCGATTCAGAGACAAAGTTCCAAGATACTTTTATTTTTATATTAACGGGTAAGCACAGTGCCTTGATCTCACCATCAGGTCAGATCAGGCGGACAAACAAGCCCTACTACCAACCAAACTGAGCACACAAACATGTACCCCCCGCTGGGAATCGAACCCGGGACCTCTGGGTCTAAACCGGTGGTCTTAGCCACTAGGCCACGAGGCGGTTAGTTACTTGCACATTAAGCGATCGGCTAAAAACAACAACAACCTATCACTGATGTTGTCTATTCCACCTCGGAACCCTACTTTGTTACTAGCAAACATAACGTTATGCATGGTATCGATACCTGAGGACCTCTCGCTGCCCAGCGTGGTGAAATCTATGCTGGAGGGCCATGGCTTCGTTCAGTGAAGCAGTCATTTCGCTGAAGGAGGCCGCGAAGAGGGTTCACGAAGAAGATTTCCATGCGGACCCGATCCGTCGTAGGCGAGTCGGTAGAAGGAGGAGGCAGTTCGCCCGCCTTCTTCCACCGCAGTGAGGCTTACGTGACTGCGTGGTGGGCCTCCCCTCATAGCTGCATACTGAAACTGTTATAATTATAGCAGTTTCAGTACTTGGGTTAAATTTCTAGAATATAAGCAAACATTAAAATCTATTTATAAATAATCTATACTAATATTATAAACAGGAAACCTTTGTATTTTTGTATGTATGTATGTTTGCAACGAATAAACTCAAAAACTACTGAACCGATTTAAAACATTCTTTCACCATTAGAATGCTACATTAGCGCTGAGTAACATAGGCTATATAAAAAAAAGAAATGCGGTACGAAGTCCACCGGGTCAGCTAGTAAATAATAAAATAGAAATCTTTTATTTCAGAAAATAGTAGTTCATATTATTATATAATCTATTCTAATATTATAAAGAGGAAACCTTTGTATTTTTGTAAGTATGTATGTATGTATGTATGTATGTATGTATGTATGTATGTGTGTATGTATGTATGTATGTATGTATGTATGTATGTATGTATGTATGTATGTATGTTTGCAACAAATAAACTCAAAAACTACTAGACCGATTTAAAGAATTCTTTCACCATTAGAATGCTACATTAGCGCTGAGTAACATAGGCTATATAAAAAAAAATGTCCAATCGTGCAAAGCAGGGACGGGCCGTTAGTTATAAAATATAGGTAGTCTAAAAATTAAATGCCTACCCGATACAGCCAGCAATATAATTCAGCTTTAGTGCAGCAATTAAAACTTAAAAATAAAAAATATTCATATTATTATGTTAGTATACACACACTACACACACAGACACACATTACTTAAAAGCTGTTAGTTAGATGTTAGTGTAATTTAAAATAAAAACAATATTTAGCAAATCTCCTACAATTTCACCGAAGATCAAATCATATGTTGTAAATGATGTAAGTATAGTTTCTTGTTACATTTTTTTTGTTACAGGATGAACGGGATAGGATAGAAAATTCGGGCGGCACCGTGGTGTTCTGGGGCACGTGGCGGGTCAACGCGCAGCTGGCGGTCTCGCGCGCGATTGGTGAGTGCCTGCACACAGTACGCGGTTAAAGAACTTTATTTTTCTCATAAAGAATTACAATATTCACTTACTGAGAAAATATAAACATTTTAACATAACATAAGAAAGCAAGACACAATGGGCGTACACATTAAAACACAAAATTAAATAAAATAATATGTCGGGTAAATTACAAAAATGTCAGCGACGATTGCATGCACCGAGCAACCACGAATCTAAAGCGCGCAGAGCCGAGCGTACTAAATGAATAATTCTCTAAAACAAATAAACCGATGTTAATGAAACTTTTTATGGCTAAGGGAAATATAGAGATGTTTATAGTTAATAGAAGAAATTAATTAAAAAAAAGCTGAGCCTTGGCTGTTCATGGCTGATGTTAATAATAATTGAAGAAAGTGGTCTATTGTTGGTTGCACCTCTAAAAACATACGAGAGAGAGAGAGAGAGAGAGAGAGAGAGAGAGAGAGAGAGAGAGAGAGAGAGAGAGAGAGAGAGAGAGAGATTCTTTACTATTCGACATTCCACAACGGCTAAGAGAGCTCACCTGATAGCAAGTAACGATAGGAACGAAGTCGTAAGCGCACTACGCCCGGAATCCTTAACTACTAAGGATTCTTTAGGATGAGGATGTTTTATATAAAACTGTCGAAACACAACAATGCTACAAAAATTGTTGTTATGAGAGAGAGAGAGAGGAAGAGATGTTGTAAGATGTTATGGCCCCTATAGTATTGTTCGTATTACAGGGCTATGTTCAAAGTCCACTACAGATATGCAAAGAGTATTCGCCTCTTATATAAAGCCTATTTTACATATTTAAATCCTTACGCTTATTATTTAAGCAACTTTCGCAAAGGCCAGTCATCGGATGGGTGACCAAAAATTTATCGTTTCGAGCTCCTCCGTGCTCCGGAAGGCTTTACTTGCGTAAAGCCGTTGGTCCCGGCTGTTGTAGCTGTCATTAACGACCACCTATCCGCACTAGGCCCGCGTGGCCCGTTTTTCCTATCCATCCATACGAAAGGCTCGTGCCCCAGCTTCGGGGATATAAAAATCCGACCCAGTGCGAGTCGGACTCGCGCACGAAGGGTTCCGTACCATTATCTATAAAAATATTTCAAGTTTCTACCTGTTATCTTTATTAAAACCGAGAAAAAAATTGGAAAAAAATCACGATTGTTGTATGGGAGCCCCCTTAAATATTAATTTTATTTTAATTTTATTATTTATTTTTAAAGGGAATAATATAACTCAAAATTCTGTTAATATTTCAAGCGTCTACTTGTTGCCGTTATCAATATCGAGCAAAAACGAGCAAAAAAAATTAAGTTTGTTGTATGGGAGCCCCCTTAAATATTATTTTATTTTGTTTTTTAGTATTTGTTGTTATAGCGGCAACAGAAATACATAATATCTGTTAAAATTTCAACTCTCTAACTATCTCGGTTCATGAGATACAGCCTGGAGAAGTGGTGACAGACGGACAGACAGACAGACGACAGACGGACGGCGGAGTCTTAGTAATAAGGTCCCGTTTTACCCTTTGGGTACGGAACCCTAAAAATGATCTGATGATTATGATGAAATCCTTGCGGAGTTTTTATTATAATGTAAAAAACCAAGTTTGCAATTTTACAAGCTTTTATTTAGTTTCACCTGTCCTGATGTTTGTCTGTAATCAAATCTTGCAAGTTAAATTAAATCCACTTCCCAGTTATCGATTGAGCTGAAATTTTGCATGCATGTGTAAATCGGATGATGAATGCAAAATTATTATGTCATGGAGCTGATATGATGATGGAATCAGAAGGTGGCCATAGGAACTCGGTAGTTAAATGACACAACCCCATAAGTTTTTTTTTTACATTAAACATTGCTCAATCATGCGAAAATTATGTATGTATTTAAAATAACACAAAATATTGTAAAGTATGGAAATTGCGCACTGAGTCCTTTTTAGATTGTCGCGAATGTTATTTTTGTCGTATTTCACAGCCGGTTTGGCTGACCCAGTCGCCATAAACTCTTATACAAAGTGAACATTACATACGTTTGCTGTAACATAACCGCCTTTCTAAAAGGACATTTTTGTCTTCATTATAATCTCTGTCCCAGATCTTGGTGTTTAAATGCAGCAATGAATTTACTTTACCTACCCTTACACGTTAGCATACTTCGCCAGTATGTTATGTTAAATTGGCATTGTTTATTTTTAATAAAGAAGTACTTAAACTGTTTAAGAGAAAATGAGGACAACTTGCCATTGTTAAGATTTTTTAAAACCGGTTTATGACCAGCATCTTAGCACCGCACCGGCAAGTTGGAAACTCGAAAAGTATTTAACAATATTATCTTAGTGACCAGCCATTATTATTAATCCTTTTCCTGTCACACAAACCACATGCCATTGCAAATAATTCACTGTGTTTCAGATTAATGTTATTTATTAATCTTATTAGAATGTTTATTAGGTTTCATTTTAATTAAATAGGATTGTTAACGTTTTATCTTTTTATTCTTTTGATGTTCTTTTGCAAGAGCATAATTATTTTAATCTTAAGAAATACAATTTTTAACATATTATAATGTTGATAAGGTAAGTAATAGTAATAAAACAAATATTTTATGCGCAATGTTTACAAAATTATAAAAACTCATTTCTATTATATTACTATTATGTTATGTTAACATGATAGTTTTTTGTGCAATGTCACCGCTTAAAGCGTACATCTCAATAAGCTGAATAAGACAAAGGGTGTTACGAGGGCTGCGGTAGTGCGTTAACGTCAAGTTAATCGGTCGTTTTATTGTTATTGCGAGGCGGAGGCGCGAGCCACCCGACTCCTTACAATGAGACGCGCGCGTGCCGACCATTAAGCTGTTAGCCTTGGATCGCGGGGGATGCCACCCGTTAATGCACTCTGTGACACGTCATTAGTCTATGTCACGCAGAATAGTGGACCTGTACCACTAATCTGCGTATCGTACTATGGACTGCGGTGATGAAGCTTTTTTTATACGCTATTAGCGGGCTAAGGGTACCTTAAACTCAGTTTCAACATTGTTGGAAAAAATTGTTTGTAGTAATAGAAATAAATCATCATTATTTTTAAGTTTCAATTGTTACTTCACATGGATCCAATGGTCTGCTATAAATGATTTTATTATTATATTATTATAGAGCAAACCGGATTGTAAAATATCATGGGTTAAGGCCCCGAGTCCTACCTTAGACTCGCTTTTTAAGGTTCCGTAGTAACTCACATTTTACGTAGACAGAGAGACAGACTGATATACGGCTGTCTGTCTGTTTGTGTAAAGATTATGTGATTTGTCACATGGCCACCGAGACGAAAACAAGAGAACAATACTTGAAATATCTTGTATAAAAAAATTGTCAATATTAAAAGGAGGTATTCCACGAAGCACACCCAAACGAAGCACACCCATAGGTGCGCTTTAAATAAAAACCTACGAATATCACTCGCATAGTGCGGCGACTAAAAAATAGAAATGTCGACAGAAGAAAATATTTATAATTTAATAAGACCAACTTTAATCCGTTTCCTTAAGGCCTTCCCTATAGATGAAAACACCATAGGGCGAACAGGCCATAACCAAATTCATATTTTATTTGTAGATTCTAAACAAAAGAAATAAGGTATTATTTCAGGCTACGCAAGCTCGCGGGCAACTTATCCAAATGTAACACAATTTTTTAACTAAATTATCAAATCTGTACGACCTAACCTTTACCTTTGAAGCTTAAATCAAGACGAAACCTTTATAAGGGCATTGTATAGTAATTCGATCGGCTCGGTGCGCGCGCCGGGCGCCGGCGTGTCGCGACTCGGTCGCACCCTCCGGCCGCCCTCACCTTGCCTACAACCCCACTGCATACAGTATCGATTACCGGACACTGCACCGGCCGGGGGTGCGCATAAATATCGATATCGATAAAATTTTATTCATTTCAAGATTGGATTTTAAATAATTATAGAATATTTCATTTTATTTATTTATTTATTTAATAAAGAAGTTAATTAATATATTTAAAAATAAGTTAAAAAGAAAGTAAAGTTTTGTTTTCCGGCTTCCAATTTTTACAATTTATTTTTACGTACTTACCAATATTTAATAGAAAAAGTTGTTCAGTTCTGTACACATTACACCTCCTACAGGATGGCGCCCCAAACGCAACCCAAATAAAGAGTGGTAAAATGTTTACATTTTTTTATTTTGCTGATGGCTTCAGGCAGCCTTTTCAGCGTCATCAGACTTTAGTATAGTTCGTCTGATAGTTCTTAAAAGACTTAAACAGACAAAAAATGCAACCACAATCTTGCCTAAATAGTAAACTTAAAAATGCATTAAGGCATAATATTTCCAAAATGCAAAATATTTATCTCTAGACCGTTGAAAGTACCGTTGATTTTGCAGGTACAAAAATCAATGTATTAACTAAGTAAGATTTTGTCTATTTTTATTAGAAAAAATCCTTTAGTAACATTTTAAATGCCGTTTTAAGACGTATATAATACTTTAACAGCGATTTTACATATTTTAAAATATTAGTCAGAAATCACCAAGTGACTGGCCTACAAGAAAAATCTCCATCCATACATAGTATGAAGTAATAGATATATAAAATTATCGATATATTTTTGGTTATACAGATAGTTCCCAACCCTCGACAAAGATAGGTATCACGACGGCTTAGTCACAATATAATGTTGACATTTTCTTCACAGCTTTCCGCGACGAATAGCCCACTTCCCCATGTATCGAGACCAAAACCCATCGATTCGCATGCCACGGGAGATTAACTTCGGAAACGTTTAGACCCCCTTCGATTATTTGAAAGCCAGACTCCGCATTTCATGCAAGATTAGTTCGGTACGGCTGTCATTTGTGAACGGAAAATGGTGGTTTTTCCCAAGTCACGTATAAGTCATTGAAAATATTCTATTGCTATCTTTATGTATTTAGTGGTTAACGATTAACAACATATATTATTTGGATTTTTAATGTGCGTTGAGATTGTGGTGGCGGTTGAAATTACCATAAAGTTAGCGTTCCACTCCTACAAATTTAAGCCTTGTCTTAACAACAAACTTTCATCAACATCTCATCATCATAATCACCATCATCATCATCTCAACCAATAGACGTCCACTGCTGGGCAAAGGCTTCCCCCAAGGAATTATCATCAGCCTTTAAATGAATTTAGTAATTAAAGTATTATCGCAGTAGCGCTGGTATTCGACACGGTAACAGCAGCGTTCGCCACCAGTTTTCGTCGCCAAAAAATAACACTATAACTTAATTTTTTTAATTGGATGACAGCTGCTAGGAAGCAGTTGATCTGTATGCATTTGTTTCTAAAATCAAAATCAGGTGTTGACCTCAATTTTTAATGATTAAAGAAAAAAGTGTCGATCACTATTCTATCGAACGGCCGGTCGGTCGGATTGGTAGGATCGGTAGTTCCTATCGATTGAACTAAAAACACCCAGAATAGACTTTTATGTCTCCTATTGGCCAAATGAGAAGGCTTTTTTATAGCTAGACCCTCAGTTATACAAAGTGGCGTCGTAAATCACCTCTATTAGCCGGCCGACTAGACAAGATCTGATTGATTCATCGCAAAACAGCTCTTTCTTTTAGCCTTCGACTTTAGCTCGTAAAAAATACTTTGTGTACCATAAATGTTAACAAAACAGAGTTATAAAAACATAAATGTTACACAACATTTTTCACTAAGTTTTCAGGGTGCCTAGTGTGAGTTTTGTTTACTATCCGTATTCATTCGATTAAAACGAAAATTAGTATGGCATTGAAGCAGCGCCTCCTGGCGGCATATGAGAAGAGTTAACATTCTGTTATACAAATTCTCGTTTTCGTTAACGTGATCGAATTGCGAATGAAACTCGCACTTGGCACCCTGAATGCAAATTATAAAACGAATGATAATTAAGTTTAAATCGATGTAGGTCAATAAAGTCTACTCTCTAAATATCATAATTGTTTGTCTGCCCTGTTCCCAATATTTTTATTTTTAGTTTATATTATTTTATAGTTTGTATTATTCTTAGTTAAGTTTCATTTAATTAATTAAGTAGTTTTTTGATGGCCATGATTAGTTTTTACCTTTTTTAAATGTTAATGTAAGGTACTCTTCAACCTGTATAGGTACTATAGTTAAAAAAATTGTTTTTTTTCGAGTGTACTCTCACTTGAATAGTTTAAATGTTTCCATAAAATATAATATATTTTTGATGTAGATATCCCAATGTTATATTTAGTACGTTTAGATACTCAGTTTGTTTTGCAGTAATTAATATCACTCTCAACGTCTAAAATGTATATTTAAGCTGTGGTAATTGATGCTGGTGTTGAAATTAATACTACATAAATTATCTAATATTCCAAGCAACATTGTATTCAACATTGTTTTTTTACCTAAATAAATAAAAATAAAAAATAATAAAAAATTAAATGTTATTAGGGGTCGGCGCAACGTGTTGCCGTCTCCATTCCTCGATCAGCTGTCATTTTAACATTTACTCCTTTATTTGCCGTATCGCCTTTCATACAGCCTATCCACTTTGTCTTCGGTCTACTTTTCCCCAAATAACTTGCCTTAAACTACGAGTACTACTTCAGCTACTCTCTACAAACATAAATACAATAGAATTAATTTGATAGGAGCGTTTATACAATTTGATATCCTACACGAACTTCGGAGATTATAAGTTCAGAAGAATAAACTTTTTTTATCTGTCTTCCTCAAGCAGAGTTTAGTTAAAATTGGCTATGTCGTTTGAAATAATCGGAACATCCAAGTTCGTATGGGATATCAAATTGTATCACCATCACTATCAACAGCTCATGTTATGACCACATTACTGGGGCACGAGCCTTTCCTAAACCATAAACAACCGCGCAGGCCCAGTGCGGATTGATGGTTGTTAACGACTGCTAATCTTCGATCAACAATACACTGTTAATCGAAGCTACTAATGCAGCCGAGTTCAACAGCTTCACGTGCTTCCCGAAACACGGAAGAGCTCAAGATGACACATTTTTGTTCACCCATCAGATAACCGGCCTTTTTGAAAGTACCTTAACCGTAGCAATCGCAGACCGGGCGCGTTAAGCAATGATAACCGCCATCGAGGTCCTCCCAAATTGTACTTCTTTTTTAATTTATTTCATTTATATTATAGTATTATAGTTACACTTTTAATACAGTTGCGTAGTTCTCGTACAGGTTTTTGTAACTTCCTTTAATTTGCTAACGTACTTGTCTGACGTCCATTCTAGAGTCTGGGTTTTTTGCGATGCATAGCCCGGGTTCGTGATTACCAGCCCAAATTTGGCAAGCGTGGTGATTAAGCCAATACCCATGAATGACTTGATTTCAATGTTGGAAGCCTTTGCCCAGCAGTGGGACAGTTATAGGCTATTTACTCTACTTAGTAGTCTGACAATTGTTATAATATAAGTACCCCCGGCCGCAAGTACCCCTGGCCGCTGTCAGTAATCCATAATAATACATTAATAAATGCTCTTAATAAACAAAAAATATGGTTGGCACAGGTGACGCTCAGTACAAGCCGTACGTGACCGCGCGGCCGGAGATGGTGACCGTGGAGCTGGACGGCAACGAGGACTTCGTGGTGGTTGCCTGCGACGGCCTGTGGGACTTCGTCAGCGAGGACGACGTCGCGCTCGCCGTCTACAGGCAGCTGGCCATCGACCCGGGTGAGTACGCGATACACATGCCACCACGCGGTCAGAGTTGCGCGATTTTTATTTATTTATTTATTTTAAACTTAGCAACAAAATTAAATGGCGGACTTAACAGCCGACCAAAGACTGGTGCAGAAACGACACGGTAGGCGCAATTTCAAATCAAGCCCGTGATTTTTAATTTAAAAGTGACATGATAATAATATATCACAATTTTTGCATTATTAACAATTTGATTATTAAGGTACTTACCGTTCGAGGATTTTCGACGTGAAAAATAAGTTACCAGCGACTTTGATTAATAGAAAATGAAGCATTCGTAATTGAAATTATAGCGTGAGAATTAGTCACCGGTTTAAAATCGCCAACCTAAAGTGCGGGGTTTTAAATTCGTCGGTTGGTGATTTTAAAATTAAAGGTGTCGAGAAATACTCTTATATTTTTTGCACTATTTCTTGTAGAGGCACGAGACTTTCAGTGTCAAATTAGTCACCGATGACTCCGAAATACGAGTCGGGAGCACTATCATTGTGTAAGAAATAGTCCGGTAGTAATCGCTCTATTATAGGATTGCCATTTTCATGACATCATCAACGTGTACGACATTTTAAAAAAGAAATTGAAAATTATCTTTCATATTATTTTTTCCGATCTATTCCCATCCAATACCACAATTTTTTTGCGTTATACTAGGCGATGATTCCAACTGCGAGGGATGGCGCCAAGGGTAATGGGTAAACAGTTCGATGGAAAAAAGGAAGGAATATCTTGATCAGCAAGCGACAGTAGTTACCACGTGTCCGGCAGGTAGGCGGGCGAGCAATCTAAACCGGCACCAGGTTGTTGGCCGGTGGATGAACTTGACTGGAACATGGACCTGGACCACCAGCGCGTGGTATCACACAGTTTTAACACTCGTAACGCGGTAATAGCTATCAGAAGACCAAAAATGGAGATCTCCTCTAAGTGTGGGCGGCCATCTTTTCAAACTTTGTCATTGCATTCACTAATTCGCGATTGCAGTTGCAGCGAGCTCGTTGGCGTGCTGCGTTCTATATTGCGGTCTCGCTCTTGTGCGCGAGAAAGGTATTTTTTGGAGGGAGATGGGTAAAGGAAGCTAGTACAGCGCCAATCAAACTACTGTTATCAAATATGCAAATATTACGATAGCGTAAAATGCATGTAACTATATTTGCGCGGCAAATTTAACCAACCACCACCAACCAACCACCACCAACCAACCACCACCAACCAACCACCACCAACCAACCACCACCAACCAACCACCAACCAACCACCACCAACCAACCACCACCAACCAACCAACCACTACCATCCAACCAACCTACCAACTGGCGCAACCAAATACCATTGTTATTTCTTTTTATTCATATTTATTTTGTATTCCCAACGAATACCATCTTTTAAACTTATACATTTATTATAATATCTATTCCTGACCAATACCAGAACATGAAATTAAGTACTGCCAGCAGAAAATATTTTTTTTCTATTTAATTATAATTTTATCGTATTGAAATTTATTTTAAAACTTACCGAAATACACTAGGTTCGGTTCAGGTGAAGCGGTTTATTCTTCCAATTGCAGTGCCCGACGGTCTATAATGTACTATTTTATATTTTTTACAAAACCTTTTTTATCACTTATGGTTTGCAATGAAATATTGAGTATTGAGTACTCGATTTTTCTACCTGCGAAAACGGATGCGCTTGCTCTACTTTTTCAAAACCCAAAGCAACCAATCAGTCATATCTATATTTTCGATATTTTGATAAATGCTAAAAATTCAGTGAAATGCAGATTTGAAAGTACTACTGCAATCCAGTGTCTCTTTATGATGTCTTTTCAAATGAACTTGCAAATTTGTAGTATTACTTTCCGCCGTTATCTGTTTTAATAAAATAATTCCAAGCATTCGACTTTACTAGCGGTGCCATAATAAAACGTGTGTCAATGTTACTCAACCGAATGAAAACCAACAATGAACGAACTTGAACTTTAGATTCAAACAAAGTTGTCAGTACCTGCCTACAAAGATCTAAAATAATCTAACTTAAAACAAAAAAATACCATTGAGAATACTCTCCTAAGTGTATTGTTAATTTTTTCTTCTCCAGTCTTAGAGTCTTTCTTATCTAAAGAAAATATGAACGAAATGTCATCAGCGAATAATGCTATTTCCGACATTTCTTTAACCATGTAAGGAAGATCATTAATATAAACAAGAAACAGAAACGGTCCTAGAATATAGATCTATGAGGCACACCCATCTTTACAATCTCCCGAGACTATATCATTAATACCTACCTTTTGATTTCTATTGGACAGATAAGATTTTATTAAATCTAGTGCAGTCCCACGAACGCCATATTGAAACAACTTACCAATTATTTTCAATTATATTTTATTTTTGAACTAAATTATTACTAGGTACTTAGATATTAGAATGTGGTATTGGATGAGAATAGATCTTTTTTCCAACGTTTCGAACCCTGTGTGGAGTCCATGGCCACACGGACACTACGCAATCTACAAATTATTAAGATTTTAGAGTTTATGTAAAATACATGCCAGTAAGATCCGAATAAACAGTTTCATTTCCATATGTAGTGTTCGCGTTAACTTTTGAAAACAATAGTCTAAATTTAACATTTGCAACCAATGTGCGTGCAGTTTTCTGTGTCAATCAAGCAATAATAGCGGAATTTGAAATGAGAGGTTCAGTTTCAAGTCCAATCGGTTCTGCGGTTGACCTTGTATTCAGACGGAGCGTTGTTTTACTGACAATGCTCCGTGAGTCACCGCGCGACGCGTAGACAGGAATATGAAATTGCATTCAGTCACAACAAGGTCAATGCTTCAATTGTGGCCAACCCTGTAAGGTGACAAATTAGAAATTCGACTTGGACACATTGTATCAAATTGTATGTTATTTAAAGTATTCATAAAGTTTTATTGCGTTGTTAAACGTGTTGTCACAAGTGTGTGTTAACGTACTATGTTATTTAGTTTTAATTGTTTCTTGCTTGTCATGAATATGTTGATCACCGAAACGACAGCGTAATAGCAAACTTTACTCAGAATGGCATGCCCTTACATTACCACACCGGGTCACGTCATGATTATGACGCGAGTATTGTGATGAAAGCTGAGTGCCCTTTTTTAACCAATCCTAGGAGACCCTTAGTAGTTGACGTCGGTCGTGCTCCAAGCTCACTTAATTCCCGTACTTGGAACGTCGTCAGGGGAGACCTCTGAAATGTGGTTGCTGTAGCACCCTCGAATCTTTGTAAAGTGTCTATAATGGATCACAAGTTCACAACGCTTTAGGCGAAAAGAGCTTTTATGTTTTAACTGTGTCCTTGTTTTGTAAATATTGAAACTTGTCAACGTGACTCTATCTCGCGGCAAACAAGGGTTACTTGCATGAGATTTTTACCCTTTGAACAATTGTAATTACAACGCGAACTGATATTTTATGAAATTGCAATTTATTCATCGGTTTGGTTGTTGGTAGGGCTTGTTTGCCCGCCTGGCTAGCTACCACCATCTTATCTAAATATGTCGCCATAACATAAATGTCTGTAGCATTGTTGTGTTCCGGTAGCTAGAGATAAGATAGCCAGTGCCTCAGTAGTTGAGGATTCCGGGTGAAGAGCGCTTCCACCTTCGGCCTTATCATCACTTAACATCAGGTGAGATCAAGGCCAAGTGCTTGCCAGTAAGATATTAAAAAAAATAAAGCGTGCTTGATAAATAAGCTTTTAAAATAGCTATTCAGTTAATGAGTTTATCAGCGGCAGTGTTAGTACAATATGAATATTTGCGCTTAAATAAGTAGCTCACACGTTGTATTAAATTAATAAATTGCAATCGAAATCCAAGCACCTAATAAGTATTCGTTTACTTTTCTACATTACCATAATGCAACAATGAAGCGTATCACAAAGCAAAATGTCATAATCCAGATTTTTGACACTTATTAACGGAGGGGACTCGCTTCCCCTCCGCATTGTCAACTTGTCCGTCAGTTCTGAGTGCAGATAATCTTTTATAATGGCACATAATTATTGAGGTCAGGTTGCAGACAATTTATGACTGTATCCTGTTGACATCAATTTATGGCACTGTTGACTGGGATCGAGCAGACGTCGCCCCGGCGCGGCGTGCGCTATGGGCGCAAGGTGGAAATAAAACACCTGTAGATGTGTATCGTCGCTTAGACACACAGGTTTCTTTGTTTGACTGGGCCTTGCGAAAAAACCTAAGGCGGAGAACAATGAGAGTGTATTTTATGTACCGTAACGAGATTGCAGCAGTGCCTAGATTTCAGGCGGCTGCGGTCAGGCCGCGCCGCAGCCCCACAATGTTGTGTCGTAATTGCGTCGGAAGTGGGGAAGTGTAGAAATTGGATACATTGTTTTGGCCCCCGTAGCAGCCATGCCGCCCCTCTCTCACGCTATGCCGAAGCCTTTCTAATTGTTAGCCTCGCGCAACCGTCGTTCAGGCACATCTGATTGAATGTGATCTTCAGTATTCTGTCTGGTATTTTTAACGATACATTGACCTTTTGTTTTACTCGTATTGTATTGTTAATTAAACCTTTAATTTCGAATAGCTGTTAATTTAATACTAATTCAAATGGAGCTAAGTCCCCCTTTGACGCCTTTCAACTTACATGCACGCGAATGGACACTTGGTCGCTTCATCGGATTATCCGATTTACAAGTTTAAATCGTCACGAGCTCTGAATATATTCAAATAGGGGTGGGCAGCCATCACTAATCTCTCGAGGGTCAGTTTGAATAGCTAGCTTTTATTATATATCAAAATCGTTCTTAAATAGGAAACTTTAAGGTTGAATTTCATTAAGCAATTGCTGGTGTACGTGCTGTTATTTTACACTTTAATCGTGAGTCCTGTCATATGACACGGCTCCAACTGTTTGCAAAACTCCGACGATCAAACTTTCGATGGACGTTTATAGTGCCGCTCGCGATGGCTTAAGCCTTCGCCGGATCAAAGGCGGAACAGAAGCGGTGCGGATCCACGCCATTTGTAATTGTTCCTAGTTTTTGTACTGTGTTTTGTTGTTGTTTGTGTACTTCACAATTTTACTTAGGTAGGTACTACGAGTAGGTACTATAGTGCATCGAAGGCTTTGTTGAATAGTTTCTGACACCCATTACTATTTAAAATGTAACGATTTCGATACTAATCGTTAATATTACAATGATTATGCTCTACATTATTTTTTAAAATTACTCAGAATGGTATCGACTCGATAGAAATTGTATCAATTTTATATTTAATTAAAACCTTTGACGACCTCCGTAGCCGAGTGGCTTGCACACCGGACTTAATGCGGCGCTATCGGACTTCCTGGTTCGATTCCCGGTCGGGTCAATGTCGAAAACGAACTTTTATATTGTGTCGGGTCTGGGTGGTTGTGGTACCGTCGTTGTTTCTGATTTCCATAAAACGAATGACCTTGGGATCAGAACAATGTATGTGATGTTGTCTAATATTTAAAAAAAACTATGAACGGTTTTTATTTTAGTTGTAAATGACCGTTTTTATTTTAGTTGTAATCGACTCGTGCAATGTGAAGACCTAAAGTCAACACTATTTACTTTACAATATGTTTACACTTTGTTTACAATACAATTGAGTAATTGTGTATAGGAGGTACTTATACTTATTAAGCTGATAATTATCAGCGTTAGGTTAGAACAAAAAAGTACTCGACATACATTTGTGTCAAATTGTTTTCCGAATAGCTGCCCATTGCCATTGCCCAAACTACCGTGGCATTCCACTTTGTATATAAAAGCGGTGGTACGGTGTCGAACCCCGGCCCGCTGCTGCCGCGTCGCGGAGATGGCGCCGATAGCATTGTGTGGCTCACTGTATGTACCCAGATGCTGTTACAGCGATAAACGATCGCGTGGACGCCGAATCACAAAATAAGGAGACTGCAGAAGATAAGCTTCATACAAACGCCCACGAGTAACGCACACACAGATAACCTCTCACGGACACGGAATTTTGCAACATCACTGCAGCGTCTGCTGCTGCGCTCGGATTGTTCCGACAAGCCCCCTTATATTGTCTAACCCTAATACCTATCATAATACCTACCTAAAGGGACTTCTTGGCGGGAAAGTGAAGAGTCATGTCTGCGGTTTTATTTTATTTTCTAAAATTTGTGTTATGTCGAATATTAATGTGAAATAATGGTGGATTATTTACCGTTAAGTGTTCGTGAGGCCGCTTCCTGACTTGGCGGTGCGGTATCGGTATGCAGTAATTTATATTTTACCGCGACTTTACTATTGTCGCTCAGATCTCCTCACTAGGCGGTATACTGTCGGTATGCTTTCGGTATAAAACAGTAGGATCTTGGCAGAATCGTTTGTGCCGTCGCGTCGCGAGAATGTCGTCGTCAGATGAAGAAGATGCTTTAGCGTGTTACGTGTATTTGCGATTGCGTAAAAAAAGAAAGAAGTATTGGATACATCCCTACATTGCCAAAAATATAAATTGCAGACTTTTTGTTGCGGCACAACAACTTTCAATAGATGATGCAAAATTTCAGGCGATGTACAAGATGTCGAAACAAACTTATCGTGAACTTCTGGGACTTATTGCACCCGTGATCACAAAACAAAGTACTAGATTAAGGGAATGTGTTAGTGCCGAAGAGAGATTGCTTATAACTTTGAGGTAAGTGCTTACACAAATATAAATAAAAGTAAATATTATTTAAGTCATTTATTGTTCAAATTCAGAAAACAACGAATTATCATTTATCGAGCCGGAAGATATGTCAGCATTAAATTGTGACTGAGCTGAAAAATTTATAGGCATGGCTTGATTTTGATATACTGGTGAAGATTCGGACTGGTAGTTCATTTGAGCAGGAGGTTCTCTTTGATAGTTGATCGATGCTGGAGGTTCATTTTGATAATTAATTGGTGTTGGTGCCGGAGTGCCTACAGATGAAATTGGAGAATATACGGTATAATATGATTCTCTCGATGTACAGGGAGTGGAGTCTCTTGAAGAAGTTACTGACGGCGCGTTCTTAATGTCATCTATAAGTTGCAAAACTTTGATTTTGAAAGAACGGATTTGTTGGGCATTCATATCTGTAAACTCGGGTATTAAACTTTGAAAGAAAAGGTTCATTTGCTTTTCGGTTTTATTTAAGATTACATCTTCCGCCTTATTGGTTTTATTTTTAAAAAGTTAATCATTGCGGCGTCTACTTCCAAAGCTGTCGTCTTGCGGCGGCGTACTCCGTGTACAGGTGCGGAGGCCTCAGAAGACGTAGATTGATCCTGTAAAGCAGGTGGCTGATGCTGGTTTGATGATTCAGTTGGGCCCTCGTTTGAAACTTGCTCTTCAGTATCCGCCTCGTTAGTCATCTCTGTATCCGGGGTTGGTGGTATGTTACCACGATTATCTGAATCATTTAATGGTTTAACATAAGGTAAAAATGAACGTTAAATGTTCGCTCAGATAATAGGGCTTTTTAGTTTTTGAGCCACTTGGTTGCGCTTTGGTACTTCTGAGAAATGTAGACCTTATGTTGCGCCATTTTTCCTTACATTCAGAGACTGAAACAATATATAAATTAATCAGATGTTTATAAAATGTATTTAACACAAACAAAACATTTTTTTACAGATATCTTGCTACCGGAAGTACATTCACAGCACTGGCTTTATATTTTGCAAGAGGGGTTAGCACTATATCCGACATAATAGCTGAAACGACTGAAGTAATTTGGTTGATACTACGAACAGAAAACATGGCAATTCCAACCACAGAAAAATGGAAAGACATATCCAATCATTTCTATGAACTTTGGAATATCCCTAATTGCTTGGGAGCCATGGATGGTAAACACGTGCGAATTCAAAAACTGCCTAACAGCGGATCTACAAATTACAATTATAAAGGCTATCATTCGATCATCTTATTTGCAGTATGTGATGCTGATGGCTTATTTACCATGATTGATACAGGCTATGCTGGACGAAATAGTGATGGCGGAGTATTTCAAGCTTCGTCCACTGGTTGCAAAGAGATGGTTTGAATATGCCTACATCATCTCCACTTCCGCATGATGATACACAACAAGAAGTGCCTTATTTCTTTGTTGCTGACAATGCTTTCCCTTTAAAACGCAATATCATGCGGCCTTATCCTATGACAGGTATAAACAATATCAAAAGAATCTATAATTACAGACTTTCAAGAGCACGTAAAACTATTGAGTGTGCATTTGGGATGATGACTCAAAAGTTTCAAGTACTTTTAACTCCAATTCGTTGTTTAAATTACGCTACAGTGAATAACATAATAAAATCTGTTTGTGTTCTACATAATTTTATACGATCACGAGATGGAGTACAATATTCTGCCACGTCCACAGATTATGACGGTACTCAAAATGTTTCTTTTAACATTGAAAGAGATGAAATTTCCATCAACGCCAGATCAGCAGGACCAACTGTACGAAAATATTTGACTAACTACTTTGTTTTACCTAGAGCAGCACTTCCATGGCAGTACAATCATTGTATTTAATAATTACAATAAATGAGTACCTACTCACCAGTCAATTTTATTTTATGAGCAATTTCTGCCCACGCTTTTTCTGTCAGATCCTTTCTCGAGTATTCAGTTAACTTATAGTTATATAAAAGTGGATATTTTTCCACTTCAGTCACCAAAGTAATACACGTGGTTCTTTCCGCCGCCATTTTGTTTACCAATATACACGCGGTGTGCGCTCGGCATGCAGGCTTTTACTGGCTGTCCGACCCGCGACGCGGTATGCCGCTCGCTTACCGCCCCGCTCCCGCGCAGCCCGCGCCAATCAGGAAACGTGCATTCAAATATAGGCGCTCGGTAAGCTTTTGGTACCGATGCGGTATACCGAAACGAAATCGTACCGATACCGCACCGCCAAGTCAGGAAGCGGCCTGAGTGTGCATGAGTGTTGGCAAATGAAACAAAACAGTGCAACGTCACATTTTTGAAATTCTCTCAAGAAGTCCGCGTGAGGACTTGTAAAGCCCCACATTGAAAGCTATTCAAGAACTTCAAACTAATTCACGATTAGTGTCTGTGATTGCGATCGCGAACTCGATTCGCAACGCGTTTTTGAATGATGTTGAATAAACGACATCGCGACTTCGCGATGCGGTTTTGAACGATGTTGAATGAACCACATCGCGACATCGTCAATTTGAAATTTATTTGGAATCGTCAATGCTAAATAACAAGCTTACCCTTGATAAGTAACGTGATAGAGGTTGAAATTAGAGTTGTTGTGTCCCTGTTCCGAGATTACGAGTCCGTGAGAGGACCTATGTGCTTACTTTCTGCAGTCTCCTTACTTTGTGGACGAACACACACCGGCGAACATAACCGATGCACACAATCATCTGCAAATGGTTGATTAACCCACCTGTTAGCCGATGAGATTTCTAGACTCAAAGAAAGTAGGTATGGAGCTGTTTCCGCTATTGTCATGTCGGTTGTGCAACGCGAAACTACACAGATGGATGTAAACCTGTCATGTCATATGTTTTGTCTTATACTCGGGGTACCACTTAACTCATAAGCTCTATTTTAAATTAACTCAAAATTCTAAGGTAACTATGAAATTATTAGTAAGTAAAACATTCTGGGATCTTGGAAATACATTGTTAAAATACATTCAGCTGCTGGTTCGACAACAAGTCAGAAAAAATACATTTAGACCTACAACTTAAAAATATCGCTGTAGTTTCGTTTCGTTCATCGTCATAGGTATAAGGTTAGACTCTGCGTGGTACAGTCTAGAGATGATAAATATATTCATTAACCATTAAAATAAACTAATAAAAAAAAATATCACTAACATTCAATAATTGAAATTAACAATATCAGTTGAATGGTTGAAAATATTAGTTAACGTCGCGCGCGGCGAATGGCGCCGAGCGAACCGCGGAGGCACCCGACAGACGACGAGCGACAGAGACACGACATCAGCTATCAGTTGACGTCAAATCTAAATTGACCCCTAACAATTATTAGTTAAAGCACATTTTTCTTTGATATGTTTTTTATTCTTTTTCAACTTGTCATTTATTGAATAATTTTTGATGCACTCGATTGTATGTTCTTTAACTATAGAAATAAAAGTCTTTTTATTTATTACGATTTATCGTTCATTCGCCATGTAATATTTTTAACTGATATTTTGATATGATATTTTTATTGTTTGGCAGTCGGTGGTTGATCGTTGTGTAGATAGGATTGCGTGGCGATTCGAGTGCAATATCGATGTTGTTAGCTGACGTTAATTAATTTTATACAGTTCTTAGTTGATTAAGTAAGTAGGTAATTAGGTTTTCATTGAACATTAATAAAATGCCAAGACGTCATATAGAAATTTGAAGTCATTTTGAAAAGTGTAGTGAAGAGGACAAAATTGCATGTTGCAGAAAATCGTTATCATTTATAGGTCTTTAGCTTTTAATTTCTAATTATTTTTTCTTTGTTTTTTTCAAGTTAAGTTCTATATTTAAATTTGTTTAGAATAATATTTATAGGAACTAAAATTATTAAAGAGGGGTGAATCTTCCATACATTGAATAATTACAAAAAAAAAGTCATATACGGCAGCGCCATGTTCCGTAGGAGGAACCTCAGTTACTAATTAGTTATCCATATAATGTCACTAGATGGCGGTAGTATAGATAGCATTTTAAATTAATAAATTACTTTTAGTTGTTTTCTAGTAACTTACTTATAACCATAACTTTTGTCATCTCCTTAAGAAGCTCGGTGGCCTAGCGGCTACGACGACGCATCGTGCTGTAGTAGTGATAGAATAGAGAAAGCCTAAGTGTTCGATCCTTCGAAAATAATTTAATATTTTTTTGAATTTTATGTTCATTTATAAGTTTTTAATATGTTTATATCAATCTTACAATAATAATATACACAAAAAAATTAACTAGTTTTTTGTAAATATTATATATATTTTTAGCGCCATCTCTCTATCCCGTCTTTTTTTCTATGAGAGGCACATCTATAATATTATACAATATAGTCTATAATTATTAATGTTTAAAATTAGTATGAAGGAAAGTTCTTTGAATAGTTTTAAAGTAACACTTTAAAAGAATTATTCAATATAACGTACATGTGTTTAAAGTTACTACTTCGATAAAATTATTAACTGATATTTTCAACCATTAAAATTAGCAGTTAAAAATATTTATCAATAAACTTTTAACGAATAAATATTTTCAACCATTAACGCCATCTCTAGTACAGTCACCTCCCACCTGGAAGTCGCTAAACACGTTAGTCCTTGTCAAAGCTAATTTTGTTAAATAATTTAAGAGTCTTCATACGCCGATTTCTAGTGAAATTATTATGACATGGTACTAACACAAAATAAAGAGCTGCAAAAGGTAAGCTTTTTTATATTAAAAGGAGGCAAACGAGCAGGCGGGTGTCACCTGATGGAAAGTAATCGCCGCCGCCCTTGGACACCCGCAAAACCAAAGTAATCGCAGATGCGTTGCCGGCCTTGACGAGGGAGTTGGATCTTGTGGAGGAAGTAGGAATTGGGAGTACCTCCCGGAGGGCCTCCGGTACTTTCACTCACCAGACGAAACACAACAGCAACGAGTGCAATTGTTTCACGCCGATATTCTGTGAGAGGGTGGTATTACGCCGGGCGAGTGACCGAGCGGCCCATTTCGTCCTGCAACGCAGCGTGGCTCTATCACTCAGACCCAGGTCACGTGTAGGGTCTCAAGGGTAAACCTACGGAGGCGAGTAACTTTAACCCCCAAAAACTTCATACAAACGCGCTTGAGCAACCTGTTCCGACATTCCGTGTTCGTGAGGGGGATGTGTGCGTTGCTCGAGAGCGGTATGTATGAAGCTTACCTTCTGCAGTCTCGTTATTTTGTGGTACTAGGTGTTAGTTGTTACCGACTTCCGTCTAGGGCGCATCAGCTGCGTCGTCGTCTCTCTTGGCAGCGCGCCCCGCGCAGCGCCGGCCTTGACTCTGTAGGACGCGCGTTATCTGGCAACTTTCATTCATTGCTTATCGCTAGCAACCCGGAAGACACGAACAGATGATTACAAATTAGCCTTTACAATACAACAATAATGACAAACTTCAATCTGTATTGAGAATTGGGACGGGCCTTGTCAAGGGTGTTGACATGCTGGTAACAAAGTAAACTTATATAAAATATGATAATGATATTATTATTTTGATCTTGAAATCACGAAATGAAATGTATTAAAGAAAAATGGTAGTTGTGAATTTCACCGGGAATCTTAAATGCACTGTGGGATTGTGTTAACTTCTTCCAAAGTGTGCCGGAAGCGCAGGTCTCCGCTATTCTAATAAGCTAGGTAGATGGCATGCATGCATGCATGCAATAGAAAATATTATGTAGATTGTAAGACCCGCAATGTACGAGAAGGTACGTTTGTAGTTCCTAAGAGACTCAAACAGACTGCATTGCATCCACAATCTTGCATTTAACCATTCTCCTTCCGGTCGCATAAAACTAAATAATTTAAAAGTGGTTCCGTTGTTTATGGGTTCTGAATTCTCACATTTGCGCTAACTACAATATGTTGTGCACCACGGTGTATCTTAGGATGAAATTGCATATTTTATTTTACTTTGTCTAAATATACCTACATCGTTCACGATAGTGCCTTGTTTACTTCGGATTATTTCCAGTGTTAATTTACTTTAAATTTACATATTTGCCGGTGCGATTACTTAAATGAACGCAGTTATTTTTGTCGCTTACTTTTAGAAAGAGCGTCGTTAAGATGATTGCAACAATTGTCGTAAATACTGTAAACGAATGTAATTGTCCGTTTTGACAATTATTTCTAGCGCTAACAAAGACTAGCGGTTCAAATTGGTCGGAAATCCCTCAATTACTTTTAAACACTTTGTTTAAAAGAAATAATGTATATTGATTAGAATGCAGCTCTAATTGCAAAATAAGGCGTGTACTACATAGCTCTCTCATTAAAATGTATTGCTGGAGATAGTGTACCAACGCGGCCCTTACTCCATCGTCTGATAACAGGAGCCACTTGAGTCGAGACGTAATGTTCTTGATATGCAGTGCATTTGTGTTTCTCGTCTAGGAAATTGTATGGGAATGCGGACCGGCCGATCGCTTATAAGATTAAACTATCACTGCTGAATTGCTAATAGCGGTACCGTGAGATATCATCTATGAAATATTAGTTTAATTATATGCTAATGGTAAACACTTGCTAGAAATCTCCTTTGTTTTCTGCCATATGATTATGAAGTTATGAATTTGACCAGCCAAGTGGTAAGGTTTGTGCACAGAACCCGTTTGGACAGTTACCACCTACATACTATTTCTGCTGCCGAGCAGCAGTATCCTGTATACTGTGTTACGGAGGCTGCAGTGACCGCTAATCATTAGCATTAGACACATCGCATGCTTGTTTGCTGACTCGAGTATAATAAAATAAAAACACATATGTTCATTTGTTACTATTGAGCGATGTTCTCTTGTTTTGGCGATTTTTCTCTAGTAATTTGCTGTACTTTTACTTCATGCCTTATTAACGATAAGAAAAATTTACCGATTCTCTAATCCATATCACAACCGCTTATTTGGTGGGATAGGGAGAGCGACTTAAGATTTCGGATCATCACCGTAACGGTTTATGTAAGTAAAAAATTATGTCATTAAAATCACATTCGTTCTGTTCAAGAGTAAAGCACATAGGTAGGTACATTAATTTAGGTAAGTTTGGCTTGTTGCAATTGCAAATACTTGTGTTGTCGAAAGTCGGTGGCGGCGCGCGGTGTAGATGATTTGTTTCCTATGAAAGTGTACGGAGTCTCGCTCCACATGACATGTCGGGCGCCGCGCGCGATGCGCTCACCACAAACAGCGATATGCTTTGCATTGTAAAAACTAGCTGAGCTAACTGACGCTTCGATTGTACGATGTATTCAATTTATTATTATTGCAGAACATCTTGGGCGAATCGAAGCCATTGTATGATTTACGAATCGCTTGCTAAGTTAACCCTACAAACACCTTAAGCGCCATTTTGTGATTGTGACCGAGAAACAATTGAATTTCTATTGCGTCTGGCTGTTGTGTCAGTCAACATGTTTGATCGTCATCTTAGTATTTAACATAGTTTTAAATTTTCTTTAATGTAGAAGCATTTACAATATATGCAAAATTCGAAACGTATGTTTGATGAACAAATCGGGTTTTATCTTGAGAAACCAATTACTCAGTATGTAAATGAATTTGTAGGGCCACGCTATGTTAACAAAACGATCTGTGTCTGGTGATTGTGATTTCCAGCGGAGTGGCCTGGAGGGTGCACCGGCGCGGCCGGGGTCGGCCGTTATTGCGCCACCCCTCCTGCCTGCGGTTTTGTGGATGTTGTAAACCCTTAATAGTCCACTATAAAGCTGTGTCGCCGTAGACATAATCATTTCGAGAACCTCTTTCTATATGAGTGTTTGTGCACTTTACTTACCATTGATTAAAACTGCGCGGGCGGGCATTTTGTATCAAAATGTATTAATGTCATTTTGCGTCATTAATTTTATGTTTTATGATAATCATATATAGGCAACTCTATTAAACTATTGGCAAACTCCGAAAACTTGGCGTGTTGGATATGTTTTCACTAGTGGTAACGTAAGCGTAACTTATACGTACCTAATTCTATCACCATGTTGTCAAGACTAAGTTGTAAATAATAACTTGGGATAAAATATGGCTGCGGTAAACGAGAAAGCTATTAATATAATATGTTATCCCCGATATTGTTGGATAAGTTTTTGTGTTTATTCTTCTTGCTTGATAAACTTTCTTATTTGTGTCAAGTTGCCAAAAGCGTATTCTTGATCGAGGCATCTTGATAATAGAGGTTCATTTATAAAACTTTTGTGCGAGCTATAAATCTAAATTAAAAGTAATAAAGTTTTATTGTGAAAAGACTGCGTTCAGCCCGAAAAGGAAGACGTTTTACTTCCTCAATTTGTCTCCTTTGCGGCAGCGGCGCTCCCCTCCGCCCGTGAGGGCTGATAAAGAATACCGTAATCCTTTAAATCGAATAACAGGAGACAATCGGGATGCATGCGGGCTACTCCAGACCTCCCCACTAATTATTTGCTGGGAAAATCTTGGCGAGATCAAAGTTACATAGACTGTCGTCGTACGAAAAAAGTTTTCTAATTTTGCATTATATTAAAATTTAAGTGAATGTCCAAACTAATTTGCTTAAATTCTGTTCGACGACAGGAAATAATAATTTGTGATTGTAATGTTTTTGTTATCAGGAAAGTGCGATAATATGCTTCTAAACATTAATCTTTGGCGAATCATCAACGCTGTCTGTGTATGACGTCTCGTTGTTTAGGGAACGACGCTGCACATTTTAGTGTGTAGTGTAGCCGTAAATCGTCCAATTGGACAGCGTCCAGTGGCCGGGTGCGCACGCGCTCGTGGGCAGTCGCTGTTTTATTCTGCTAATCATTGCGATCACAACAATGTACTATTGTGATAAACGCACGTCACTGAACTATACGTGATTTGTAGAGCATTGAGTAGAAACAAGATTGACAACTATTAAAACGTTTGAAGTGTTTAGTGAACTCGACATCAAAATTAAGTAATCTACGACTTTTGGAATACATAAAACAGTAGGTACCTATATGTTAGGTACAGAATTGTTTATTCCATTTTTAACTGAAGCATTTGCTGCATTTGTAATCTCATGAATATTTTTGGGACTGCAAGCGACTGCAACACGCTCGGGACTTGTCCACGACAATTTTTATTTTGTTTTTTGTTCCTTATTCGGCGCTGGCGTGTGCACTGGTGGCTTCGGGCTCGCCCCACAGCCCTTTTCGCATAAATATACATTGTGATCAGGTACGCCACGTGTCGCTCGACCTGTCGCATCATGTTGAGGGCCCGTTTAGCCAGCCCTGGTGGCAGGGCATATGTCTGACTCTGATTGATTTTTAGAACCTGTTTAATTTGTTTGCAGAAACATTCAAACCTGTATAAAGGTTTTATCTAGGAGTAGCTCCTTAATAAGACGACATTTGATCTTTCGTTAGCACATTAAAATAATTCTGCTTAATTTCAGTCTAGCGTAGCAGTTAAATGTACTGTAAGGTAATTAAGGGTTATTACAATCATTAAAGCTGCACGGGAAAGTAAAATGTGGATATAGCGAGCTGTGTTGAGTTTACAAAAGATGTTTTGCTAAGAAGCCGCGAAGAGAGAGCTGGTCAGTGTTTTAAAATAGGTGACTGCTGTTTACATATTTCAGCAATGAAATTGCGTTGAACGCGAAGGTTGATGACTCGCGTTTGAAAAAGCTCGGTTTATGTTACTCGTCAAATTCTGAGAGAAAGTGCACGGGCCGTGTGCTGCAGCGACGCGACGCCGACGCACGCCGACAACGGACGGACGCTACAAACTATTTTAGGATTCCGTAATGAACCAGAAATCCTTATAGTTTCGACGTGTCGGTCTGTCAATCTGTCCACCTGTATGCTATAGCCGTTTTACTTGAACATTATCAGTGCTAGAAAACTCAAATCTATATAACGTCAACCAAATTATGAAATACTAGCTGACCCGATTTCGTACCGCATATCTTTTTGTTTTAATATCGCCTATGTTACTCAGCGCTAATGTATGCATTCTAATGGTGAAAGAATTTTTTAAATCGGTCCAGTAGTTTTTGAGTTTTTTCGTTGCAAACATACATACATACATACATACATACCTACATATATACATACTTACATACATACATACAAAAATACAAAGGTTTCGTCGTTATAATATTAGTATAGACAATATAAATTAATTATGATTAGTATACCACTCGATCCTACGTAGAACTTTATTATTTAATAGTTTTTACGGATCCCTTCACTGGCGAGTCCGAATCGCACTTGCCCGTTGTATACTATCTTTTATTTTCAAATTAATCAACTTTAATTTTTCGCCAATTAATCCCGTCATCATCGGTACAAATAGCAGGCAAGCCGGCTACACGACACGTCTCGACCATTTAATTGTTTCCGCACATGAACTGCCATATTGCAGAATGCATTGCGGCTGCGTTAACATATCCAACGCTTGCATTTGAATCACTATTACAAGTCACTCTGTACCACTTACACCACTTTAGCGAAGAACATTAATTTAATTACGATCAATGTATTTTAATAGTGGAAAATTTAATACGCCTTTAATAGTCCTATCAAGATTTAATCGAAGCTTATCGTGAAAGTTGCATTAACCAGAAGATCTGATAAAATATTGAGATCTGTTCTGTATAAGAAATGTATCAGTTCTGCAATCGAGAAGTCATCATGATTTCCCTTGAGAGCCCTTTCAGCCAGCCCTGGTGCAAGACAAAGCGGACGTCTGATGTGTTAAATATGATTTGCATTAACCAAAAGCGTGTCATAAAATTTTGAGATCTAAATGAAAAATGTATAAATTCTGCAATGGGGAAGTCATATTTCATTACGTGTCGATTTCGTATCTCGATGATGGCTTATACTTACAGCGTGTAATCGATCCATCACGTAACACCTCAAGCGATTTCTTTATAAAGGCTTATTGGAAATGGTATCGTAAAATATGTAAGGTGATTAAACTGCCTACAAATGGTACTGTTTGGCAGAATGTTAGATTTAATATTTTATGTATATAAGAGTTTATAAATAAATTATGAAAATAAAATTTTATGGTATTATACCATTTCTGGGAATATTGTATTGATATTGATCATATAGGTATGATTAACCTACTTAATCTTACCTACTTAATCTTGAGCCCAAATGGTTTTATTGTGATTTGTGAATTTACCTCAAATTATCTTAATTATCAAATTTTAACTTTTTAACAAAATAATTATTGCATACCAATAAAGATTTCCAATGTAAATTTGGTCCAATACCAAACAGACCTTAGAAGGATAATTAAGTGATTTAAACCTGCTGCCGTGACAATTGATTACGCGGCCTGTTCGATGTCGCCATATCAGGACGAATTGGAATTTAAAACCGGGCTCACGTTTTTTTCCTCTCCTGTTGAATAAATTTGCATCGCGCGCTATTGAGGCCCGCCAGTATTTGCCCAGTCTGTTTGGCCAGTCCTTGTTTGTGCGGCGCAATTGTTCTGCCACGTCTGAGTGCTGCAGAGAGGGTTTATTTTGACATCCCTTAAATTTCATAACCCTGTCTCTTTTAAGGAAATCGTTTTTATACGGAACGCCATGTTGGTATGTAGGTACTTCGTATTTCAAAACTCTTTAAGCGTAACGGATGTGTAACTATTTAATTTTGTTGTATAGTGTCTTCAAATTTCGACCGCCGCGGCCGCGCCACAATTTATTTACATTTTGCATTGTATTAATCTATTCGTAATAATAATGTCTTAGCTATCTGATAAAACGGATCGTAAATTCTCACTGAAACTTGTCTATGAAAGCTTACGCGTTTCTATTTTATGAGCAGAATCTATCTGACCAGTACCACATGTATACGGCACGACTGCATTGAAACTGACATTTTTATTATCTATAACCACATTATATTAAAGAAAGTGCATGCGGGAGAGATTTTAGATTTGTTCCAGGCTTTAGTTGTTTCATATCGGCAATTCATTTTTTTTTAATTTAACTTGGAAGGTTGTGACTTTAGATGTTTGCTGTTAATTCAATAATACTGATAAAGCTCTACATTGTTGTCTAGGTCGCGATAGTAACTTTATCGCCGGCGTTTATCTTTTATTTAATCAGCGTTCTATTGTTAGACTCCATTATTCCGTCACTCCGTTTACAGTCAGCAAGCAAATCAATTCAAACTTAATGTTACAAATACGCTTTAAGAAATGTCACCGATTTTTGGGGTTCCGTAGCCAGATGGCAAAAAACGGAACCCTTATGGATTCGTCATGTCTGTCTGTCTGTTTGTCTGTCCGTCCGTCCGTCCGTCCGTCCGTCCGTATGTCACAGCCACTTTTTTCCGAAACGATAAGAACTATACTGTTGAAACTTGGTAAGTAGGTGTATTCTGTGAACCGCATTAAGATTTTCATACAAAAATAGAAAAAAAACAATAAATGTTGAGGGTTCCCCATACTTAGAACAGAAACTCAAGAATTTTTTTTTCATCAAACCCATACGTGTGGGGTATCTATGGATAGGTCTTCAAAAATGATATTTAGGTTTCTAATATAATTTTTTTCTAAACTGAATAGTTTACGCGGGAGACACTTCCAAAGTGGTAAAATGTGTCGTCGTCGTCGTCGTCCCCCCCCCCCCCCTGTAACTTCTAAAATAAGAAAATGATAAAACTAAAAAAATATATGATATACAGTACCATGCAAACTTCTACGAAAATTGGTTTGAACGAGATCTAGTAAGTAGTTTTTTTTTATACGTCATAAAGTACGGAACCTTTCGTGCGCGAGTCCGACTCGCACTTGGCCGGTTTTTTTTCATACAGATTGCGTTTGCATCTTTACAGAGTGCGCGAGAGTGGCGCTGTTTGGTGGCAGGCTGCTTACTGTCTCTCCCGCGTTGCTAAGGTTGCCACAATTTAGACATAAATAGATAAATATATGGCTTAGCGTTGTATTATGAGTGAGAGACCTTCTTCATCATCATCTGTCTCAATAGGTTTGAGCCTTCATCGCATGTATAAATATGAACACAACCATATTGTGTTAGTGAGATGGTGTTATAGTACTCATATCTATTGCCAAATTGACTACTGAAGCTCAGTTTGCTCTCTCTGATATTCGTGAAAAAAGACACCTTGTTATTATCGCCGGTTTTACTATTGTAGCGCCACTCGACTACACCTTTTGGAAAGTGGAAGACTTGAAAATGGTTAAAAAAATGAATTGGCAACCCTACACGCAACGCACTTCCACAATAGACTTGTTGTTTTTGCGGACGCGCGGGGTCAACGCCTCCGTGCGATTTCGGCGACTACACCCGGCCTCAGAAGTCCAAAAAAATTTCACATTCAGAAGTCCATATTTAGAGATCTTTTAAGGTTTAACATTGCCTGCGATCTTTATCGACGTATAGGATAGTTTCATAATTCATATTAGTTTTGATGGATATGCGTCATTTTGTTCCAATAATACTCGTTTCTTTGTCGCACCTCCAAAAGATGGAATAGTCTACCAGTACACGTTTTCGCTCCTTCCTATGATATGGGGTCCTTCAAAAGAGGCGTGAAGAAGCACCTTTGTGGGCCGGCTGAGTGAGGTTAACTGATGCTACTTTTGTTTTCACGCTGCACCAGTTATCTTCGCGTCTGGACTCCATTTCCACTTAACATCAGGTGGGATGGAGTCATTTGCCGAGCTTCCTATATAAAAAAAAAATAATACCTATATTTCTATCATCTATATTTTCCCTTTTGTGCAGATTAAATAGTACGTATGTATGTCTCATTGACAATTTTGCAAAGATTAATAACAATTTGAAAACGTGCCAAAGCCATGGCTTCGAGGATGTATAATGATATATATACTTATTAATAAGTATCACACGCGTGAGTAATGGCCGGTAATTGGCGACAAATGCTATCGCTTGAAATGAAGACATCGTGACATCCGTTGGGCTGGCTGACTGTTATCAACGCACACCTAACTTGTTTATTATTACGTTGAATTCAAGTAGATGTGTAATTATTTTCTAAATAGAAAGAAGAAATACTGTAAGCAAATCATCTTGTCAAGATTTATAATGGTAATCTAAAGATCGCTTTAAGCACTGTCTGATTACCGAAGGATGACTCACATCGTGTGTAATAGATTGGAGCCAACAGCTCCGAGGTTCGCAACAAGCCATGTGCGCCGGCGCCGCCCGCCTCATTGCGATTCGGCGCGACATGAGCCAAACTGCACCTTAACCGGACACCTCTTAATGTTTCCATTGTTCCACTGAATTGGTTAATCCTTCTTATATTTGCAATGCAAAAGTTCTACTGTTTGTTACTCACTATTTATATTACTCGGTTCGGCCGCTAGCTGAAAGGATAAGAACAAAATTAAAAATGGCACAACTGTTGTGGCATTATTATTATTTAAATTCTGTATTATATCATTATTCCGGTTGACATTTCTAATCTAATTTGTTTATTAATTGTTTTGGTATTGGTACTATAAATACGTATATTCCGTAATGTAAATTGTATGCCTGTTATGTTAATAATTTTATAATAATGTTTGCATGCTACTTTTGACGGATGAATGGCTAGATTTTTAAATAAATTTTGATTATATAACCTTCAGTGCACCCTGTACAAACGCAAATGAATTCTATTATATTATATTCTGTGTTCAAACTAATTACCGTAATCAAAATATTGTTATATATATTGTTTTTTATTGTGTAAGTTTTTTGAATTATTCCTGAACAGATTATGTAAAGTAGGTATCATCAGTCAAACATGAAAAGGCGTGGGCTAGCAGAAAACATCTATGAATATTTTTATGCGTGCATCATCGTTTTTTTACTGCTCTTCCAACTATCTTTTCTCTCGTGCTCGAGTACACAACATTTTCCAGCTTTTCGTGCAATTAGTCGCATTTAGTTCGGTCAGATTTGGCGAAAGCAAGGCAGCAACGAAAAGGCTAACTCTCTCACGACCGTGTCTGCGGCGCGATTTAATGCAGACTTCACACGACACTCTGTCATTTGCAGCCATTGGAGAGTTAGACGATGACTAAGTTGTATTCGCTGTCTGGCTCTAGAAAATCTAGATGTGGTATGGCATCTAGCTATACAAAACTGTCTTACCATGTTCTTACACTTTGTTTTTCTTCACTTATCTATTTTATATTATAATTACCACACTCTGAATGATGAGATCACCAATAGTGCCCATTTAAACTTTTACTTAATCTGTGCCATTGAAGGACCCTTCAAGACATTTTATATGCAATATAAAGCTCTTCGCCTTTTTGCAAGTTCCGGCAATATATGGATAGAACTTCAAAAGATTAATCCAATATTGTTGTTGTAATTAGTACATAACCTCTGGTTTCCCCGAATCTAAGCTTCTCAAACGTTGTTTGCTTAGATTCAGTTGACGCACACACATACAATTTCTCAGCGTGGTCCCATGGCATTAATTGTATTGTTGTGAAACATAGGTTGTGATATGATTTAAGGTTTGAAGAGTAGCATGTCGACTAGTGGTTGCGTCAGTTTTGCGGCAATTTCACGGGCCGCGCGCCTTTGAACTGTTCCTAGTGGAAAAGTGAAGTGCAAAGTTTCGGCGAGACGGCTCGGGCGCTGGAGCGTAGCCGCGCGGGGTCGTCGGCTCGTCGCTGCCGACGCAATAATCACACTTCCACCATTTTGCACTACTTGTAAATCCTTTACAATAATAGATTTTGATGTCTGCTATGGCTGCGGCTTCTCCTTAACTGCATTTTGAAGAACAATATTGTGACTTCGAAAGTCCTAATTAAATGTACCTTTATAAGATTCGGTTTGTTCATTAAGTTTGGGGCTATTGAATTTGCTTCTGGAGGTTTTCGCTCGCTGAGGCAGCCGTGAGTTAACATCTGGAGGGCTTTGCGCGGGCGTCGGAGGGGGCGCGGGGTGCGCTCGGGCGCCGCAGCGGGCCGCGGCGCGCCAGTCCCCGAGACGCCGGCCGCGCGAACGGCCACCGCGATATCCCCGTACGTACAGTACAGTGAGTGACTCCGCCCGCCCAGCACCAGCGGCGCCCGCACCCCGCCCCGCACCATGTGAGTCCTTGCCCTAGCACAGCTTACTGTGTCCTAGCTCCGGGTACCCATATGCCGCCGCCTCGCCGGTGGCGTCGACGCTCGCTGGCTTCTTCATGCCGGCCGGCTTTTTACTAACCTCAATGTGCTGATTTTGATGCGAAATAGTGTTCGGTGACTTTTTATTCGGAATAATTCGGATTAATGGTTATTTTGTGTTAACATAGTAGGTAAGCGGTATTTACAAACTTTATTTTTACAGATGTCGAATTTATTAATAAAAATATGTTGTACTTTTGGTGCAATACTCAATTATTTATTCCAGTACTTTTAAAGAGTAGGTTTTTTTGGGATCAGCCATCTCAAGGTAAGCCAGTTTTTCCAAGCTGGTCTAAGTTGGAGTCATCCCGAATTGCGTCAATTACCAATAGCATCAGTTCTCAAGCACACTTTTTTAAATAATATAGATATACCTACATGTAGTAGAGAGAGAACTCCGATAATATTGCAGGTTGAAAAAAAAAACTTAATTTTCATTTAATTTTTAAACATATTTTGTTAATACAATGTAGCAAATTAATTACAAATTCATAACTATGTAACAAATCACTTAAAAATTATGATGGAACGCTAAAAAATTCCTAAAATAGTGCTCGGTTTCAATTATACACATTTGGCTTAGTGTACTGAGTGTCATCTTTCGGCAGCCGTCCGTACTATTTACGACTTTATGGTGGACATATACTGCCTAGTTGCTGCTAAATGTTCAATTAGATTAATTAGTAGAGTCCCCGGCCGGCAGACGAAGCGCGACGGGTCTACGCGGCGCGATCACGCGACGGCCCGCCTCGGACCGCGCTCGGACCGGGTCTACGAACCTATGCCGCCACCGTGGAAATGGGATTATTGCACGATGGCCTTAACTCGATTTTGCGCTTGCCGTATCTGTTCTAGCTCACAATGAACCGAGATAAACATCAGTATTTCTCTGGGAAATCCAGTAGCGAAACAATAATTCTTGGACTGTTTCCGTTGCAACAGACGGAAAGATAAATACTGTTCTTGTGTTACTTGTTTGGAAAGAAAGTACGGGTACTTTTAATATCGTTGTGAAATTAATCTCAAACTAAAGTCGATTATAATTTGTACTAAAATACATTGGAGTTATAGGCCGGCGAAATGCTGCTACAATCATTATGAATGTTGCTTTCAGCGATTATAGCATAGTTACACTTTCTAATTAACCGCATACTTATGTGTACGTGTAGATGAATTAGCGGAAGGGTTAGTACATCGTAACTGCAATCATTGCAACGTAATAGTGTTGAGTGTTTCTAGAATCGTAACCTTTATCTTCTTGTCATTGTCCGTAAAAGTTTAGCTAAATGCAGTCAGTAACCGCCTCTGTGGTCTAGTGGTTAAGACCACCGGTTTAGACATAGCTCTCCTCGATTCCCAGCGGGGGTTACATGTTTGTGTATCGGTTTGGTTGGTGGTAGGGCTTGTTTGTCCGGCTGGCTAGCTACCACCATCTTATCTAAATATGTCGCCATATCATAAATGTTTCTAGCATTGTTGTGTGCCGGCATCTAGAGATAAGATAGCCAGTGCCTCACTAGTTGAGGATTCCGGGTGAAGAGCGCTTCCATCAATTGGCTCTATAATCACTTAACATCAGGTGAGATCAAGCACTGTGCTTACCCGTTTAAAGAATAATAAAAAAGTCTGTAAATCTTTATTATTTAATCATCTATACATATAAAATGCTTTGTCCTGAATGATTGATGAATCAACGCACAGCCTAAACCGCTGATTGTAGAAACCTAAAACTTGGAGGGTGTGTTCTGTGTATGACGTAGGCATCCGATAAGAAAGGATTTTTCGGAATTCTACCCCTAAGGTGATGAAAAAGAGGGGCAAAGTTTGTATGGGACAACGTGATTCCTTGGTCTAATCCACTTCAAATTTTGCATAAACATTTTTAACAGGATTTATGGAAGACGTATTTAGTATTTTATTGAAATTCATCTCCTAACGGGGTTAAGAAGAGGTAGAAAGTTATTTTCGCGGTGATTTGATATCAATACTCCTTAGTGCTTTTGATTTAAATTACATTTTATTTTGACACATGTTTGAAAACTCAATCCGATTTTTTTCAAAAAAGGTTGAATCAATATGTAAAGAAAAGATTGATTTCGCTGATAAGCTCAAAAATTTTTAGGAGAGAGTTTGGCGTTATCTGTTAACGGTCTTCATAGCCATATCCTAACTATCCTAACTAATAGTAACCTAACTTGATATGCGAAAGTGAGTTTGTTTGTTTGTTATTTGTTACGCTTTCACGCGTATACTATTCAACCGATCATCATGAAATTTTGTACATATAATTCCAAGAGTATAATCAAAGATTTATTATTAAAAAAGTCTGTTTGTTTGTTTGTGTGTGTTTTCTTCTTCACTTCTTTCTTTCACGCGTTAACTATTTAACGATTTGTTTGTTTTGTTGTCATAGAAACTGTCAAAGCGGTACGAAGTCCGCCGGGTCAGCTAGTTTATTAAAAAAATACAGCAAAAGGCGCCCAAAGTGTCCTGAGGCATTTTGGGCATGCCTGATGCATGTAGAGATGGGTTTTTGCCAGGGCATTTAGGGACGTATTGAGTAAATGCCGAATAAACGTCCATTTACGCCCAATAAACGTCCCAAAACAGGGCATTTATTTTAATTGGGAAATCTCACAAATTTTTACACCATACTATGTTCAAATTACTTTAAAGTGTTTTTTTTGTAAAGTAAAAATATAGTTCGAACTATAAATACCTTGTTTTGTAAACACATACCAATTTTTTATGCTTGGCGATATGCGGAAACCTGTTTTGTGTTCCAATTTAAACCACAGATTAATAAATTAAAACATATTTTGGGCACCACCAGCTTAGATCAGGTAAATACGTAAATAAGTTTACATAGTACCGAAATACACATTACACGTGGACATGTCTAGTGAAAAAAACAAGTTTAGATGATCCCTCGTAGCTTTTTATTTATCACTTGCCTAAACATTAATCATTGTGACATTTGAGTTAATTTAAATTAATCAGAATTACGTTCAAAAAGTTTGATGATTTCACACTCAACAACCGTCTTTTAAAAATGGGAATATTCGATAATTCGTGAGCCACTAATTTACCAAACATGTCGTTCGCAGACTCATAGTTCGATTCCTTGTCTGTTTGTATGCCGCCATGAACCATTACGATATTCGCTTGAGTTAGTTCTTCGTTTGATAAATTAACTTGTTCCGACCACTGTAAATCTTTATTCATCATATTGAGACTTGATTTTTTTGATGCTGGTGGGCTGTCACATTGAGTCAGATCGTCATCATTCTCGTCAATCACCCAAGATTTCTCTGAAAACACGTAAAAATTGGTGGTTGTGCATACCTATATAACTCTACAAACTGCAATATAACCTTATAGGCTATAGCGTAAGCAAAAACTTTTGATAAATAAAGATTAACCTATATACTACGCTGCACATTTACTGGATCCTGCAGCTGTAGGACATGAATTTGATCAGAATCAGGAGGTTGACGCGATGGAGTTCATTAATGATCTTGGGAATAGTCTAAATATCGGTAGTTTAGCTGACTTGGCTTAATATAGAGGACGAGGTGGTTTGTGAAGTAAGCAGTTCACATGGAAAGTTGCAGAAACTGTTGATCCTGTAATGTGGTGGAGAGGCATTTGTGGGTCTACTGCTCTGAGTAAAATTGCTGTTCGTATACTTACTGCACCCTGTACATCAGCTGCTACAGAACGATTGTTCAGTACCCACAGCTTCATTCATAGTGCGAAGAGGAACCGTCTTACGACAGAAAGAGCCGCCAAAATTTCATTTCTGGTATATAATTGGAATTTATTTTAAAGAGACAGTTTCTTGGATGATTGTTTAACTTCGGACGATGAAGATGTTTATGTAGAGAATGCATCAGATAACGGAACTGACGTAGACACAACGAATGAAACAGCTTCAACTGATCGCAATCGCTGATCTTCAAAATGAACTGCAAGCATCAACTTCTACATCCAGAACATTTGAATTTGTGCCAATTGATCCTCATGATAGTAATAGTGATTAGCAGGCACGAATCTCTATTACCATGTACGGTAATATGTTGATTTAAATAATACCGACTGTGATTTTAATTGATAACTGTAACATAGGAATTAGCTAAATAATTTTTTTTTTTTATTGTTGTTTAGTTTTACTCGATAAACAATAAATCTGTGATTTTTATGAAATTAGTTTTATTACGAGACTGCTTCAATTATTTAGCCATCCGAAGAGTTTAAAGGGTCCCACAACGGTCAAAATCCCATACAAACATAGTTTAGTTTTCATTTTTAAACTGTATAACTAAACTTCACAAAACTTTCACATAATCCAATGCATCAAATCTATGCATATAATTAGATTTTGTTAGAAAATATTAACTAAGAACAAAATAAGAGCGAATTTTTAATTTCAGTAATTTTTTCGCTAAATACGTATTATTTGCAGCCACATAAAAATACGTAATATTTTGTAACAAAATCTAATTATAAGCATTGATGTGGTGCATTAGATTATGTGTACAAAGTTTGGTTAAGTTTGGATGTACCGTTTAAAAATGCAAACGAAAATATGTTTTTATGGGATTTCGACTGTCCGTGGGCCTTTTATGATCCTCCTTTGTAGTAATTACCATTGTTTCTAATATGATTCTTGTATAATTAGGTAAATCATACCATTACTTAACGAAAAAGTCTTAATAAACCTTGGAATACAACCAATTATAGTTTCCGCCCTGTTTTTGGGCATTTAAAAGGACGTTAATTCGTTTTTGCCCTATTTGTCCAGTTTATGCCGTTTTTGTCCAGCTGGGTTTAAACCCTCTGCCCATCTCTAGATGCATGCCTGATGAATATTCGTCGAAAGAGTTGTCGCTTTTTCGTTGTTTTTATTTTTTCTCATTTGTTTGTATTTGTTTTTGTGCAGGTCAATAGGTAAATGTTTCTTATTCTTATTCATAACACCAGATATACCATGCGCGAGCGCAGATCAGCGCCGCCACACAATTAGAATTCTATTATTATAATAAATAATAAAAAATAAATGTTTATTGTTCAACAACAACAACATCACATAATCATAATTATTGTCTCTTTATTCACGGCAGACGAACGGATTAGTAGTGGTCTAACTTTAGTGTACCTATCCTCATGATACTATTGAAATAGTAGAGAAAATATAGATAACAGTCTTCAAAGCTAAAATAACTAGATGCCATTTATTTTAAAGCTTTTGATGTAATAGTTTTATAAGCATGTAGCACCGGAATATACGAGTACGACGGAAGAATTGGCGTTACACGGCGTCATGTAGGTACAACTTATTGTTTATCCTATCGACAAACGTGATGCAATGCTTTTGTCAAAATCGTTCTGTTTTAAATAGGACCACAGTTACCTGCCATTCAATAATGTAAAAGAAATATTTGTACACAATAAACAGCGTTCTGATTGTCTTCAAGTAGTTCAAGATAAACCCCATTTAGAGACTGATCTACATTCGATTGATTGAAATACTGGTCGTGTTAGCGGAGAGGTGACAGGCATGTTTATTGTGCAACGCGGACTAGACGAGACAGATGGACGCTCTATAGAGCTGTCGCAGCACAATGTGGCCACCTGAGCGATTGTGTCGGTGTTGTCGTTAGCCGAAATGCGTCGGTCGGCCCCGTTGTTTGCCTACAACGACGTCTTGTCGGTGATAGCTTACGGCGCCGGCTCTTGTCCATCGACAGGTTGGATTCCTGCTACACGTTCTCGGATATGTGTCTCAACTCCTACTGAATTATGGTTCGGATTTCCAAAGCTTTTTTTTTTGTTTGTTAATGGCTTGTACGGCTTGTACATTTTGCCAAATTTAAAAGGAATAGGAAAGAATATAAAGGAAATTTGGAAGGGCTCACAAAGGCTAACGGATGGAGATTTAGAAATATATAATTATAGGGATAATATTACAGTTTTATATTATTAATTTGTATTAATAATTTTTATATTATAAATTAATTTTGTAAGTAATTCTTTTTGAGAAAATAAAGTTCTTAAACCATACATATAAGGAAGTTGATGATACATTTATAGATGCTACTATCCTTTTTTGATAACAATGTCACAATGCTAGTTGAAAGGGAAACTTTATGTGCTATCAAGTCATTCCAAAAGACATCTCTATTAAATTTAGGACAAGCTAAGAGTATGTGATTTAGATTTCCCGCATCTAATCCCGCACTCGCACTTGGAGTCTTCTGTTTACGGGCGGGATGTGTTTGGGAGTTAGCGTTTGTTTATCTATGGCTCAAATTATGAGCTTTCAAACTTTGTTTCTTTTTTAACATTTTTGGTACATTGATTTAGGTAATAATCATCCTTATTTTGGTTTTCCATGTCAAGTACTAAATTTATCGCTGACATTTGGTGTGTGCATTCATCACATGCTATTTTCAACATGGCTACGTATTTTAAAATAAACATAACATGGTTTTACTCAGGCAGGCTTATAATCACAAGTTAGGTATCTCCCGACCGCTGTTACAAAAACAGCATCTTAGTCATTCATGCATGAATCAATCTGATTTAATGCTGAGAGGGGGGGAGGTACTGCAAATACAACAAAAACACAATTCATGCGAACAACTTTCAGAATTAGGCTCTTTTTACATTATTGGAACAACGTTATGTTCTATTTGCATATTAGTGCTGTTACCGTCATTGTTTAAGCTATCTGTGCGCTATAATCTTATGTGTGCACGTAAAATACTTTGTTTGTGGTCCCGGTTCCCAGACATACCGTTGGCAGCATCATTAGATAGAGCTGCACGTAAAATATTCTCGTGATATTTAATAGTATAATAATTTGGAGTGTCGGCGGTAGGAGTCGCGTCAATCCCGCTAGCCAGCGCTACGGTACTTTCCATAGCTGGCAATTGCTCTTTTCATAATGCGTCTTGACTTAACCAACTCGGTCAATTAATCACTCGCCGCTGCTTGCCTGGTATTGTATAGTTTTTTGTTGCAAGATAACTCTTGTAAATGATACTAAGAAATGTTGGAGCTTATTAAAGATGAATCAATTTTCTTATAAATATTATGAACACTTACTGTAAAACGTTATAAACTGCTTCTGGAATGCCTATTGTGAAATTTCATAACTTCTTATGCTCACCTCATTATAAAAATAAATGTCTGTTTTAAATATCTGTATGAGCGTTATAATTTGCAGTAACATTAGTATTTGGCGGGTAAGCTAAACGAATAATAATCCTTGACATTGTTCTTCTGATGTTTGCTAAAACGATGTAGACATTAGAAGCTAAGTTTATTTTAACAGCTGCCTAAATTGACCGAATTATGGTTCTCATCTGAACGCAAGTGTTCATTTACGTCAAATGACTAAGTCACCACACGATATCGAATGTTAATATCATATACAAGGACATGTGGTAACCACATTGTGAAACGTGTCGGGAAACTGGACCGTAAACTGGAAGAAGTAGGGTGGGCTTTGTTTTGTTGTGACTGCACGAGGGCGGCGCGATGACGTAATAGCCAGCTGTAGGGCGGTTGACGTCACGTCTCGGCGGGGTCGACGACCCCCTCCTACCCTCGAGCGCTGTCTACCTGACTATCATGAATAACTTAATTATGTTACCTAGGTATATAGGCAAACCGCGCGCGCCCCGACCTGGGGCAACATCCAAATGAATTCTGAAAAGCCTACCGTACCTGCGGTATTAAAATTTATTTCAAGTTTGTTTTTTCCTGGGATCGCGTAACTTTGTGCTTGGCGCTTGTAGGTATTCGCTTTAAAAAGAAAACTTTGCCTTTGCCAGTAACTTAAATGTGTTATCCTTGTTAGCCATGTTTTTTAAGTGCTTCTCCTTTATGATTCATGTTTTCTCTGATATTTTTCTGAACAAAAAATACACTTTTAACTTTAACATGTTTTAACTTTATTTTATGTTTCCATTGTTTATACTTATCAACAACTTTCATTAAATACCGATTTAATCAAAAGTCTCTCCAAGTTTGAATGTCCTGCTTCATTAAGTATGCCTAAATACAAGTTTGTCATTCACTTTATATCCCCTGAATATTACCTCAATTCTAAAAATAATCTGTCTGACCTAAAATGATAGAGTATTCTCAAAGTACATGTGTGACAAGTAAGTTTATACCGAATGATAAGTGTTATTATTTCACTCATTTTGGTTTGTCACCAATTCATTAGCATATTTAAATCTGACGAAGTATATGCTGATAAGGTTTTTGTCAAAATAATAATGTTTGTAACCAATCTAAAAGTTTACTCTATATTTAATGAAAACAATCCAAAAATACGACCGCGCGGTGTGAAAATTGATCGTAAATAAGTAAACAAATGTAATTCTAGAATATATCGCGGTATATATAATTACGGTGTTACAAAATACCCCGTAAAATATAATAAATTATGAAAGCCAAAAATTTTGTCAACCCTAGTAAGCTGTCATGTCAGGGAATCGGAGTTAGCATAGATTATTTAACACAGAGGCCTACCTACTAATTTTAATAATTGTCAACTTTAATGGTTTTTCTGCTTTTCATCCACAAAGGTTCAATACTATGATGTCATTATGCTTAAGTACTGGCTTCAAAAACGTCAAGAAGGAAAAAATGTTATGTTGTCAATTTTAAATCTTCTTATCGATATTCTACAATTGTTTCGTGTTTTTTCCATTTTTTCCAAAATGACAATGTTTTCTAACTCAGATGAGGCAACATTCATGAGGTCAGGACTTTCAAATGTGCATAACGATCACGTTTGGGCTCGCGAGAATTCACACGCTTCACGGCAGGGCAGATTCCAACACCAGTGGCGGCTGATTGTGTGGGCTGGCATTTATGACGGGCACCGGTTCCTGTGGCCGATAGGTATTACTTTAACAACCAAAGGAACATGGTGTTTCAGAACGATGGAGCTCCGGCTCATTTGGCTCGCGACGTGCGAGAGTATCTCAACGTTCGCTCTCCGCGAAGATAGATCGGCCGTGGGGGACCGTGCTATGGCCCGCTCGTACTCCGGACCTCACACCCTTGGACTTCTTTTTATGGGGTTATGTTAAGGATATAGGCTATTTCTCCGATTGCCCATGGTTTTCGAGATGGAGCAGCGTGTAAGATCGGTGTTCGCGTCAATAACACCGACGATGGTGCGAAATGCCACACAAGCCATATCCCGACGAGCGAGTTTGTGCATTGAGCAAGGCGGAGCTCACTTTGAGCCGTTCCTGTAAATTTGACGTTCATTACGAAAAATTAAGTATTGTTGGTTTAGGTTTCTTCGTTAGGTTAGGTTTTTTAAAATCTTCCAAAACTCGACTTGTAATATCTATCTAATCGAATTCTGTACATTTTGTTAGTATGTCTCTTTATCGTTTCACGAATTAGGTAAAAATGTACGTAAACATTCTGCGTAGTTTACTCTTTTTACTGAAATAGGGTTTGCACATCAATGAAAAAATAATGGTTTTATTTTTTTTTGGCGGTAAGTCATACAGTGATAGTACGGTTCTCAAATTAACCCTCTTTCGGCTTTACGGGTATTTTTATAACACTATATGATCACTTTTTTCTATTTAAATTTCTTGTACGATAGGATTGTACCACACATACCTACTTTATGTATAGTTAGCAATACCATCGAAAAACTACACCTGGAAAACACAGAAACAAAATATAACTTTGTTAAGGGAATGTTTCTGTATCTGATATGACATGACTCCTATTTTGGCCTATCCAATTCCATTTTCAATCCCGTGTGATATCTCATAGCGGATTGAAAGGGGTAACATTCGCAGGATTTTACCACCTAGCTATTTATCTTAATGTAATGCGTTTTATATTTAATACTGGAACTATTTTTACTGGAAGGAGCTCGATGGCCAGCGGCTAGCGAGTTCAAGTCGCTATCTTGCAAGTGGGGCAACTTTTGCAATGCCGGGTCACCGGACGTGTGATCAAATTAAAACTCCAGCTCCTCCGTCCTTCGGAAGGCTACTTAAGCCGTCTCGTCTCGGAGACGGTCTAAGCCCAGCTTTGTGACTATTTTATAAGTAAGGACAAAGAAAACTATTAATCAAAATATAAATTTATTCGCATATCGATTATCACAGAGTTGAATAGTGCTTGCAGCGTTTTACGGGCACGCAATATTCCGAACTAGTATTTATATAATGGTGTGGGCGGAGGCCCCCGCGCCATGCGCCACCCCACCTGTACCCAGGATTTCTCGTGGGAGTCATAACACCGTTAATAAGTGCGAAAGCAGCGTCCCTTCCGCCGTCGTCGCCGAGTGCCTACCAAATTATTACACTCGTACTGCGCTAGTCGTAGATAGCGGCAGGAAAGAAAACATATCTACAGTTTTTGCTCGGTCGTCTTACACCACAAAGTTGTCATAACATAGCTCCAGTGCTCCACGAATGCCTCGCATTTCACTGCAACTGCATACCTTGGAAGCTACAGCTTTCACTTCTGCATACAGTTTCCACTTGAGAGGCTATGCTAAAAAATCCGATGCATAATTATTAATTACAGTTGATGCTGATTGGGCGTTACGGTCGATTCTCTAAACCGTTACGATTATCTCTCCATCTTAAAATCGTAGCACGATACACTGCGCTAGCTAGTTTTAGCGTCCGACGAAATGTTTTATCGTTTCATGTCTGAAAACAAAAAAAGTTTATTTTTTAGGGTTTCTTAGTAAACTTTTACAAAAAGTTTTAACTAGTTATGGTATATTTTTTAAGAAAATTTAAAGGTAAAGCTTTAGATAAAATAATTATAAGATTTAGTTAATATAATTAAGATAAAATAATTGTTGTGAATTTAAACCTATTTGAAGTTCCTAAGAAATTGTTACCTAACTCAAAGCAAGTGCATCTAGCACTTTACTTGACTTTAGACTGCAGAACTGCTGCGCGATTCCGACTCGCACTTGGCCGTTCTTTATAATACGTAATTTGTATAGGTAGTTGCAGTAATTGGCTCCAAAAAGCCGGTAACGTCACGCAATACGGCGCTATATCTAATCCGCTAGCCTATTGCAGTTCCGCCCATTATGCATATTATGCGCCTATATTAGAGAGCAGCAATTAGCCGCTTTCGTTTTTAAATTTTTATCTCGTCATATTAATGTAAGTCATATTTCAAACACTTTCCTCCGCGCTAATCATTTTACGCAAGACGCCTACGAAAGAAAATGATCTTAGATCATAATTTGGCTCTGCATGCGCTACAACTTCTTTAAGCTTTGATGTGATTAATGCGGTTTAAATGTGGCTAATTTATACAAAATCAATAATAAAGTCTGGTGTATTTCAACATAATATTGTCAACGAAAGAAAGACGTCGTTTTTGTTGAAGTAAACAATAAAGGCCGGTTAGCACGCATCGTATTGATTTTGCAGCGGCGCGGCCGAGCGGGCGATGCCTGCGGCGTGCATCGGGTATTTCGTCCACGTCCTGTTCCCTGAATGGGGGCTGCGACGGTTACGTGACGAAATGTCCCACAGCGAAGCCCTATCGATTTATAGACAGCTCTATAGATAGCTTCTACTCACCGATACTGCAGACTACTCAAACTGTCACTATTGGCCAAGTTTAGGAACTTGTAACGAGAACGTAACATGTGCTGCGCGACAGGTGCGAATTGCGATACGGCTCTCATAAACTTAAAAGCTTTAAAAAATCCCTATTTTTATTTATAATCGCGATTATGATCGATGATTTAATCATTATATAATCATTTAATTCTAAAAAATAGTCATAAATGTTTAGCTTTAATATTCCACATATACAAGTCAAGTTTCAGTTTCAAATTTAACAGAATTTAACACCGTATACCTACGTTAAAAGATAAATTGCTAGCACCCGCATACGATGACTCACTCATTTCGCAAAGTAGTCTCATCTCTAAGAAAACACTATGCAAAGTGGGACACTCCGCGTCGATGCACCTCTCAATGAGATCGTTCGTTACTCTGCTCTGTCATTATTATACAGAGATTGTTTCGCCGCGATATGGAGATATTTTTTAAGTAACTTCAGAGTTGAGGGGATTGCTATTGCTCGTCATTGTTTTACATTGTGGCTTTAATTTGTTGCCTACAAGTCTTCTGCTAACGTCTGAGTGGTAGATAGCCACCTGTGTCTACACATACAACGAGTAATCGATAAACAATAAACGGAACGACGTGCTTTCTATAGAGTATATCCATAAAGTGGAAAGTAACTGTTGGCACCGCCGCCTTTTACATTAATTGGTTTTATGCTTTGCTAACGGGAGTAATCGCGGAAGTCTCGGGGAGGAACTGAGCGACTCATTAGTGTGCCGAAGAAGTGGACCACAGACATTTTAATTGCTGTCCCGCTCTTGTATGTTCGACAGGCAAAGGGCTCCGGTGCAACCTCGCGATTATTTAAAATGTGTATAACGAGCTCGAATGCATCCTGGATTCTGAGCGGTTTTTATATCGATCGTTACTTTTAGCCTAGTACTAAGCATTAATCATTATTTCGTTGCAGCTCTGTAATCTTATGTTGTTTTGTGCATAGAGTTAAAGTAATAACTCAAATAACCTATTCTTTATGTAAGTTATTACTTGGAGAAAATATGTAGTTTTGGTTTTCTGAAGTTTAAGCGAACACTTAAGTAAAGAATTGAACCGTGCGAACGGTTTAAAACCTGGCCAAGCTTAATAAACTCCAGTAAATCCCTATATAAAGCGTATTATTTACTTGGTAAAAGCTAAATACGAACTTATTTAAGCTAAACATTCTTACCTATTTTCTGGGTTATCCCGCCATTCGTCACATGACCGTCTCGTGGTATATTATTGGTTGTTTGAGCGTTGCCCGCTTAATGTATTTTTCGTAGTCATGGCTGGATCGAGACGAGCGGTAAGTACGCGTGTGACTAATGGCCGCTCGGTCAGGCTGCATCGTGACTGCCACGAGTTCAGACTAGCAGACAATAAATTTACTTACCACTAAATTTAAAACGCCATATACTCTTTGCTTTATTGCACGCAGGGACACAGAAGTCACCGTCTTTCCTGAATGTATTGAAGCTAGTTACATTCTAGTGATTCTTAATTTTGATAACCATTAGATAACCATTTACTGCGCCACGTAGGTGAAAGGTAAATGTGTTTGTAGATTTAAACTCCTCACGTTAACAGGGCAACGGATCGACGTGTTTTTTGTACAGAGTTGAAAACTGAAAAAATTAAAGACTATTGTTTAATTTGGATAAATCCTATGTCGGAAGCAAGCGAAAATATAAAGACTTGAAAGATATCATTTTTGTGATCGAATAGTGAATAAATCTCGCACTAGCAGCCCTGAACCCAGCAGTGGGACGTTTGTAGGCTCATAACGATGATGTTACAATTTCCCATCCACCCAATTGTAGTTGTGTTGTTTATTGTACTGTTTCAAGTGTAAGCGCGTCGTTAGGTGAGCGTTAATAACAGCCGATTGAATCTGTAAGGCGGCGCGCGGTGGAGATCTGCTCGTAAAAATAGTCTGGCCCCACGTGCCCTCACGGCAAGCCCTACACGCATCTTTGTTTACACGAACCGAGTGCTTGTTTATTGATTGTGCTACGCGATACGCGGCAATTATTTTCGAACGCCCGGCTCCGAAAGAAGGGTAAGGTAACTGTATGTGCTAGTAAAGTTTATTGCGTCGTTACGGTCACGCAAATTGGTTTCCCAAAAGTCGTTTCGAGATGATATTTTTGTTAAATATACGCGAACGCGAAGTTAGAGTCTCTTATTGACCACGTTTAAGGATCGAATAAATGGTTTTTTTTATCTGACCAGTAATTTATACTGACGAGTTGTGGACGATTTTTTCACATGTTAAGTTCAAACCACTCCAGAAAGTAAAGTAAAATCAAACTGTCAGTCTGAACTCGACCTCAAAATATTTCTAGAAAATAAACAAAATATTTATAAAAATCTGACGTCCATCATACACACAAGTAGAACAGGCATGAGGGGAAAGTGCGAACAGTGATTTTAAAATTTACTTAAACATATTGTAAAATTTTCCCAGTTCGCAGGGCGGTGTCATGAATATTCATGTTCATGTGTGGGGGTTTATTAACATCATCTGAGGTGTTGTTGCATGTGCGGCGTGCTCGCCCATATTTACGTTTCGTGCGCAGGAGCGGTTTGATTTACTGCCCCTCCGGTCGGGCGGGGGCTTAAATTAGTGCTCTGTTGTATGTCACACGACATTTTGTTTTTTTTTTTATTTTATCTTCATGCCCTCGGCTTCATCTCAAGGAGATTTTGCTTGAAAACTCCATACTACGCTGTGTTGCATTGCAGCTATTTATAAACTATCTTTATATAGATTTTATATCTTAACGACATCATGTGTGCGGTTTTCCATTCATTCATCGATAAATGATTTGTATGTGCTTCTCAGCTTTTTATGGCAATATTTTTTATTGTTATAAGTTATTACATAGATAGATCCTTGAGATTCAGACATGAATCTTCGGCGCATATACCCATTTCAAGTGTTGTTGTAGACACAACAGACGGACCAGACGGTCTAGATCATGGATGCACAGACTTATTAAGACTAGGGGCCACTCGGGCAAATTATGAACTGATGGTGGGCCACCAGAAGTATAGGTAATTAAAGACAATGAAAAATTGATAATAATGTATTCAAATTGAAAAAGAATTATAGTATTAGAGTATTATTTTTGCTGTCGGCGGGCCACCAGTATTCGACCGGCGGGCCGCATGCGGCCCGCGGGCCGTAGTCTGTGCATCCCTGGTCTAGATCATTTAATGAGAATAGTGAGTAATTAGCAGAATTGATCATTTTGAGTGCCACCTGAGATCGTATTAGTAAGGATAGAAGTTGACAAGACAAATGGGTGTAGGTCAGCCGGCAGCGGGGCGGACTTCAAAAGGCGAGGGTGATTGATCCGCCGCCGTCGTCCCCTGACGAAGCACAGAACCCATCCGGGGGATACTGTCTAAAGCCAATTTATGTGACGTATAAATTTGGCACTGCCGTTGACATATTGAAATTAGGATCACGTGTGCTCTGAGATTGGAAACCAATAATGATCCGAACTATTTATATTTCCGGTATGGCAGCAAACAACCTTTATAAATATTTTTAGTGTTCCGTATCGTATTTTAAAAATAAACTTTAAACAATCACTTTTTCGGGTGGGAAAAACTCCCATCAGATCTAGATTCCTTTTCGTTATTTTATAAGACCTCAATAGTAGAGGATTCCGGGTGAAGTTAGCTTCTATCTTCGGCCTTATCTACACTTAACCTTAGATGAGATGAACGCCAAGACATAATAAAAAATAAGGCTTTTGTTTTTACTTTATAAGCTACGAAACGGAAGCAGTAGAGCAACTGAACTAAATTCTTGAGACAAAAAACTACAAAAGTTGTAACTAAGTAAGTCGTAGCATACAATTATACATACCACAGTACGTACATACAGCCCACATAGGGTTTATTTTTGAACTATGATCAAAAATCATTTTCGAATGTTATGAAGAAGAGAGCAACTTAATCTAAATAGAAGAGAAAAGTATGATGTAAACACAATAAACAGTAATTTTTAACATGAAATAATTAAATCTTGTTCCGCTTTTTGGTTTTTGAGCTGTTGCAAAATGCGAGAATAAAATTATATTAAAATATGTAAGTATATTATAATTAAGTTAACGTATCGTAGAGCCGGCGCATGAGTTGATAAAATACGGCAATCTGTGTGAATTAAAGCAATTAGGCTCGTTTTAGCTGCTAAGTCGGAGTTTTTTCATTCACCATTTAATCACGTTATTAAAAATTAAAAAAATTGATTGAAGCAGTGCCTCCTGTGCCCTTTTTCATAACGCTCGACAAAACGACAACTGCAGAATTAAAAATACAATATAACAATTGACAACCAGACTACACACCCTTCTTATTATTAAAAACTCCACATGACTACTATCCACATGTTTTATTTCAGAAGTAAAATGCATTTGTGCAAATGGCCGCTGATGGTAAATCAGAGGCTAATCTCATGCGGTGACATCAGCCAATGGAGCACGGCTCGGCTGCAATGTGCGATCGCCGAACGCGCGAACCGGCGGCGCCGGCGCCGCCCGGCGCCCTCCTGTCGCCAACCAGACTTTCTCTCTTCTTTTTGCAATACTATATTAAGTAATGGAGAATTTTATATGTGTTTATACGATGTTGACAGTCGACACTGATACAAATATAAACATAAGAGCTTACGACTTCCTTGTCCATTTGTTAGCAGAGGATGTTCGATAGGTACAATACCAAAAGTTTAAAAGTTGAATGTTTGTATACAATGGAGAACTTGAAGCACGTATTCAGATGATGTAAGCGTCGATTTCCTGCGGGCTGTTGCGGCGTGCTCGGCGAGCGGCGAGCGCGTGCCGTGGCTGCCTGCTATTAGGTGGCATGACGTCACTGCGGGGAGCTGGACGAACCGCCATTATCGGGGGCTTTCGCGCGGAAACGACAACGACCGACGCTTTCTCTAGCTGCAGCAACACCAACCAACATCGCTTCATCCCGTTGCCAGGTGTTCACCAAGGTCTCTAGGACTGATAGATTTTAAGCTTTCATATTAGAAATGTCATTAACTTTTCTGAAATACATTTTAGAAAACCTATCACTGTCGCCGTATCCAAAAAAGTTTAAGAAGCCATTAAATAAAGACGTTTAATTTCTTCTCCGTGCTACGAAAGAGTTAAGATTAAGCATCGCAGTGATCAGAATCGATAAGAGCGGCGAAGTACGGGCGCGTCGTTGAGCGTGACTCATGTTAATGGCAGCAATTATGGCAGTGAACGGTGAGACTGCGAGGCCGAAGAAGAATCGTGCCACGTGCCGCCGCCGGCCGTCGCCTCCGTCTCAATCGCAAATGTAATAGCTCGAAACAAAAGCATAACCATAATAGAAGGGATGCCGCTTTACGCCGATCCAGCCACGCATCACTGGCTCGGTCAGTTTGCGAGGTAAAAACCTTACTACTTATAATTTACGATTGCGGTTTGCAGCAGTCTTGGTCTGTGGTGGAATAAGTATTGGCACTTTCCAGAGATTTCAGACGGAAGCCAATTATGTGCGAATTTGCAAAAGCCATTGAAGGTCAATCAACGATTTATATGCAGAAGGAAATCGCTTTTTAATCTGTTAACTAATGAGGTCGGCTAACGTAAGATATGAGATAAAAACGGCTATTATTGTGACGACTGGCTAACCGCTAATTGCGTGAAAACTCTAGATTTTCCTAAACGTTTTTCTCGCAGATTTCTCAATTCGCAATCATAAAACAGTCATTGCCTTTTTACGACTTGTTTTTGTATAAGGGCCTTTAGTGCTTTGTAGACTTCCTAGGTAGATGACAGTTATAAAGACGATTAAGGAACACAGAGCGACGGAGCTGTTTCCTCGTCAAGTTGAACGTTTTATTTTTTAAGAATGTCAATCAGTCACTAAATCTAAAATCTAAATCTTATTGCAATATCTTGTAACTGTTCTATCGTAACTTCAGATAGCAATCTAAATATTGAGCATTTTTACTGACTACTACTTATTAACATAACATGACATAACATAACATAACGATAACATAACGACTTATTAACATTTTTTACTATACATTATTATAGGTATATATTATTAATAGTTTTAGTCGAAATCTCATCAATAAATATTTCTAACAAACTCTGAAAAACTAACCCTTTCCCTGTCTCACACGTGGTATATAACTACCTATTGATTATTTATTGTTATCTTTATTGGACAGGTACTTATACAATACAACAAGTTAAATAATAAAAAATGCTACGAAATAATAAAAGTAAACTACAAATTGCCATTGTATGGTTTAGCGTAAGTTTTTAGTAAGGCTGTCTTCACGAATGAGGGTGAAGTATTGGCGCTTCTTTAAGTCACTTTGCACAGATCAGAGCCCAGACTCACTTTCTATGTTGGTATATGGATGGACACATGTATCACCTTTCTATTTTGGTATATGGATGGACACATGTTTTTTCCACCGATCACCCTCTGATTGTATTCGTCATGCCTAAACTCCGCAAAAATGCTGGCAATACCATTTAGTGCTAGCAGCTGAACGATGAGGTCACGACCTCCCCCGTTTTACTAACTCTGCATCACAGTCTTCAATATCCTACTAATATTGTAAATGCAAAAGTACGGGTATTATTTAGTTATATTTGGCACACATATATAGCTTAACCTTAAGTAACACATACAATTGAAACAGTTTTTACCATTCTGCTCGCGTTTCATTTTTACAGTTAATTTGAATTATATCTTGACGTAATCTCTGGGAAAGCATACATTGAATACTTATGCTATATGCTTTAGGCCGCCACATACCATATCTCAGTAAAAAATACGAACGACACATCGAAAATTTGGAAATTTCTTAGGTCGCTTGGAATTGGTAAGTCAAGACATAATGCTGCTATAAATAATATTAATAATATTCACTGAATCTCCATTTCCCCTCCTCATCGTTTATAATTATACCGATAAAGCCATTACGTTGCAAACATTGTCTACCTTACCAGTTCCTAATTTTACCTCCTTTGCATTTGACCAATTATCGGATTGCGACGTTAAGAATAGCTTGTTATCAATAACTTTCAATGCGGTGGGTAGTGGCGGTATTAGCCGCAATATGTTAGTACCGATCCTTGACGTCATCCTTCCAGTCCTTACATTACTTTTTAACAGCTCAATCTCTAATGCAGTATTCCCATCCTCTTGGAAAGACGAAAATAACAAATAATTCCTCTACCCAAAAAAGTAACCCTAAATCATTTACTGAATACCGACCCATTTCCATTATTCCTTTCCTATCTAAAGTCCTCGAGCGTCTTGTCCACAAGCAAATCAGTAAGTTCCTTTCTTATCACAATCTCCTTAACCCATTCCAATCCGGCTTTCGGCCAGGCCACAGCACAGTCACCACTTTGGTTAAGATCACCGATGATATCCGCCTTGGAATGGAAAAGGCCACTTAACTGTGCTGACTTTGCTGGACTTCAGCAATGCCTTTAACACCGTTAACTTTGAAATTCTTGTAGCTTTACTTCGATCACTTAATATATCTCCAATGGCAGCGAGTTACTCTTAAGGATAAGTTCTCTTCATGGTGTGACTCGACGGCTGGTGTCCCTCAACGTGGCGTATTGTCTCCTCTTCTGTTTGCAACCTTCACCAACTCTATTTTAGAAAAGCTTTCTGCTTCTTACCACCTATATGCAGACGATTTGCAAATATACTGTCAGGCACCCCTCATCAATCTGTCCAAAGCTATATTCACTACCAATGCGAATTTGGGTCTTATCGTTGATTGGGGTCGAGCCTTCGGACTTAGAGTCAATCCTGGAAAAACGCAGACTATAGTAGTTGGCAGTTCCAGATTGCTCGCTAGGGCCGACTGGGAAACCTTTCCTAAAGTTAACTTTGATAGCGTGACATTCCTTTCAATCAATCTGTCACAAATTTGGGTGTGGTCATTGATAGTTGCTTGAGTTGGGGGCCACAACTGCAAGCTGTAAGCCGCAAGCTTTACGCATCGTCAGCATCCTTGAGAAAACTGCGCAACTTCTTACCTACTGCCACTAAAATTGCGCTAGCGCAATCTCAGCTGCTTCCAGTTCTAGATTATGCTGACGCCTGCTATCTTGATCTCACAGAGGACCAGCTAAATATACTTGAGCTTCTTCAAAATGTTTGTATTCGGTTCATATTTGGCTTACGCAAATATGACCATGTTTCTGAGTACCGCTTAAAACTCAAGTGGCTTCCTATTCGTCCTTGCCGGAATTCTCATATACTCTCCCTTCTTTATAACATATTGTTTAATCCCACCTATCCTTCTTATCTTAAGGAACGTTTCGGTTTTCTTAATTGTTCAAGTTCGCGCTCATTACGGTTATCAGAAAACTTAAGCCTTAAGATTATTCTTTTACCGTCCAAGCTGTTCGTCTCTGAAATTCACTTCCAGTTGCGATCAGGCGTGCGAAATCTATTCACACATTTAAAGAGCTCGTGAAAAACTTCTACCTTTCCATTTAACCCTGTCCTGCTACAAAGCTGCCATATCCGCTACTTTCCTACCTGAGACTACTATTATATTTATGTAGGTTTATTTATTTATATTATTATGATATATTTACCGTTATTATTATTTTTGCTTAATTTATACCAAAAATACACACTATTCTAGTATATTTTAATAGTTTCACCTCTGATCTTACTGTTTATTAGCTCTCTCCATCCCACTGATTGTCTGGAAGAAATCGCTTTAAAGCGATAAGATCGCTAAATTGTAACTTTGTAAGTTATTTATATTTGTGTTCATGTTTATGTTTCATAGTGTTGCAATAAAAATATTATCTATCTATCTATTATTACTAACGATAAGCTGTACATGGTTATCTACATTTGTTTTACATTCTGTACTTTATTTCTAAGCTAACATCAAACTAAAAATTAAATCAATCGAAACAAATACATGAATTAATTGCGACGCATTGAGATTGAATTGAAAGCACGCCAATCATCGCTCTATCGTCGTATTACGGAACAATAGCTTTCTTAAAACAATGCTGGTGTGAATAAGTTCTTTGTTCTATCTGAATTAGATTTTGGAGCCCATCAATTCTAGTACACCTACATACGGCCTACGGTATGTAGTCATTACGTGGCGCCGACATTGCTAAAGTCGAACTGTTAACAAATTGCTCCACACTGTTTAGTGTCGGATAGAAAGTATGTGTGTGTCGTGAATATTTCGAACTTGGTACACGAGAAATATATGCAAAAAATAACTTTACAGCTGACCTCTTAAAAAGAGAATACACTTTCAAAACAAAGAAAGTCAGCAGTGACTCGGAAGTTATTATTCATCTTAGCAGCATGAATATAGTATAGTTGGTATGGTAGATACTGCAACAGGCGGCGGCGGCGGTGATATTCAATGAAAGAAAATCTCTAGCTTCAACCTTCTGAATAAAAGGCACATTTTTCTTTGCGAATGAAAGCAAGCAAAAAAACTTCAGAGTAATTATGCATTTTCATAAGATGTTATAAGGAATACAGTGCAGTTAGTTACCCAAGGCGGCGTCGGCGGCGGCGCCGCAGGCTCGGCTCTACTTGATAATTCACGTTGTCCTCCCACACTCCTCATTGCCGCATATAGGACGCAGGCTCTGCGCGACGTTTATTGCGGATGCCGCGCTCCAGTCCGGTGTCTTGTTAATTATAACGTCGATAGTACCCGCCAGATTGTTTTCAATGAGATACGTGCACTGGTTTTCCTACTTGTCTGTGTCTCCGTCTATGTCAGCAAGTTTATCCATTACAGCGACGGCGACGACGGCATTCGTTATGTTGGCAGAATTTTATTTTCTGTTTTTCCTAGTGAAAACACTTTCACATCTTTCTCTTTCTGCGCCACAAACGTAGAAAAAATATAGCGGACAAGCATTTAGTTGCATTGGTTCGCTTCAGACTTTAAACTAGTCTCATTAAAATGTAATTAAGGTGTGTAATGAGTAAAAGAAGACATGATTGTTTAGTATACGCAGCTCGCATTTGTTGCTTAGTTGCACACACACGACACTAAATAGAGCTTAATCACCTATAAATAGTCGAAGGCCGCCTGGCGTCTGTTAACGTGGCGTCCGGCCCGTTTGCAGAAAGTATTGAATTTAAATAGAAGGGCATGAGTTGCATGACCTAAACAGGTTCCTGGTGCAAGACGGCTGCCCACGCACTCCGCATCATCCTGACCCCACGCTTTGCTCGCTGATTCATGCACAACTTTAAAATACCTGGGATATAGAATTCCAATTACAGTCCTTATTATCTTTCAACCGTTATGCCTGTTGCGCTATAAACCGCTGTGAATACAGAGATGCAAATGCAGAGTATAAGTCAATCTAAAATATGATATGTTCTGCCATAAAACGAGGATGAATACCTTATGTAAATTAAACATTACCCACAAGTTATGTTGCTCCGTATATTCACCGATGATAGCGTCAACCACTGCATTAAAGGTGGAAATAGTCTTGTTTTTTTTTAAATACCAGAAGTCTATATGATACTTACAACCAGAGTTTAATCTCTTTGTGATAGTAATTAACATGTTAAACATGTCCTTAAATCTAGAAAAGCGGTATATAAAAACAAAGCTAAGGAGGTTTTGCCGTAATATTTACCGATCGTGTTACGTTAAGACCGGTTATATTCTGCAGAGCGTTATCTTAATGGTGTCCCCTTGCAACTTTTCAGAAGCTGAACACCCGTATATCTGATGGTGACTGGTCTAGATTTTGTCTTTTAATTGAAAATGCTCTGTCCGTGTTCTCACGCTCCCTTGAGAGCGGTGGGTAAGGAGTTGTGAACGCGGACCTGACTGTATTTACTGTAACATCGTGATGTTCTGTGCAGCCATAGACACAAAATAAGGAGACTGCAGAAAGTAAGCTTAATACAAATGCGCTCGAGCAACGCACACATAAATAACCTCTCATCATCATCATCATCAGCAGCTTATTTTATGACCCCTGTGGATGGATAGGGAGAATGGGCCATAAACCACCACGCGGACCCAGTGCGGCTTGGTGGTTATTAACGACTGCTAATGCAGTGCAGTGCCTTCCGAAGCACGGAGGAGCTCGAGGTGATACATTTTTGGTCACCCATCCGATGACCGGCCCTTGCGAAAGTTGCTTAACCTCAGCACTTGCAGACCGGGCGCGTTAACCACTGCGCCATCGAGCTCCTCCTCCGAGCAATAATAATAAATAAATGAACCAGAGAATTTTATCAAAATCCAATTAATATTTTCCATGATTGATACATAAAACTTTTGTTGTTAAATCAGTTTCAAATAACAGTACCAAGTGACATATTTATCAATTGCTACCTACAGTTAATGTAGTATAAGTATGTCAAAGGACTGTTCCGAGATCCGTGTCCGTGCAAGGGGTCTATGTCGAGCGTGTTACCTATGTATTAAACTTACCTTCTGGGTACTGTTTTTTTGTGCCATAGCTATAGATGCTGTAGTATTGTAGCTGGCTGTACGTAAAGATTTAACGGCGCGGGCTGTTATTCGCAATTTCTCACCCGGGTGGTGCCTCCCGCTGGAGACTTTATTAAAAGCACATGACATCACTTTTCTGGCCAATTTGTTTTGCTACTGTTACACATAACTTACATGTGCCTTTGACATGATTTTGAAGGATGATAGCGAATTTGGTATTTATTTTACAATTTACTCAAAGGGAAATTTTTTCATGTTTATTTACATATTCTTATAACCAGTACCTATCTCATATTGTGTTCTAATGTTTACGAGAAGAAACACTCGCGTATATTATTTTGACTCTTTTCACGGTCCGTGGTGACATGGACCCTAGTAGCTATTAAAAATGAGAATAGAGTATTTTATCGCAATCGTTACCTAACTCGAACAGAATAAAAAGTAATGGTCATATAAAAACGACACGTTATATGTCATCCTTGTTAAGTAAACGGGGCATTTCCCGGTGTTGCACTCGCATAACGCCCTAAATTAAATGCATGCACGCATCCACACGTACACATATGGATATGGATGATGAGCGGTTGGCAGACGCGTTCTTCCGCGAACGTGGTGGTGTCGGTTTGTTTACACATACACTCGACAGCAGGAAAATGATGCTCGCCCCACCTTCATCTTAGGGGAGATGCGTGCCGAGATGTGCCCGTATATTTCAAATGATCGCTTTCCCGTTTACCAACCTCTGCGACTGTCAATCGTGCAATGCCGTAGAAGGCGACAATTTCACAGACTTTACACGACCGAGTGAGCGGTCGAGCGAGTCGGGTGGCTTTCGGTAGTTTTTGCTGTCTCAGTGTTGCGTGATGTTAAACATAATATTGAATCGGATCTGGTAGGCTACTCTTGACGCAAACTCAATCTCAATACAATTCCAATGCGATTAATATGTATCGATATTGGGATAAGTTTCGCGATTTCGGGACGCCCCATCTCGATAATAATTTGTTCACTCAATTTCCACGCAAATTCCAATGTAGCACTATTATCGCTTTTAAGAGTGCCATTTGAATTTTGTAGATTTGGGATTGGAAATTGATTATTGCGATTGTGTTTCAAGAGTAACGCACCCTCAGATCATAACTGAGAACGCACCAGTACAGTTTTGGACATGGAACGGTAGGTAATAAAAGGAGTTAGATTTCTTTCTGTATACTTATAGATCTCTTGTTATCTATTTTTAAAGTCATCAACATCATGTAGTAAAATTTGACTTTGATGTCGTCTTTGATCTTAGTGATTTTGTGCTTGTGCGTTACTTTCGTCTTTTATATTTTTTAAGTCAACTTTATAACGCCCCAAATGATCGTTATAAATAAGTTTGACCTCCGCTCCTTTCCAAATTATAATGAAAGGCATTCCGTCACGCAATCCAAATATATTTTCACATAATTAAATGAAACTGCTTCTACAGTGTTTGATTAATTAATTTCATGAAAGATTGTATAAATTAAAAGGGGTCACGCTAAATAAATTCAACTTATTATTCTGCGATGGCTTAGCTTAGACCCTTTATTTTATTGAGCAATAGCTCAATTTTATTGTTGTAACTAGCATAAAGTAAAGTAAAGTAATCATAATAATAATAATTATAATAAAATATGATAATAATAATGATATTATTAATTGGACAGGACTATTGTCGCCAATAAGCCTGATATCGTGGTGGTCGACCGATCCCAGCGCCGGGCAATACTGGTAGATATCACCATACCTCATGATGAGAACCTTGTGAAAGCCGAGAAGGACAAGCTCAGTAAGTACCTTGACTTGGCTCACGAGGTTACCGCCATGTGGGATGTGGATTCAACCATTATTGTACCGATAGTCGTTTCGGCAAACGGTCTGATAGCGAAGAGCCTCGATCAACACCTAGAGAGGCTCTCGCTGAAAGGTTGGGTTAAGGGTCAGATGCAAAAGGCAGTACTCCTAGACACGGCACGTATTGTCAGAAGGTTCCTCACTCTGCAGCCCTGACCACCGGTAGCTTGGGCCCTGCCCCGCTGCTGGTGGTACTCTAGGATTAGGTTTTTATAATGTTTTATTGTTTTTATATTAAAATATTGTAAAAATCTAATTTTAAGAAAGAAAATAAATAAAAGAGATCATAATAAAAGCATTTATTCATTGCCACACAAAGAAAACAATAAGTTGGTGCATAACATAAAAAACTTAAAACTAGTAGCCCTGAAATGGCTCCCACTCAGCACAATATCGAAGTACCGGATTGGCACCACGCTGGTCTTCCGTAGGTACCAGAAGAGCATAAATACTACATACAACATTCACATTAAAACATTCTTCTTAAAATAAACATTATAATGAAATTAATCTTAGTAAATAAAAAGGTAAATAAAAAAATAATCAGCCTATAACTGTCCCACTGCTGGGCAAAGGCCTCCATCATTGAAATCAAGTCATCGCTACAATTGATGGGTAATGGCTTGTTTGTTTGTAATTAACCTATGTAACATTAATTTGTCATTCAGTATTCCGAATGATTGAATTGTAAACTTTTCTGCCGTCGTCGTATGACGGCCATCTGGATGTTTGCCCGCTGCATGGTCGATGTTCCGCGAATAATGCCGGCCATAATATCTCGGACGGTAACGACACTTCACGCAAAATATACAGAAATAGCCATCTCCCCACACGGCGGCGGCGCATGCGCGGCCGCACCGATAATTCTGTCAGTGCACCAATGCAGTTCGCAGCTGGAGATATTGATGCTATTTTGCTTAAAACTAACCTCACAAATACAATACACGCATCCAATATTACAACCGCTCTATTTCTGTCTGACTTGACTTGTGCGCCGGAGACTTTCTTTTGAAATGCAATCGCGCCTATCAGTATCGAGTTATCTTACCGTTTTCATTTTAACTTTCATTAGACTGTTATTTAACTTAAACCTTTCATGCGATTTGATCTGTAGAACTTTATACAAGTTCTGTAAAAAGTAACTTGAAATAACTTCAAACTGTACGCTGCTGGGTACACCGCTTCTTAGTCTGGCAGCTTTAAAATTATGGTGTAACATTTGCTTACCTATTTAAAATACTTTTAAAAATAACGTTAACTAAGCCCCGATTCTTTATCGTATCGATTGCTTAAACCTAGTGATTCAATTAGTTCTTTGTGTTCTGTAACTATCACATTTTATCGAAGAATGGCGTTATTGTATATTATCGTACGATTTGTTTTATACCTACCGGTTGTTACGGTGAATGCTCCTTTGTTCTAATACTTGATACCAAAAGAATGTACTACTTGTGAAAGTCAACATTTTACGTGCTTGCGGTGCTTGTAGTAAAGCCTCGTAAACCACATGTTACAATACAAGTCCTCCAAAAAGAATGATATTTTAACTGACCTAAAAACTCTGAGCGCGGCTGTTTGAGGTTTGTTGGAATCGATTTCTCTAGACGGCCTCGGTCTTTAACACGCATAATATGCATTCGTGCATCACGCATTCGCCTATTGCTTACGAAACTATATATAAGTACCTACAGTTAAAAATCAAACCGTATATCCGTAATAATTTATTATCAAAATGACTTTATTTCGAAATATATCTAAAATACAACTTGTTTGATTTGTAATTTTTTCTTCGTTTTTTTTCTTTATTTATCATATTATAACTTACTTCAGTTTGTAAGAAGATAGAAAATATGAAGTGTCTTTTTGAACTTTTATTGCCATAACTACCAATAAAAATTTCAAAAGTTAAAGAAAAATACGATTGAATTACGTTTAGTTCCGATATTAAACTTAAAGTTATTTTTAGATCCGTCTTTAATATACATTCCTCCGACGGCCGGGTGTCTACGAGTGTTATCAAAACATTCCTCAGATTCTCACGCTCGCACTGCTTCCCATCCAATCAAGTGCTAGATCGGTTCTCGATTCAATTGACTAATCACTTGTTTCATTAAATTCTCCAACAATTTTTACTATTGCTCTATTGTGTCAAACGATAATAACTTTACCACCTATTTTGTAGCGTTTAAGTAATTTTCTCGCGAGGGATCTGACCTCTGGTAATTACTGAACTATGCGTGAGAGAGATGTACTAAGAGTACTACGACCCGTCTGCTTTTAATAATTTCTTGTTAAAGTGTTCTTTTTTAATTTCTTACTTTCATTTGACATAAAATAAAATTCGTTTACTCATCTCCTATAAATAGTAATTATTTCTCGTTTTATTACTTAGATTGCAAGTAACGTTGAAAAAAAGATTACTACCATTATTTTATAGATATCGACACAAATTATATAAGTAATATATTTACAGAGAAGGCTTCCAGCGCCGCACCAATTACGCCAAAGGGTGTCAAAAAAACGCATAGCAAAAAGCTATCGTGATCGTTTTGATCGCTATCTGTTTTGTATCTAAACAAGGCGAATCATCCGTGACTACGCAACGGCTCTAGAAGCTACACGATTTTTAAAACGAGTTGCTTAACAATCGAAGTGCCCAATTGCGACGTAGCTCATTACTTACACGCGTGACTCACTCATCCGTGAAGAGTGTGTGGTTAAAATTGAGACATTGATTCACTTTGTGAATGTTATCTCTTGATCGCGAGGACATACGGAAGACAATAGTTAATTAATCAAAGGCTCTTATTGTTTTGTGACAAGGAAGTGATTCTGTTATTAAAATGTCCAAATAAAGCTATAGATACAGTACAATGGCTTGTCAAAAGAGAAATAATAATACAAAACATGATGGTGTCGAAGCTTTAGGCGTTAATGTCGTCAATTGTACAAGAGAGTGCGGCGCGGGCGCCGCGGGATGACTCAGACAATCGCGATGTGGGCCGGCGGCGCGGCGCGGCATCGGCGTTGTGTGGATTGCGGGTAGGGCTACCAGACTCGGTGCACTAATTTTACAATTTCTTAGACTACCAAGAAAAAACAAATAGAATTTTAACGTTAACAATTTAGCAAACGAAGAGACATGAGGACAATTTAAAGCGTGAACAAACGACTGCCTAACAGCCGAAATTAATAACCTATCTCTGGTAAGAGATAGGTATATCTTAGTTTAGTTACCTAGCAACCGCTGTTATTTTCCGATAATTAACAGAAATAACTAAGCAACAAATCTTTAGAAGGCCTATCTCTTGCTGAGGATAGGTTATTAATTTCGGCGGTTAGAAATCTTATAAGTAGTGCCTAATTGTTAATGTGATAATATTCTTGGGGTTATATACCCACAGAATTCCACAGTCTTCGACTGAATTTTTTATTTTATTTTATTAGGAAACTCAACAGCCTTATTAATAAAAATACAATACAAATAAAAATATAAATACTATGAAAAGAAATGCTACGTCGAATAAATTAATTTGAATATTTTTCATTTGAATTTAAATTTGAAAAATGTGGCAAGGCAACTTAGGTGAAATTGTAACTAAAGAGATAAGCAAACTAGATTTTTATGTATGGGAAATTTTAGATCATTGAGAATACATCCTTATAAGAGCGAAGTCATCAATTCTAACTTGACATCCGTGTGTAACAAATGATTTAATTACCAGGATGCTAGGTAACCCTATTTGCAGTGTTAGGCTGTAAAGTATGGAAGTGCATTGTGCGATTGTATGTAAAGGAGGCGCGGGCGGCGCCCACTCGGCATCCTCAAGAAAGCAGGCACCGTCCGCGCCGCCCCGTGCTCCACTTGCGGCCTGTTATTCATACCACTGCATCCATTCTCTCAGTTTTTTTCTACCAGCACATCGAAGTACCTACCTTGTCTCTAACATACAATGGATATAAGTAAAGAAATCTTGCGTTTTCATAACTTCTGTTGTGTTTGTGTAGCGCTATGGCTCAATGTCACGCAGCGTTGTGTTGTTAATATTCGACTAAAAGAAAATGCGCATTACGGAATTGGAACAATCGGGAAAAGATATCATTAAAAGTGATGAATTCAGCTTTAGGCAAACTGAAACCTAACAAAACAAGACCATAATTTAGTATAAGTACCTACGTAGAACTACAAGGTTAGTAGTTCCAAAAAAAATATTCAGAGAGTAACTAGTCTTTTATGTGGATCTCATGTCCGAAAGTCCGAATGTTATTAAATATCCGTCTTATGTTTCCCGTTCTGACTTCCGATAATAAAACTGTTGTTGTTTATCGTTTACGTGGCCGTTTGTTCGTGATTCATGTACCTGGCGATGAACTCTCGCAGATTCACGAAATGATAAATTACCTTCGTGAGATGATCTTAACTATAAGCATTATACAGCTCGGGTGCTCGGGACTCCTGTCATCGTTTCTTGCATCGCTACAGAGTATTTGGGGCATTCGTGTACGAATTTCTGTTTCTTTTCTGTAACATAATTCTTATTAACATTCTTATTCTCATATTCTTATTATATTTAGAAACAGAAATTCGTACACGTAGCCAAATTTTAACATTATCAAAAATATGTTTTTACTATCATCGTCTACATACTGTACATGAGTTTTTTGAGTCATATTAGCTGTTGTAGCCGTTTCCTATAATATCAGTTGTAAAGCCGTCTACTTGCCTCGATTAGCGTGTGAAGTATAAAGGGGTAGATATAGTTTGTTGTGGTTTTTTGTCGTTGCCATAGCTGCCGCCTGTTGCATTCCGCTTTGCCATAGATACTAACTTGGTATGCAATTATTAATTATTATATTTATTCATTACATTACGTCAATCCCTCGCTTTACGTGAAATAAGGACAGGGGAATACATATTTTATATATCTTGTCTTACTAATTGTACCAAACGTTGATAAAATTTAAAGTTCCACACAGAAATAAACGTGGGACGAGTTGAAGAATGAAAATATTCATATTTTAATTTTCCGCAACTCGTTCCAAATAGGCCGTAGACATGTGGGACGAGTTGACGAATTTCTCATTTGTAATATTAATATTAGGTTCCTAGTTAGGATCTATAAGATTAGTAATACTATGGACTAATGTACATTACCGTTTCATCAGTAACTTCTTATTTTAATTAAAATATCAGTCTATAAATATATTTTTAAAACTGCAAGTGGTGCTGACAAGTAGGGATTCTCTTATATAATAATTAATATCATAACATATCCAAGTAAGTGTATGCGATGCGATTGATGTGATGTGGTGTGTGGCGTAGGAGGGAACAAATATTCCAGCCGTGGTTCGTCAACCGCGATGCACTTATTCAAGGTGAAGGTAATACGCGCGACACCTTTTATAAACACATCCGCAGCAATGTTAAGAGGGGGTATCCAATCGTAGATTTCATTTTAACACTATAAGATAAACCACGACGTTGGATGAAACAAAACATGCCTGTAGCCTCGGGTCAGGTGCGACAGACTGTAGAGCGTTCTGCATGGAATAAGAATGTCGTAAGCGCCGAATAAGTTTTAGTTTAATTATTCGTAAAATATACTAGTTAAAATATTTGCTCAGTAATATGCATCAAATTAAAAAAAAAATGATAATAGTTGAAAAGTAGACGTAAGTTCGTGATTTTTTTTATCGATAAAATTTAATTATATTATATTATTTGAGTTCAGTCCCTTTCAAGTATGCTGTAGTATCTATAATATGTTTTTCGGGTAAATCGTGGTTTGGTTTATCTTCTTGTGTTAAAATCTCAAATCTACGATTGGCGATTTACCTTTATACCCCCTCTTAATATCAATTCCATAGAACTGAGTATAAGAATCATCAATGAGTATGGTTTTTGCTTAGCTTAGCTAGCTTTTATAAAACCTTTTAGCCTTTTTTAAAAGTTACACGAAATGTTTTAGTGTCCACATACCAAAACATTTCGTGCCACGACGATGCTATTATCGTCTTCCTAATTAAAAAGGTCTTATATTTACGAAAACGTATCATCAAGTCATACACAGATTAAAAGATCCAAAAATAATATTGTTAAGTAATTGGAATGCAACATACATGAAAAATGTTTCGTACCAGATAGGTAGCTTCAATTTGCATAACTCTACGGTGATTTCGTGTATACGTCTAATTACGTAATTTCTTATGACTGGATAATTTAACTTTTTACCGAATCGTTGTAGGATTCGGTAAAAAGCAAATTAATTTTCCATCGATAACGTAACCGAATTAATTGACAACGGCACAGTATAAAAACTTGCGTTGTTCTTGCTTTGTATCTACGAACCGGCTTCGCGTTCATGGTTGTTTGCAAGTTGAGTAAATTTCTGGTGCCGAAAAAAGTACCTATACAACATAACATACCAGCGACAGATAAAAAAAAATAGACTGGACTTAGCTCTCGCCAGTTAAAAGATGCTTCATGGGACCGCACGCAGGAAGTTGTAGGTACCTCATCATCATCATCAGCTCACTTATGTCCCCACTGCTGGGGCACGAGCCTTCCCTGTGGATGGATAGGGAGAACGGGCCATAAACCAACACGCAGGCCTAGTGCGGATTAGTGGTTGTTAACGACTGCTAATGCAGCCGGGACCAAGCAATGGCTTAACGTGCCTTTCGAAGCACGGAGGAGCTCGAGATGAGAAATTTTTGGTCACCCATCCGATGACCGGCCTTTGCGAAAGTTGCTTAACCTTAGCACTCCCAGACCGGGTGCGTTAACCACTGCGCCATCGAGCTCCTCTATCGAGTACCTACTACCTACTTATCTCCAAACTTCAGTAGGAAGATGGCACTAATTGACGATGATGGATTTAAAAGTCAGTTCGCAGATGGAATTGGTTAATAATGATGGCGGACGTGTAATCGGAAGTAGCATTGATTGCGTCGGACGGGCGGCAGCCGGCGAGCGCGGCTCGGCGGGCGCGCGGCTCACATGCGCAGTGGGGTGGAGCGCCAATGTATAAAGAAAAAATATTTATTTTTGTAATAAGCCTCAGTAGTTGGGGCTTCCGGATGATGTGCGCTTCCACCTTCGCCCTTATCATCACTTAACATCAGGTGAGATGACGGCCAAGTGCTTACCCATAAGATATTTAAAAAAAAACCATATCAAATATCTAAAAAAGTTAATTGCATATCGTCGGTGCGCGTGCGAGACCGCGTAAGAGCAGTTTGTAAAAACCGCGTACCTATCTGCTTTTGCAAAATTTTGCAAAAAGACGAAAATCTTGGCCATTTACTTGCATCACAAATGTTCACAGAAAACATAATACGGATGAGCCAAAATAAAAAACAACAATATTGTTCGTGGAGGTTCAGGTAGTCATGAGAAAGGCAGTAAAACGAATAAAAAGTTTTTTTTACTAGTAACATACTTTTTATGCTGATTTTATAAATGTCTAACGTTTAGTTGACATTTTTTGTTAATAGGTTTAGATAAACCCTTTGGCATTTTTCTTTGATAGTAAAAGTAAAGATAGAATGAGACAACATCAGATCTCATAATTTTAAAATATCAGAAAAAAGTCTTAATTAAAAAAATATCACTGACCCAAATCGTTCTACCTTCTCCGATCATTGATCATCACCATCACCAGCTTATTTTATGTCCCCACTACACGAGCCTTCCCTATGGATGGATATACGATAGAACGGGCCATAAACCACCACGCGGGGCCAGTGCGGGTTGATGGTTGTTTAGCCGTCGTCGGCTAATGCAGCCGAGCCAACGGCTTTACGTGCCTTTCGAAGTACGGAGGAGCTCGAGATGATACATTTTTGGTCACCCATCCCATGACAGCCTTTGCGAAATTCACAAATATATAAAAATTACCTATACTTACTCATAGTTTTGCATTTTTTATTAATGAAAACTTTAAAGGATGGCAGAGGGTTAAATGTATATTTCAATATTTTTATTGTAATTTTTTCTTCGAAATACAGAATAACAAATGCAACATATTAAAACTATTCCTCATTGAAAATCTGAAAACGAATTGTCGCTCAACCCTAACGCGCAGTGCCTCGGCGCACTACCGGATGCATAAGTGATAGGGCTATCGATCCTCGGATATAACGGGAAATTATCTGATTTGCCAAATGGAAATTGACTATAATTTGTTAACCTCGCCTCGGTCGTAGTAAGCTTTCTCAATAAGCTCTTAACCAACAGCCAGGCATGACTCTTAATTTTAAATATTATGAAAGTATAAAGCTTTAGCAAAGGTGATTACGTGTTTATTATTCATATATTTTTACAATATACTTTTGTTTCTTAAACGTACGCTGTCTAATGGCAGTTTAAAAAAAAATGGAAAGTTGCACCAGACCATGTTTTACTATTTCATAAACACTTATGTTAAAAGCGATAGACAAGGTCATAGTCCGGACTAGCCACCTTTCAATGAATACATAGTATGTGAGACTGGGCATATAACTCTGCTCCACTTAATGTGAAACAGTAGCGAAGTCCGCATGCGAAGACAGCTAGCTAATGGAAAAAAGAAGCAGAATTGTGCCTCACATATAGTTGTCCTCACCTTACTGATCCGCAAATTGTTTATTTACAACATATTCACTATGAAATCGTAAAACCACCTTTATAAGCGTTTATTTAAGGATATTGACTGTGTGAACTTGTTCCAAAAAGCATTTAAAATACTAGTAAGATTAGTAATAGTTAGTACTCATATTTCGAAATACTAGTACGATTCCTCAATAAAATCGTGGTCTTGCTCATAAATTTTATTGTAAAATTTACTAAGGAACTTTATTACAGAGTCCAGATGGGCAGGACAGGAAACAAATTACGTTTATGGGCATCGTTTATTATTCCCTGTATGATATATATGGCCGTATGACATGTATACTGCTCATGACTAACTCAAAACAATGACACAATGCTCGACTCAACGAAGGAAGTTCAATAATAATCGGAGTATTTTACCCTACTAAAAATAGCATATCGCTATTTAATTCTAGATTTTGCAGTGCAATAACTCCGGCCTGGTCACGCCCCTCGCCTTTCCTCATCCCCTAAGCCCTCAGTCTCCGCCCTCACAAATATTTGTTGCTACACGTATTTCGCATTAACACCTACTGCACTGGTCGGCCGGGTTTATTGAACTGGATTTATCAATATTAGCATGCTTGTTGATATCCACCACTCACTCTGAACCAGTTTTGGATAAGGAATTTATGCAGATTCAATTAAGATCATCTAGATTTGTACTCTCATTTCAAGCACTACTTGATTACAGAGTAAAGCTTAATTATAAATAAAGTTACTGCTTGATGACTTCTACGTTCTTCTACGTAATATAGTTATTTGAAATACCTTATTTATTATGCCAAATTCCCTATGCTCCTTAGAAAATGGTCTTAAAAAAATATGTATTTGAAATCTATTCTTTTGGTTTTCCTTAAACTGATTGCACATTTAAAAATAGCTCATTTTATTCGTCGAATAATGACGTGAGGAACTTGAATTGAAATGGCTGTGAAGTGCGAGAACTGTACATGAATCATGTATGACAAAGATGGTGAACACTATTGCTATTGTTGCATTAAAGCAGTTAGCATTTGCATGTGTTTTTACTCAAAAGTGATTCTAGTTTCAATGTGGTAAGGTAGCAATGCAGTGGACGTCTATGTTCACACTTGGGATTCGAGCGGCGACTGAGGTCGGCGGCCGACGCCTCGTGATTAGACGCAGAGGCAATTTACGCCAGGATGCTATGACTAAATTAGATTTGTTAGTGGTGATAGGTGGAAGAATAGCCGGCGTCAAATCTATATTTTCAAGACGCGCATACTGCAATGATTTTGATAGCCTTACAGTTAAGTCAGACTATATTTTCTGCAACATAAATGGCACGCATTGCAAATGGTTGCAGATCGCACCTATAGTAAAACTTATATGGTACCACGTTTCTGAAGTGTTAATAATACTGATAGTATCCATTATTATAACATTCACTGAGAATTTCGTGATTATACTGCTTTATTATTTATCTGATACACAAAAAGTTCAATATATTTATTTTGCGTTATTTATAGCGACATTTTTATATCTATGGCGCTTACACTTTTCATGATTGTACGTGTATAGTTTACATTAGGTATACATGCAGCATATATATACCTAGTTATAGAGAGATTTCCGACTATATTTACCTGCATGATTAGCCGCTAGCTGATAACAGCTGATAAGTGCTTTACGACGCAGTTATAGTTGCATTTCGCTTTGTCATATGTTTTTTTGCCGAATACTCTAGCGTATCTATTCTCTGTTGGGTATGCATGTAGAAGTGATTAATTAAAGCAAGCTATTGTACGGTTCGCAGGCAGTCAAAGCCGGCCAGCCCAGGGCTATCGGGTGCGACAAGTGGCACTTGTTGCGTGGGATCCAGCCCTTTCTGCATATAAACGCGAGTGCGGGCGTGATTTGTCGCATATAAACAACTCGCCTTCGCGCTAAATGCTAAACTGAATTGTAATAACTAATAGGACAGCTGCTCGTAAAGTCGATTTTATGTTGACACCCAATCGATACCATCCTATTTTATAGAGTTAAAAGCTTTTAATATACTATAAATGAAACTTATCCCCTTGAGCACGGTAATAATACCGTGCCTTGAGTGTCGATCGACCACCAGGTGGCCGATAACAATTAAAATTTATGTAACATCACGGAACAGTGTTCATATCCAACAATTGGCACTATTTTTAACTTTCGAGCTACTGAGCCGTTGAAATTAGAGTGTAATGAATGTAAGGGTTTAATAATTCCTGTCGGAAGTGAACGTCAGTGCAGAGATTTTCAGCTATATACTTGTGAGATTATTATAACGCTTTGGTAGCTGAGTGGCAAAGCGCTCGGTTCAATAACCGAAGGTCCTGGGTTCAATTCCCAAATGGGACAAAGTGTTTCGGATTTCTCGATGCAAAGCTTGGGTTTCTGAACACCCACCCGCATTTTGAGGAGCTCAATGACGCAATAGTTAACGCGCCCGGTCTGCAAGTGCTGAGGTTAAGCAACTTTCCCGTAGGTCGGTCATCGGATGGGTGACGAAAATTTATCAACTCGAGCTCCTCCGTGCTTCGGAAGTACTGGGCCCGCCTGGAGGTTTATGGCTTATACTCCCTATCCATCCATAGAGGAGGCTTATGCGCCAGAAGTGGGGACATAAAATAAGCTGATGATGCTGATGAACCCGCATTTGACAAGCGTGGTGATTAATCCATTGCCCGTTAATTGTAGTGATGACTGGATTTCAATGATGGATACCTTTGCCCAGCAGTGGGACAATTATAGGCTAGTTACTTTCTACTTTTACTTGTGAGATTGCTGCTTAAATGTAAACGCTAACATCAAATGCCTGGTTAATCTTGTCTTGATCAGGCTTTTTGCGAGACCAAGTTTAGTTACACAGATCTATCTAATAAGTAGCTATGTGTAATAAAAGCCTTAATAACTAGAAACTGTACTCGTATTAAAGATCTTTAGCTTTGGTACCGTGCGGAGTAAAATATAGTCAGTGAACAGTCCACAACAACTGAACACCAGCTCTTAAGGCGTGTCTCCTGCGCCTAAAAATAACAAAACAAACTAACAAAACATGTTAGCAAAACATGTTAGTAAAACATTGCAGTCTCCTGCCACGTTAAAAACACGAACATCTAACAAACATCTACCTACTCGACAAATTGACTTCGGAGAAGACATACTCGATGTTTTAGAAGTTATTTTACATACAGCAAGAAAAAGAAACTATTTCATCATTATTTAGTTAAATATTGTTTTGACAACGTCACACAAACATAAGATACATAATACTAGAATAGGTGTAAATAGTTAAGAAAAACCGCCAACATTGTTCATTTTCGTTGTTTTAATTATACGAAGTATTCAAAAATTTTTTTAAATTATAATTACTGTCAATGTGTAGTACCTACATATATGTATACTATTGACTGGCTCTGTAGCCTCACCCTTTACCGACCCCAGCCATAGGCGGGCGAATGTTGCGCTAATTAGAAGGATTCGTACAACTCTTCCGCGCCATGTTCGCCCGCTCGCAAACCAATTACCGGCCCACTGATGAACGCGGAGCGTGCACGAAAATTCCCACTCAATTTCATTACGCTCCGCTGTGCTCACTAACAATTAGAGAGGTTTCTATAAAGTTGCTATTCGCCGTACAGCCACAAAATAATGAGACTACAGTAGGTAAACTTCATACAGACGCGATCGAGCAACGCACACCATTATTTCTTGTGGAGACGTCGTCGCCAGCCCAACGGACAATCCACCCGCGTTGTCTGCGGGCCACTTCATCCTTTTCCCCGTTCTCCTTTTTAAAGGAGCTTAGGCTTTCATGGCGCCCCTTCGAATCTTTTGGTCTCTTCGGTAAATCTTGCTATCTGTTCCACCTTCAGATCCTTCAGGTCCTCTATGTTTAAAGTGTCCGTCGCCAGAGCTCCCATCTTATCAGTGAGTACATAGGGCACTCAGCTAGTAGGTGGAGGCTGGTCTCCTCGCTTTCCGTGCATTCCGGGCATATGGGGTCGGTTTTCACTCCTATCACTGTCAGATGTCTGTTCAGTCTACAGTGTCCTGTTATGATTTCTATGACTAGCCTCATGTTCTCTCTGGAGAGTCCAACGCACACCATAGATAGACAACCTCTCGCGGGCACGTAATCTCGCAACAGCTCCGTTCGGACTGTTTAGTGTGAGTTTTGTTTACTATCCGTATTTAATCTATTACGTTTACGAAAACGAAAATGTATATGGCAATATTTTAATTCTTCTCGTATGTCGCCATTTCGTTAACGTAATCAAATATCTCGATGGCGCAGTGGTTAACGCGCCCGGTCTACGAGTTTCGCAAAGGCCGGTCATCGGATGGGTAATCAAAGATTTATTATCTCGAGCTCCTCCGTGCTTCGGAAGGCACGCTAAGCCGTTGATCCCGGCTGCATTAGCAGTCGTTAACAACCACCAATCCGCACTGGGCCCGCGTGGTGGTTTATGGCCCGTTCTCCCTATCCATCCATAGGAAAAGCTCGTGCCCCAGCAGTGGGGACATAAATACGATGATGATGATCATAATGATGAAGAATCGAATGTCAAACGAAACTCACACTAGGCACCAGCTGTCCCGAGGTCCGTGTCCGTGCAGTCTATGTGTACGTGCCCGAGCGCGGTATGTATTGAGATAACCTTCTGGGTCTCCTTATTATGTGGTGCAGCATTACACGGCTGGTATTTAGGTGTCTGCCGAAGCCGCAGACAGACTTCGACGGCTAATCCCGATTAGTTTGAGAAGTCCGTCCAGTAAGTGGACTTGCTGCTGCTAACGTCCGAATTGTAAACACGATCGCGTGAAATCGTAGTTTTAGCATTGGTCGTCACTAAAAGGTTTTCCAGTTCGCAATGCACGTTGCAGATAAATGAACGGAGAGAACGACAGTGGAGAGATAATTGCTGTGACCTCAATCGGTGCTTTTAGACAGAACATCACAGTAATACAAGCGTACAGTAGGGGAACGACCGACGACCGAAAGTTGTCGATCTCGAAAGAGGAAACGCCTTTTTTTTTAAACCCCCTGGGTTGCATAGCCTTGCAAGGGCTACATAGGTTGACGGAACGGTCGCCTCCCGGGGTGGGAGGCGACGTTGCCGTTAGGCCTCTTCCTCACCGGTTTAGTACGTTTTCGTTTCGGTACCGCCTCTGCACCGAATCTGTACAGATTTTTTGCTGCAAAACATCTGACGTTTTCGGTACGGTATATTATTGTACAGTCGCGTCAACATGACTGGTGTTGTGAGTGAGGCGCGCGGCGGAGCTGGCGGGGGTGAGACGGGGGAGGCCGGCCGCTCGGTACAGATTCTGTGCAGAGATGCCCGATGCGCTCGGTAAAAAATCTGTGCTGAAACGACTCGGTGTGAAAGCTCTCATTTGATTACATGCGCTCGGTAAACAATCTGTACAGATTCGGTGCAGAGGCGGTACCGAAACGAAAACGTACCGAGCCGGTAAGGAAGAGGCCTTACTCAATCAGAGTGCATGGCACGCCTTGGTGAAGTCGGCGCGCCTCCTAGCGGGGCGCGCTCAATCTGCAGTAAAGCTGCCTATGTCGGCTGATAAGTCAGCCGACATAGGCAGCTTTAAGTTAAGACTAAGCGTCTGCGTGCCCTGTGCCGCAAGTAAGCAATCAAATGAGGGATGAGATGAAATGCATGCGGAGGTCTTGCTTATGCTCAAGTATCAGAAATACTTAGATAACATTTTAAATATTTTTTGGCAATTTTGTATTTTATTTGAACGTGTCTGGCGCCTAACCGAAATACAAACAAATGTTTCGAAACAAATTCATATTACACTTTATCGCTCCGTAGCCCCCAAACTTGAGTTGGAGTTAGGAGTTTGCGAGCTGTGATGCTGACCGGCTAGCACCCCCGCTATTGCTTTCTGCAGTAGTAGTAAGTAAGTATATCAGTAAGTTCATTAGTTGTTTCTCTACTGTGCAGGTTTGTAATACCTACTATGGACATATTTCGTGCTCTTAAATCGAGCAACGCATTGTGGTTGTCGTCAGTCGCGACGGGCGGCGACATTGTGACGTGATGTGGGCTCTGAAAGCGTTAAGTAGTCGCTTAAGTTTGTTTTCCTACGATAATGCTTCTGTAAATATCGCCCGCCTCTCAATGGCGACGCGGCGCGGGGCTTTCACGTTTGAGAATCCTATTTGTGTAGGTATATGTTTAATCCCATCAAAAACATAAATGTGAAATGAGAGCCAAGTTCAATATTATGATATATGCCTTGGTTGTTGTCTTCAACGACAAAAGAACTAGCCAAGTCAGACCTTAGGCTTCAATATATTATCCTAACTTGGCACCCATTTAGATCTCACTTCTTTTGTAGTTGAAGTCAACAACCAAGGCATATTATATAATAATACTATTTGACTTGGCTCTCATTTCACATTTATGTTTTTGATGGGATATCATTACTTTTTGTACAGAAATTATTAGTAGGTACTTATTCATAATAAAATTATCGCACCGCTCCCCACCCCGCTGCTCCACGGCCGCCGTGGTCCGTGGTATTATTTAATTATTTATAAGTAATGATCTTACACTATTGATGTGCGCTAATTATTGAAATAATAATTAATACTAAATCCCTGTTAATAATGACGTAATAAATACGAAAGTCGTCTATACTCTTAGTTATAAGTACTAAAACTGATGTTTTGATTTAAAAAAAATTAAGGGTGGTATTCCATTTGTTACATTATTATATTCACGTGAAGACCTTAAAATCCACATAAAGACCGGCTGTCATTAATTTTGATTGCTGATTCTTACATTACAGGAAGTAAGTGTTCCTAATAGAATCAATTAAGTACCTAATTGAAAAAGATAATAAAAAGATAACATTTTACTAGTTTCTGATTTATTCCTTTGTATTCGCCCTATCCTATCTGGATGCCAAATTTGAACTTTCTTGGTCATCTGGAACTGGGTTAGAGTTTTGATCTATCTATAGATCAGTGATAAAAATGACGATTTTTGGACGTTAATATTTAAATAACCGTTTGAGGCGTGTTTATAAAATTTGGAACACATAAATGTATCTCGCAATTCTTAATATATGAGCCAAATTTGATATTTTATGTGAAATAGTTTTTGAGTTATGAGGGGGTCAAAAGTGGCTCCAAATGGTTCTTGTAATATTACACACGGTGCTGCTCGCCAGTTCTGTTAGCTTGAACTTGGCTTGACACGCTACCGCGTGTCTAGATTAACACTTACTACATCAAGTACTGTTGATGTTGACAATACACCAGATATTATAATGATAGATCGCAGCTGTAGAGACAAGCATACCTTTTTTGTATTTTTTTTCTACAAGTGGTAAGCCTTCACCTCATTGGATGGTACATGACAAAAAGGCTAAAGGTGGTATCGTGCTTCGCCTCTAATCCACTTCTCAGGAGCTGGCTATATCTTTTCGAACCATTAAATTCAAATAGCCTCTTCAATTAAAAAATTCAACTAGGTACCTATGTACATACACTTCTATACTTTTTCAATAAAGTTCAACACGAAAGTTTTAATCTCAATACAATCAGAAGTATAGTCTATCGGCCAGCGGTAATTGTGATGCAACAACTGTATCAGTGTTGCGGTACTGTTAGACCGCAGCGGTGCTGCCGGTGTCGGGTTCGATTCCCGCTTGCACAATGCAGGCGCATTCCGCGCGCACCGCACGCGTATGTTCTATTATCGAGACTAATGGTGTTTCACAATTTCACCAATTTCATTTAATGGCCTCAAGATGGGATCTCGGTGCATCTCTGTTTGATTATAGAATCAGTATGGCCCGCGACATAGAGCTTATTGAGTTAAGTTCACATTCCATTAGATTTACACTTTACTGGTATGAAAATGTTCTAATTTCAGAGATAAGGCTTTTAAAATACCATAAAAAATAAGTACTAGTGCTGTAACGAATATTCGCATGTTTTTTGACATTCGTATTCGCATTCGCATTCGCAAAACTTATGTGAATGTTTTGTAAATATTAACGTCTGAAAAAGTATTATAAATTGTAAATAATATGAGGTAAATTAAACAAATAAAATATGAATTTTTTATAATTTGTATTACAAACATAGTCTTGCAAATATATCAATGTAATTATATTAATTACTAGTGGATCCGGCGGACTTCGTACCGCTTTGACAGTTCCCATTCATTCCCATGGGAATATCGGGATAAAAACTCCTATGTGTTAATCCAGATTATAAACTATCTGTATGCCGAATTTCATCCAAATCCATTCATCCGTTGCAGCGTGAAGAAGCAACAAATATACACACATACACAAACTTTCGCATTTATAATATTATAGTGTAAAATATTTACAAAATTTCATGATTATCGGTTGAATAGTATACGCGTGAAAGCGTAACAAATAACAAACAAACTCACTTTCGCATATTAAGTTAAGTTACTATTAGTTAAGATAGTTAGGGTATAAACTCTGATTTAGACACAAATCTGTTTATAACATAAGTACACCACTATTGTAACCCTGTAAAGGCCATCCCAATCCTATCCAAACTACTCGGAGAATCTAGTAGAGTGCGTGAGCACGCTTACGCTTGCGTGATGCCATTCCCTCTAGAAACCTTCTGACGTTGTTTTGATCGTGATCAAGCAGTGTGGCTTGAGGAACCCTTTATCTTTCTTGCCGCCGCCGCCCCCAAAAAGTCCGGTGACGCTGTGAAAGCCGTTTACAGATAACAGCAAACTCTCTCCTAAACATTTTTGAGCTTATCTGCGAAATCAATCTTTTTTTATATATTGACGTTTCCATGACATAAAAACAAACAAATCATTTTGTATTGGAAAATTAAATTGTCGTTTCTAGTATTTTCCGTTACTTAGTATATATGTTTCTCACCGTTTAAACCTTCCCTGAACTTCCACTAATATTTTAAAATCAATATTACCTAAATCGGTCCTACCATTCTCGAGTTTTAGCGAGACTAACGAACAACAATTGATTTTTATATGTATATAGATAATCAGCCTTCGCTTTAATATTTGGTATTGGTTCGGTATTATTATATAAATAATCAACATTTCATTAGAAACTAACAAACAAAAAATATTTTCTTAACATGCATTATCTATCATCAAACAGAAACAAAAGAAAGAAATATTTTAAATTGAGTGAAATTTTCTTTTAAATTCCGATGTTGTATCAATTTCTGGACGCATTATGTATATATTTTTGGAGATAAATGTGTTTACTATTCCTAAAACTATTTATTGATATATTAATATTTTTATTTTATTACGGTTAATTGATAATTGACTACTACTAAGCGCCGGCGCCGTCTCTCGGACACGGACGTAGTGCAAAAACTCCGATATCATGCTGTGGTAGCTTTCAAAAGCGTGGTGTGATAGCAATTGGTAAAAACATTTGTATATCGTATAGTGGAGAGTACACGCAATAGCTCTTTTTCCGTAATACTACAATCATCGATTGATCTTTTTCGGATTAGCTCGGCAATATGCAAGGGAGTGGGCAAGTGCGACTCGCGCGGCAATTTATGTCAAATTAGAGCTAAATAAATTACAACAAATTTAAAAGTGAGTATTCGCATATCGCAATATCGGCGGCAGATATTTGCATCCGCATTCGCTTATTGATATTCGTTACATAACTTATAGGTACCATAGATTTATAAGTACCATCAAACTTGATTAAAAGATAAATCTTTAATACAGGTAGGGGTGTGTACCCATTCATGCTTTTATACCTGCATTTTACTGTGATGGGCTGTTATTACGTTTTTTAGTAGGTAATCCCTATCGCCGTTTCACGAAGTTAAGCTCAGACGGCCGAGCCAGCGCTTTGAGTGGAAATTGCACGGCGCCGCGGCAGGGGGATTCCCCCCCCCCCCCCCCCCCCCTACTGGCCTGCCTATATATTATTAAGCCGTAGTCACAACATAAGGAGACCCACAGAAGGTAAACATCATATAGATGCGCTCGAGCAATGCTCACACGAGTACGTAACCCTAATAAAATACTTAAACAAAAGTAGCGTTTCGTAGACTTTTTACACAAACAGACCCTTTTACGGAGGACACGAACTCAGAACAGCTCAGAACGATCCGAGCGCAGCTGTTGCGAGATTCCGTGCCCATGAGAGGTTGTCTATGCGTGATATACTAGATACTCCGATCCGATCCGATCCGATCCGAACCCCTCAGAGAATCTAGTACAGTACGGGGACACGCACTAGTGCGTGATGCCGTTCCCTTTAGAAAACCTCTGACAGTGCTTCGTTTCACTCGGCTTGAGGCGCCCTTTAAATTTCTCGCTGCCCCCAAAAAAGTCCGATGACGCTGAAAATGTGCAGTGGCATCAGAAGTATCACCACACTCTAAAATAAAATTTAAGAAGCTTACCTTCTGTGGGTCTCCTTACTTTGTGCCGTAGTCGTGCTCCTGTGCGTGCACTGCCTATGGGCTTTTAACTAGATTATTTATTCCACTGGCTAGACTGAAAGCGCTTGACGCTCGTGCTGAAAAGCAAATACATTTCCAAACCTTCTTCTTCTCAGTAGAAGGTCTCCCGCCCAGAGTAGACTTACGAACCGATGGCATAATGACGTTCATAAGAGCTATTTGTAGCCTAAACTGAATAAATGATTTTGAATTGAACCCTTTGTCACTTATTAGTTATATTTACTATAAAGTAATAAAGGATTTTAAATAAACCTATCAATTTGAAATTAATAGGATGCTTGTATTATTAGAAGTTAATATAACTTGTTAGTAGCGTGATTGTATCAGGATCTCGTTAATCAGCATTAAACAATGAAACATTTATTTACTTTAATACCAAAAGGTGCAAGCAAACATTTTTGGGTTTATGATTATTTACATATAGCTACTTAATTTTACGCAAATATTGTTGCGAACAAATTACAATTTGCCCCGGCATGTCATGGGGTGCGGGTTCATATCCCGCTCGTGGAATTTTTACAACACTTTGTCTTTTTTCAAATTGTAGTTTTTGGATTTCATCACCCATCCTTATCTTCATACCTACATTGACTCTATTTTGAGACTAATGTTGCGCTTTTATTGTTAAATTGTTGTACTTACTTATGTTTTTTTTTATAATTGATATTACTTCCGTTGCCCAGCTGTGAAACACAATATGGGTAGGTAAAAAAATTACTTGTACATGTTACTGACGTAGGAAAATGAAAATATTGACTTAATTCCCTTTTAAAAACCATATTTTACGATTTTCATGTAGTTGGCAGAAACATTATTATGTAGTAATGTATAATAATGAAAAACTCAAAGTTTTACTTATTTTACCTACGTACTTAGTAGATGCAATGCAATTATGCTTCGACGTGTTTCTGAAGTATATTGAAATTGAACGGCGAGCGACGACGGGCGCTCTCATGGAAATTGCTTTGATCCTCGTCACAAAATAAGGAGACTACAGAAGGTAAGCTTAACATACCGCGCTCGAGCAACGCATACATAGCCCTTGGAACGGACACGGATCCGGAACAGCTCGGAAGAGTCTGAGCGCAGCTTTTGAGAGCACATGAGTAAATTAATACCAACAGAGTCCAAGCTTCCTTTATACCGCGTAAAATGTATACACACTTTGGTGAGGTTGTCACATGAGGATAAGATAAATGAAACAAAATAATTTATTTTATTTTTCATAAATTTATTAAACGTCATTTCAAATTAGAGTAAAAGAGACAACACAAGGAATAACTATTCGGACCTTATTCTTTGTTTATTTGTAAGTCACTCACACTAAATATTTTCTTTTTAATATTTTTGGTTTTCAATAACTTGTCTTTTCAGAGTTAGATAAATTCTAAACTGACATAAAGTCTTTTTAAAATACTGAATTGAAAAACACTCACATTGGTAGATCAAATGTACAGTCGTTATACACGTTCTAAGGATTCAGTGATTTATAATGTTTGCTTTAAGATCAAAGTGTTCGCGAAACTTTCTGAAATAGGCATTATATTTCTGGCATTGTTCATACACACGTTATAGTAATTAGCCATATTTTACAGTAAACCACTCTAATTTAAATCAAGCATAACAAAACCTCAAATAATTACAATATTTTACGAGCGATGACAGTTCACAACACGTAACAACGCGTGTGGCACTCACTCACTGAGATTGTCCGCTTGCTGTGCCGGTGTAAGCCGCTTTGTCCTCTAGCGGCGGCGGCGCGTACCTACGTGAAACCGTGTCGGTGAGAGGTCACGCATACATAACCGTGCATGTAGTAGTGTACCTGTCGCAGCGCACTCTAGTGGAAAGCTTGGACTCTGTTCGGGTATTTACTCATGTGGTTGCGAGATTCCGCGTCCGTGAGAGGTTGTCTATGCGTGCGTTGCTCGAGCGCGTTTGTACGAAGCTTACATTCTGTAGTCTCCTTATTTTGTGTCTGCGTCCTCGGCAGGCTGCACTCGCCGCATCCTATTTCCGACCTGCTACGATTACTCCGTAATAGAACAACTTTAATATGTACCGAGGCATGGCAAAGTGCAGCGGTTTTGTTGTTTTTACAGGTTTATCTAGCGGCAATAAAGGAAAACCAGGAACACGATACACTACAGTAATATACCTTTAAGTACTTTAGGTACATGCGCATACAATGTTTCTTTAGATGTTCTCCTTGTACTTTTAAACATAATAGATACCACCTATGACGGTCTGTCCTGACCTGATGTCCACATAAATATCATACTTATGCTTAATGAATTTTGTAGATAAATCCAATTTCCTATTGCGGAGGGCCAAGTGTTATCAGTTTCAAATAATGTATTTGACACCTTTTTTTTCGTTTCATAAACGGCAACAATTTTTTAATAATGTATTAGGCCATTGCGCCTGAGGAGACGTACTCGTTAATATGAGAAGAAATAATATTAGAATCGAAGTTGAACGTTCCAATTAATTACGCGAGACAACAAAGCCAAACCTTCGAAACACCACTTTAAAGCTCGCTGCCCGTAGAAAGTGACGCAATGCTCTATTTAAGCTACGCGCATACTTGTTTAATGGGGACGGACGGTGGCAGGTGCGCGTGCGCGTTAGTATGCGACTACGCGTCGTCAAGCCGTAGTCCGTTTTTGCGGCGGCCGGCCGGGAACAATGGCCCACGCGCATTCCGCGCTCACCGTTAGCCGGTGGAGTAATCGCCGCGATCGCCCGACTTACGGTTGTCAGTCGCTTAAATCATACATACCTATCACGAAGATTTAATTCCGGTTAGACTCCATCACTTTAAAGCGAAAAGCAGCGGCGATTTTTGCTGCCATTCTTGTGCCTATTTCCCCTCACAAAACGCAAATCATAAAATTATGCCCTGCAGGTGCTAATTTGAAGGTATCTAGTGAAATTGCTGCGCATAAATTCTTCATAATAAATTAAGTCTCAAGATCGATAATGAGCTGAGTTTTATTTCACAAGCGTCAATAAGACTCATCCATCATGCAGATCGTACACCTCTTTACTAACTCGGTCGAATCAGGGAATTTAGCTCTTTTATAGATTTTTCTTTTCAAAGAGAAGTCCAGCTTTTAACGCCCTATAATAAAAACATAGAAATTGTAATAGAATGGCCAGTTTAGCTTTAAAATTGCTACGGTTACTTAATATAACTTAGGGGAATGTAGGTTTACATTTACGCAAATTTTAAATATGTATAGGTATTTTGTTTTTGTGTAACTAATTGTCTTTCACCAATTTTGTTTTTTTCGGAGATGGCAACCCTATGTTCCGCCTACCGCTATCAACAATACACTTCATTTTGATCGATTAGACCGTCATTAATAAAAAAGACCAAATATAATTTTCACAACTATCTTATGAAAAAGTAACAACATCATGTAGGCAAACATCCTACACGTGGCAAAAAGTCTTATAGTTTTTGTACTTATGCCTGTTTTTCAACCGTTTCTCGCGCCCGCTCGTCATCGGCGATATGTTTACAATGAAATGACTGAACATTGTAGGTATATTAAAACTGGTTACTTTAGAGTTTAATTTGAATTCCTATAAAGGTTTCTTTTTAAACTGATACTTTTTAACATTTACAAGTGCATCTTACCAAAAAGTTTTGTGCACTGTGCGTGCAGACATAGACAAGTCATAATAAATAGCGCTTTTTAAATCAGTTTTTTTTTTGTAATTAGATGAGCTTAGCATACTTTACTTATCCCTTAGTACCATGATCGGGAAACCAAATTTTACACCTTAGTAGGAAAACTTGCCATCATTGTAATAACATCAATAACAATGAAAAGATACTTCAGGTGTTATATATTTCAAAACATTGTCCATTTACCCTTTATAGGTACTGATCCAGGTACGTCTTTTGTTAGCATCGTCTAATTAAACAAGATCGTAAATCATGATAAATTGTTCTTCAACTCTTCGCTGTTCTCAAAATAGAGTAGGTACCGTTGTATATTCGTGCTTAGTAAACATTGTAACAGTTTATTGCACATTTCAACATAAATAATTCAAAGCTGCGCCACGTAAATTACATTTATCTTGGTAATATTAAAAATATCAAAATATCTTTATGAAGTTACAGATGGGTATGTTGGTAAGCCGTCCAAATAAGAGTAGTCGGGGCTGCCTTGGCTCGGAGCCAGACCAAACAGGGTAAAAAGTAAGGGCGGCGGCGACCGACCGCGCCTCAAAATAGCTGGCAAAGTCAAGGCATGCCTGTCCGTCGGTCGCGCTTCAGCTGTTATTACCAAACTACCGATGTACACGCATCCTTACCTCTCCCCGTCCATTTAGTATTGCCTAGCATGACTGGACTGTGCGCCGCACCCACCTAGCGTGTTTCTAGCACTCGATGGTCGCGTAATGAAACAGCGAATAGCCTCATTTCTACCAATATAAATTAAAACAATATCATACCTAATTGACAATGACGTAACCGACGACATGTCGATTAATGCAAAAATATCACGCCATTTCTGGAAATGTTTACTTTGGTGACATTATTATGCCGCTCCTAATTAATTAGCTTTCGCCAGTGGTTGTCAACTTGATATGGGATGATAATGTGCTGATTATCATAAAAAGAGACAATACCTAGGCCAAAATACACTAGGGTGTCCCAATACGGGTTGGTGTATGGGTCGCCGGGATCAACGATTTAACACGAAGCCCGGATGACCTCAAGGTAATTTTAATTTGATCACCCATCCGGAGACCCGTTAATGCGAAACTTTGTTAACTTGCAAGTTAGCAACCTTATCGCGCTAGCCGCTGCTTCATCGCTCTCCATTGCGGTAATGCTAATGCGAATCTACGAGATATGAGTTTCTTAATATTTAATGTAATCTTATGCGGTTATGCAATGCATCAGGCACGTCTCGTTAGAAATGACATATGCTGGACACAATAGAAAAGTGGCGACGGACGGATGAGTCAGCCGCCGAGACGGCACAAGGACGTACACACGCGTGCACATCACACTACCACAAATAATTTCCTCAATAGACTTTGAATTTTATGTATATGGCATATGGTTGAACATTTAATAAAGGAAGACAGTTTTGGATTGGTGGATGTGCTAGGTGCTAGCGCCTGTTCCCTCGAAGCAGCCTGCGCCGCAGCCTGGCGTTGGCGTTGTAGCAAATCGGAACATAAACATCGTTACTCCATATCCGTCAGCGCTATTCACCATTGTGCCGCAACAAATTGCAGACATAATAGACTTCGCAACACCAACTTTGTGCTAGATGACACACTGATATTTTAAGGATAATAATAGCGTTGAGAAATGCCGTCGTCGGCCGTTAAGTTAAGTCAAGTTTTGCATCCACTCTATGGTTTTAATTGCATCTGATAACTGCTTGGATAGGTAAACGTTCTGTATGTGATGTTGCAACTTTTTCGGCGGCTCTTGATATGACCGCAATATTCTTCTTTTTTTTAAATAATTGCACCACATTCAAACCATTGTGAAAATAATTTATTGTTATTTAACTAATGTTTAGTTAAACTTCTGTTAATAATTTACAGTCTTACTGTAATGCATTGTCATACAGCCAGCCCGCAATGCAATGGATGTATTATTTCGATTATTTTTTCCTAAATATTTTATGTTAGTTACTGTGTTCAATATAATAGAAAGTTATTCAATTAACTGTGATAAATAGTAGGTACTAATAACTATCATGTTTGCTTGTCGTACAGATGACTTGAAGGCGGTGACGAAGTGTCTGATCGCGCAGGCGAAGCGGCAGGGCTCCGCAGACAATATCTCCATAATCGTGGTGTTCCTCAAGGAGCCGCGCGACATAGCCGCAGAAAACCACCCGCCCATGGATCTTGGGTAAGTTGTACAGCATAAGTCTTGCTAGGCGCTCCACGGGCTGAGCTACTTTAGTTAAAGAAATTTAAAAAAAATACACCCTTGTACTACAAAACAGTGTTTAAAGTTAAACTATGTTCTTGGCGGGAAATTGAAGAGGCATGTCTGCGGTTGTTTTATTTTCTAAAATTTGTGTTATGTCGAATATTAATGTGAAATAATGGTGGATTATTAACCGTTAAGTGTTTGTGAGTGTGCATGAGTTTTGGCAAATGAAACAAAACATTGCAACGTCACTTTTCAAATTCTCTCATGAAGTCCGCCCGAGGACTTAGTAAAGCCCCACATCTTTACTGAGATACTCGAGGGGTTGGGGAGTACATCATTTCTTACTTCTCATTTCTATTATCATTCATCATCATCATAGAGGAAAGAAATATTGTTTATTTATGTATTACTTGTAAGAAAAATTACTTTGACACTGGCTAAATGTGCTAATCGCACGAAGCCATCAACTAAAGGAAAAAAAAAGTTAAACTATGGCTAAATACGTGTTTAAAATATTGTGTCTCTGTCTAAAAATATTAGCTAAACAGCATCTGTTCTATTCTGATAATGTATTTCTGTTGCCGCTATAACAACAAATACTAAAAAACAGAATAAAATAAATATTTAAAGGGGCTCCCATACAACAAACGTGATTTTTTTGCTCGTTTTTGCTCGATATTGATAACGGCAATATATTGCCGTTAGGTAGACGCTTGAAATATTCACAGAATATTAGGTTATATTATTCACTTTAAAAATAAATAATTAAATTAAAATAAAATTAATATTTAAGGGGGGCTCCCATACAACAAACGTGATTTTTTTTCCAATTTTTTTCTTGGTCTTAATAACGATAACAGGTAGAAACTTAAAATATTTTTATAGATAATGGTACGGAACCCTTCGTTCGCGAGTCCGACTCGTACTTGGCCGGTGCATGTTCGATAGACCTACAGCTCAGAATAAATTCTGCACTTACAGGTTAATTGATTCTTGGAGTTGCTGTTTATAGCCAGAATGTCTGTCTGAATGCCTGAACCGCACGCAGGCTGTCAACTCTCCCTTTCTAGATGTAGGCAGTAATCAGTCTAACTGTGACCGCTCTCTATGAGCAGAACAAATCTTTTCCGACCGGTTTACCTAACGCTGTCACGCAGAATATCACGTTCCCCTTGACCTTGCCGATACAACGACACACGTGCGTGACATAGGTACGGCCTAACCTAACGAAAATGAAAGGATTTCATTACGTAATACTCAAAAATAACTTTTTTTAAATTATCAAATGTTTGCTGGTATTTTAAAGTTACCTAGTTTGTTGTAACTAAACTGTCGTCTGTAATCAATTAATCAGGTGTGTAACTACGGGAGATGCTCAGGTAGAATGTGGTGAACTGGTGGTTCAATCCCCATAGCCCTGTTGAGTAGTAACGTGAACCGACTCCTTATCGATCTTATCTTATCAAGCCGTTATCATCACAGACCTAGATCTAGAACATCATAAAAACACAAATGTAAAAAAAAAAATCCACGAGCAGGATTTGAACCTGCACCCTTCTGACATTCCGGGTCAGGTGCTCTTCCAATTGAGTTATCGTGGTTCTAATCAGCCCGCCGAAATTATTCAACACTTTTTACTTTGAAAGCCAAATGCGCCCATTCAATGTCAACAACTACTACCGTCACTAACATCCGATCATAATATTTTTACAAATATTAAAGATCAGTTAAGAAGTAAGCAAGCTATTTATAAATGTTCAAATAATTTTTAACCCAAATTTTGTTGCGAACAAATTACAAAAACACATGTTGAAAAAAATTCAACAATGTCAGAAGGGTGCAGGTTCAAATCCTGCTCGTGGAAATTTTTTTGTAATTTGTTCGCAACAAAATTTGCGTTAAAAATTATTTGAACATCTAGAACATCATGTTTTACATCAAGCTACCTATATCATCAAAATTAGGTCTCAGTTTTTGACATTTTCTATCTTGTACAAGCACATCGCCTATCAAAGTTGTAAGTTAAGTTACGGACAAAGTCAAAACACTAATAAACTGCTTTAAAACTAGACATTGGCGAAATCATAGCGAGAGCCATCATACAAGAAATTGAATTCAATCATTTTTTACTTCCATGAAACGAATTGAGTTTCCTCGAAATGTGCTTAATATCTAAATAACTATGATAACCTTTTCCCTACTGTGTTTGTTATCTTTCAGGAACACACGATATTAACAATGACTCACTGTTACTAATGAAAAATATACATTTTGCTAATAAATAGCACGGCACTTAGATAAGAAAAACCAGTACAATCCTACTATTTTTTTAACATAGTAATAGCAGAATATGTAGTTATTTTTAGAATGCTTTTTAGCATTTAAAATGCATTACTTATATCAAAAATTAAAATAGCTCTTGCAACAGATGGCTGCCTCCCACGACCTTTTGAGACTCGGGGGCTACTCTTCCATCTAAGCTTCCCAGACATTTGCCCCGAATTTTCCAAGAAGCTGGTGGTCAACACTGCTAACATTAACATCAATATACTTAAATAAGGTTAAATATAAATAAATATTGGTAGGCTGGACAACGCGCTGGCCAACGCGCTGGCGAACGCGCCGCCCTTTGGCATGGAGCCGGAGGTGTGCAAGCGGCAGCTGCCAGCGCCCTCCGACGACGACGCCGCTGAGCGCGCGGTCGCCGAGCCCGACAACGGCGTCGACCACTCCGACAGCGACAGCGAGGACCTCGGCCCCGAAACCGCCGTCGACGCGGACGACCTCGACGCGGACGCGCGGCCCCGCGACCCGGCGCCGCCGACGCCGCCCGCCGACGCCGGTAACTATTGTTTCATAACAATGTACACCGAACTGCTATTGAGCACTTCCACCGTTTCTTTTCTTAGCTGTGTGACAGACAACTCATGTTTCCTAAGTTTTGGACTGTATAGATAGGTTTCTTGGCGACCTTGCTGCTGCAATTTTTTTAAGGAGGAATGTATTTTATTAATGGTGTGCCAATTGTCCCCCACGACACGGTCAACCCGAGCCGAGGTTCTAGTTTTAAAAGGCGCTTTTGGGTTTTCTGCTCTCGCCAGACGTCTCGAACGCTACAGAATATCTAGGTACCTACGGAGACAAGTTTGCATCATGCCAGACCCTAGAAAACCTACGGGAATGGATGGGAAATGATACAGCTGTTTGAATAGGTACCCCATTTTAAAGTCTTTAAAACAATATTTCTTAGTAAACAATATTTTTGTATGTCCCTATGAATAGCGACATACATTTAATTCTGTTTACCGAATTGGAAGTTTGCCAAACGGCATGTAGCCCTTTCTCGCCGTCCATAAACAGTTTAAAACATAAAATTTTTTGTAAAGCAAAGTAGGTACATTAAACTTAAATACGATTACAATTCCTCTAGTTTAGGCCCAAGACACCGTACTCGTACAACAGGGTACCTACGTACCTACGAACCGGTTCACACACGCTCTATACCAGGTACAGACATGTATAGGTACCCGGGCGCTTCTCCCCACCACCAAGGCCCGGTCAACCCGTGCCGAGGTCTGAACGCCTAGAAAATCACCGAAGGTGCTTCGTTTTACACGGCTTGAGTAACCCTTTAAGTTTTTCGCGGCCCCAAAAAGACCAGGTGAAGCTTAAAAGCCCTATGAGTCAATCAGCAAACACTCTCAAAAAAAACTGATCGATTGGTGTACGATTATTATAAGATTCGTGGTAAAATCTACGTTTTTTTTATTTACTTTCAAATACCTTCCTACTGTCGGAAATTCAATTGTCTAAATTAATAGAAACTTAATTGAACGTATAGAATTGAATCTAGTCGCCAAATATTTTCCATCCGACAAAAATGGACAAGTAAAAGTTTCTAATAACAATAAATGCTAACTTCCAAAGAAACATTCAGTAAAAATGAAACAAAGGAAGCATTGTAAAAGCTGGTAGTACCTACCTACGTTTTGTAATCTAGATTATGGGAGCAAAAGGAAATGTTAAAATCGTGAATGTGTCAACGCATTGATCGATAAGCTCTCCCACGTGCGATATCAAACACCAATAACATTATCCGTCGATACAATGTTAGTGTTTCATGTAGATATTTTTCAAATAAATATTCATGAATTTTTAAATCTATTTGTGTATTATTTTTTATTGAGTAACATAATAACATTTCCATATTTCGGGGTTTATTTAAAATTTGTCACTGGTATCCCTGTTTGATGATGGGTGCAGCGCGGCTCGCGGGCGCGCGCCCTCCCCTTGCCCCGCTTCGCTCGCCCGCAGTCTCTCATTGAACGCCCGTATGGTCTGTACTGTCTTTGCCGCCGCTCTGCAGTTGTAACCGGGCCTTTTGTCTACATTTTTACGGATCGAATAATACGCCAGCAGTGAAGATAATAATCTGTGTAGTGAAATTACCGTTTACGGTATGTGATTTTTATCGAGTGTTGTTGATTATTGTCACATTCCTTAATAGTTTGTGAAAGGTTATTTCTGTGTTGATTCATGCGGAGTGATGTTCTGGAAATAGATCGGTTCGCCCGAAGGAACATCCCTCAAGTCGGAAATCCTACTACGGGATTAGTTCACTTCAATTAAAATTCGTGAATTTCGTCTTGTTTCTCGGGCGTGTCTTCGCTCACAGCCTGTTCTCGAAATGGCGTCCGCGAATGTCTCGCGGATTTGAATTTTGCAACCGGTAAATATTATCGTTAACGCGCCGGCTATTGACAAATTACATTTATCGAGTCTATAAAACAGTACGCAGACGGTTGATGGTTTTTATTCCTCGTGAGATTTGTGTTCTGCACGCAAGGGTGTGTCACCTGTTGATAGTGAGCTTTCAAGAGAAGGGGTGGAAGTTGCGTTACCGCCAGGTGTTCACGGGGTGTGCAACGTGATAACCTAAATGTGAAACCTACAGTGAATGTTTGTTGTGGTTATACAGTGGAGCAGAGCCACGTCGACGGCGCTCTGCTGGATAATGTAGCTGAGAGTGGCGAGGAATCAGAAGACGAGTGGAATTACTTCAAGGGCGAAGGCGACAGAGAGGATCGCAACCCCAGCGAGGAGCCCGACGAGCTGCCGCGCTCTGACACGCCCTGCCAAGACACTGTGAGTACGCACTTACCTTTATATTATTTGAACATCCAAACAATTGGTAAATCAATCTTTGTTCTATTGTTTTATATATTATGAACCTGACCAAGATGAAATGTTTAATCTGTTCACGAGTTAAAGCAATCGACATACCAACAGCCTTATTAACCAATTTTAGATAATTTATCCTAAATGTCTGAATAGCAGTTTGACTGACCTTTAAAAATGATTCATACAAATGCAAAATAGTGAGTAACTGTTCTTGTTCGTGAGGCCATTCCACTGGCTTCATGAGCTATAATTCATTTAAAACAGCCTCTGTAATAAAATGCATAAAGAGAAAGGTTTAAGCTTTTATTACTTTAGTGATAACAATTTATACATCTGATTTGATAAGGTAATATAAATACTACACATTTTAAGGATTTTCATTGTAATAACTATGATTCAAAATTCTACAAATGGTGGCTTATTCATGTAGAAATTAAATTTATTTATCTTTTCTGCTTGTGGTTCAAATTTCTTCATTATTATTTCATTATTAATGTTTCTCTTTAATATTTTTATTTCATCAGCTGTTACTTAAAAGCTTTAAATTGCTGGCATAATAATAGGCATAAGCCTATGTATTATTAACATTTGCCTATGCTTTTTTTTCCTTTAAATGGTTTCTAAAATTCTTGTTTCTTTTTTTCTAGTCGGCTTGGGAAACCAGTTCAGTAGACATGAACAGCTCACCACTAAATCCAGACGCGCCAGTATTTGTGCCTGGCACGGTGGCTGGGGGTGATGTGCTGCTAGCAGAGTCGCCTCGCAAGCCCATGCCCATGGATGATATAGAACTTCCAGACGTAGCACAATTCGAGACAGGAGCAGTTGTGAGACCAGCGGAACTACTGGATTTGGATAATTGTGATCAACTAAATGGCCATCATGTGAGTTTTAGTAAAAATTAAAAATTAAAAATCATTTATTCAGGCTACATTCAGTAGCTCTTATGAATGTCACTATACCATCGGTTCGTAAGTCTTCTCAGTATATTATATTTATATTTACCTATTAACTTTTTTGGCAACTATAATTGGGACTTGCTGTGTTTTCTTTTAATAGTGGCTTTTTCATGACAAGAACTCAAATAATCTAACAAAAGACTTTGTGATTTAGGTTTTTGTCAAAATCTTGACTGTCATTTGTTATTGTTAATGTTGATGTTTTGAAGTCATTTGTTTGCTCTTGCTCTTGAATTTAATAAAGCAATTTTGCAAATTGCCTCATATGATTGTTCTTGCATAATCTTATAGGTGGGTCTTGTAATCAGGATAACAATATACTTAATTGGAAAATATTTAAATGATATATAGCTGTTGGTACATTAGAAGTTCTAGAAACATTTAATTTTAAAACAATTATTAATATAGGAATTGAAATATATGTAGTTACTTTTGGTTTACTTACAGAATGTATCATTGGATGCAGTAAAAGAACAATTGAACGGGAACAACAAGTATAATATGGATAGCCTAGGCTTTGGATTCAGTGTGGGTGTGGAGCCTGAAAAGGGCACAGATTCTGGCTTAATACAAGACTTTGAAAGAATACAGAAAGACACCACAGACTTCTGTAATATACAGGTGAGATATTTTGTATTTCCAAAATGGCCTATTAAAAAGGTGTAGGACATTAAATTAAGTAAGAATAGCGGTTCTATTCTTTCCTTAATAAAATAAAATAAAAATAGCCTTTATTCACTGACAATATACATTTAACAATAATTTGATGGCATTGGTGTTGCGTTGTCAGGCTGTCCCTTGACATGGGCCTCCTCCAGGGCATTCCCCTTGTCTCGATTTTAGGTATTCCTTCTCCATATCTTAGGCAAGTTGTCCTCCCAGCATCTTGTTGGTCTGCTTCTTTTGCTTGTTTCCCGTCTCTCAGGTACCACTTTGTTATGTTTCTTGGCCACTTGTCCTTCCTTAATCTCATCATATGACCCATCTATCGCCATTTCAAGGATTTCACTGTACTGTTGTCACTAAGTCTCATGCCCACCATGCTCTGTTCTATACTTTGCTGACATACCTTGAGTTTTTTTTAAATGGTTTTATTTAGCTTGCCCTGTTTATTTATTTGTTTGGGTCAAATCTAGTAATTGAAATATAATTAAATGTAATAAAGAATAAAAAATAAATTATTGTGAGTGCATGACCATTTCTGGCATCCATATTCAAAAACGGGGAGTATGCATGAGAGTTAAAAATTTTCCTCTTTTGTGAGACAGTTAGTGTCTTTCTTTTCATGACCTTGATGTGACCAGTATCTTCACCAGGTATTGTTCACTTGTCTATGTGTCTTTTTAGACATTGGTTATCAGGTGTTATTAAATAGCCAAGTTACACATATTATTCTGTTACAATCATCTTTGTTTTGAGCGGTTTGTTGTGGCTCATTCATAGTGAGCCCTGCTTTTTGGTTTTCTCTGGTAAGTTGAGTTTACATGGATTGTAGAGTACTGTGGTTTTCAGCAAATAATATCAAGTCATTTCAAACCTTAGGTGGTGTATAGGTTTTCCTCATTTATGTTCAGCCCAAAGTGATACAAATCCATGTCTTAATATCTCTTTGTGGACACTGCAAAGAGCTTTGGAGATTCCTTGCAGTCCCTGCTAGACTCATTCTTTCCTTACTTATCATAAACCTTAAAAATAGTAAGTCTTAAAACTATTTGTACTTTTAAAAACTTCTAAAATTGTAAATTGTATTTTATAGAATAGTAAGTATTTATAAATCTATAAAATATGGGGCAATATTTATTTTATTTTTACTTTATTGTATGGTATGAAGAGGCAATAAATGTAAATGTTATAGGTAAGTTAAAAGTTATGTCTATCAATTTTGTCATACAAAAAGATATAAGGTCATACGGGGCTATTGCGTCAGCGGGGTTATTCCGTCGTTTAGCTTAATTTTTATAGTAAAATGATTTATGAATAGTGGCATCTTTGGGCGTATAGTGAAAACTCTTTTTCTTAGATCGACATGTAGATGGCACTGCTAACGCGTTAACTGTTTGATCGACAGCCATGTTTGTTTAGGGCGCCATTTTTGACAAGTGTAGTGAAAATCAAGCTCCACGGATTGGGTTTCAAAAATGAGTAAAATTTATAATTTTTCAAGCTTTTTATAGTTAAATGACTATTTAAGAACCAGGAAATTCTTTTGTGCTATTCAGTTTTACTTTGCGCTTTGTTTTTACTGAGTTATTTGATGTGACATTTTAGCCCCACAAATTCTAAGATGGGGGTATTCCAACCAAAATGATATGCCGTAATAGCCCCACTATTTTAGTACGATATTGAAAAAAGTCAGTGATGTCCTAGTTTCGAAAAAATAACGATGAATGTTGATATGGGGTATATTTTTACTTATTTCGAGTGCACTGTAATGTGTTAACGAAATAAAGGTTTTTCACTGTAACTTTTACTAGCAGAAGTGGTGCGTAAAACGCTGTCATGGTGAATGTGAACAAAGTTGATAATTGACCAACGATATGTTTAAAAAAAAAATTGTTTAATACATTGCAATATCTGAGTGTGAGGTGCCTAGTGCGAGTTTTGTTCGCTATTCGATCACGTTAACGAAATTAGAATT